>VWYI01046112.1:3559-145292 GCA_013399455.1 Anthoscopus minutus | reverse complement strand
CCCGGGGAGGGTGTCACCCCCGGCAGGTGCATGGCAATGGAGAAAGCATCCCCCCCGAACAGTGTCACCCGGGGAGGGTGTCACCCCCGGCAGGTGCGTGGCAATGGAGAAAGCATCCCCCGCGAACAGTGTCACCCGGGGAGGGTGTCACCCCCGGCAGGTGCCGCCCCCGAGGGGTGTTCCCGGCAGGTGCCCCCGCTGCGGGCGCTGTCCCCTCCCGGTCCCACCTGGCGGCGCCGGNGCGGGGATGCGGCGGGCGGCAGGTGGGAGATGCGGCGCTCGCCCCTCGGTGGTCCGGGCAGTCACAGCCCCCGGAGCCCGTGCTGCGAGCAGGACCCACCAAAACTTTGCTCCCGCGCTCGGAGGGAGGTGATGGGGAGGCTGGAGCGCGCAGCGGCGTCCTGCCCGTCCGTGCCGGGAACGCGCTCCTCGCTCCAGCCCTTCCCCAGGGTTGGCGGCTGCTCCGGGGGCTGCTCCGGAGCCCCTGCTGGAGCGGCTCCGTGCTGCCGTCCCCCCGAGCATCGCCCCGCGGAGCCCAGCGCGCCCCGCAGCCCCGGAGCGGCTCCGCGGGGATGGAGGGGTCGGGCGGCAGGGATGAGCCAGCTCCGCCTTCACCGGGAACGGGAGGGTCCGGAGCGACCTGAGAGCATCTTCCAGTGCCTAAGGGGCTGCGAGGGAGCTGGAGAGGGGCTTCTGGTGGGGCGAGGGGGAATGGCTTCGTGCTTACAGAGGGCAGGGTGAGATGGGATATTGAGGAGAAATTCTTCCCTGTGAGGGTGGGGAGGCCCTGGCACAGCGTGCCCAGAGAAGATGTGGCTGTCCCGTCCCCTGGAAGTGTCCAAGGCCGGGCTGGATGGGGCTTGGAGGAATCTGGGATAGTGGGAGGTGTCCCTGCTCTTGAGAGGGGGTGGGATGAGATGAGCTTTAAGGTCTATTCCATCCCAAACCATTCCAGGATTGCAGGATGGGGGAATTGTGTCAGTTTGGGACTCCACACAGGGATTCCTTGGCCAGTCATGCCAGAGCAGCCAGCATCCTGAAGGATTTGCTTTACCTGGCTGTGAGGTTTGCAAATTTTTGTACTTTTTTTTCCTGGGAATTCTGCCATTATGTGCAAATTTCATTTTTTAAACAAGATACTGAAAAAAAACAGAAAACCAACAACATTCAGTGTCTAAGCTGTGTTTCCCAGTAGGAAATGGGTTTAGTTTGAGCTGGGGGAGCAGTGTCCCACTCAATGTCCTCCTACCCCACTGGGATGTGGCAGGGCAAAGGGGTGCTGTGCCTGCCCTCAGTGCCTGGAGTTTTAAAATAAACCCAAATTGACAGCAGATGAAAGAAACCACCACAACCACTGCAGCTAAGTCCACCTGTGGCCGTTAATCACACCCCTAAAAATATATTGCTGTGTTTAATCCCAAACCACAAATTTACTGTCTAAAGAATTATCAGAATAAATACTTCTAACAGTAAGGACTGTTTAAATCACTCTAGTGTGTACTAGCAGACCTCAGAGCTGCTCCAAAAGCAGTTTTTTTTCCCCTTGCAGACCAATTTAAACCTGCCAACAATAGCCTTTTTTCTTTTAACCAGCACAAATACCCCCTACCCCACATATGAACTGAATTTGGTAGAAATGGACATTTTGCAAAGAAATGTTTCAAATAACATAAAAGAGATTTCCTAGCTCAAAATCCTTTATTGCTGAGTAGCACCCTTTAAATGTCTTTTTTTTTCCTCAATATTTTGCCTGCAACTGACAGATGAAGTTTGTGCTTGAGATGGGGGACTGATATAAAGAAATGAAATCTCCCATTTATACAGAATTACAGCATTTTAATCAATTGAGCTTTAGAAAGACTTGTATTCATATGAGAAAAGCAGAGGTTTTTGTTGATTGATTCAAGCATGAGTATAGTAATTGCTTTTTCAGGGAGAAATCAGGTGCCATCAGTGACATTTCTTGTTGCTGATGTGTTTTCTTCAAATTCTGCCTTACACGAGGTTTTGGTTTTGGCACTTTTTCCTGCCTTACCCGTCAAAGTTAAGAAATCATAATTTACAGTTGTTCTTGATTATTGTTATTAAGGAAATAAAAAATGGCAATGAAAAGGAGGATTTAGTGACATGGGGTACCAACCAGAGCCTGAACAAGCTAAGTAGTCATTTTGAGCCATCAGAAGCCAGAGACATGATGGAAAAAGTCCCTGACTGCCTGGGCCATCAGGGAACTGACCCTAAAAACTGGCTGAAGACTGCAAGGAACTGTTTTGTTTCATGCCCATTCAGTTTCTTGATCTCATTTACAAAAAGCCCACACAAGGCACAGAGGGGAGCAAATAGGTTGGCAGATGAGGGCAGGATTTTTGTGAAAATAGTGAAATTCCACCTGGAAATGGTGATGAGGACACAGCATCTGTTGGAAGGGAGGAAGGTGGCAGGAGCTGATGTGGATGGATAGGAGGTGTCATATCAAGAATTGAAGTTACCACACAGCACCTTTACCGTATCTAGTTGCTTCCCCTGCCCTCCAGGCCAAAGATTAGAATAAAGCTGCAGAAATAGAAGAGTGGAGAAGGTCTTGGATTTGGAAGTTAGCAAAGCCTTGGAAGAAGGAGGTGGCATCTCCTTCCCTGAGGGTTGGTAAGAACAGATGAGACAAATTGTGTTTGCTGTGGCCATGTCCCACTCTGTGGGTCCCCAAAAGCTCTCCTGTGACCACAGCCCTCACACATTCACGGTGGGTGCAGCCTGGGGAGCTTCAGTCAAAATCCAGCAGAGTAACTCAGATACATTTTCCCTGTGATGCCACCCACAGCATCCCTGGGGCCTTGGTGGCTTCTTTCCCTTGTGTTTTTTTCTTTGTTTGCCACAAGAGTGACCAATTTGTGGTCCCCGAAGGACTGGAAGTGCTTGGGTTGTGTTTATGTCACCTCCATGGGCTGCAGTCAGGATCAGATCCCATTTTTGCCATTGCTGCTGAAAGACAAACTTTGTGTCACAGGGAAGATAAACTGAGGGAGACTGAGCAGATGAAGGACAGGGAAAAGCTGATACAACACACGAGCAAGTGGTGCTGGGGCAGAATTAATACAGCATTGCTAAATATATGCTTTGGATGGATTTCATTTTTAACTTTGGGCTGAGATAAGGGCCAGCAGAGCTGATAGGGAAAGAGTTTCCTCACCCCTCCACAAGCTTCTGCATTGCCCTGAAGCATTTGCAAAAATGTTAACTGCTTGTGCTGCCTGAGCTGCTAGGATAAAGAAAGTGATATAAAAACCCATGCTGTCAAGGGGTTTTAATAATTATCTGTGCTCATGGTGCTATAATCACTATTCCTCCTCTTTTTTTTTTTTTCCTTTTATAAAAATAAGTAAATGTAAAGAGTCTCCTTTCCACTTCTTTAATCTGTGGAGGCAGTGAGAGGGAGGGAGGTGTTCTCACCACCAGCCAAGGCCACCACTGCCCACCCTTGGGGTGAGGATCCTCTTCCATGCCTGTGGGAGACCTGGGACCTGCCCCTCCCTTCTGGGATGATCCTGGGGTTCAGAGACAGTGACTCTGTGAGCACAGGGAGGATTGTCCTTACTGCCCATGCCTAAATTCCTGCAGCTACAGAGAAGCCCTCAAAGGCTTAGAAGTCTCCCAGCACATAGGAAGTTGTGTTCCCTCTTTGTCTCTGTCTCACCAAGTTCAAAGAGGCTTACCAAGTCACCGGGGACAGAAACAATAATATCTCTGTATCTAATGCTTACTGTAAGCAAAAGATGGATTACAAAACAGGCTGTTTATTTTTAATTATTAATGTGTTTGTGCTAGCAAACCTTAGCAGAGTTACACATTGTTTGTCACGGATGGGAAAGGGGGTGAACTATTTGGAAATAGTATTGAAAACAATAATTACTCATCCCAGGCATGGCCTTTTTTTTTTTCTCTAGTGTATAATAAAAACTTTTCAAAGCATATGCTGAGGCAAGGCTAGAAAGCGTTGTCCTGAAACAAAGGGTGGCAGAAATCACGGTTTTCCTCCTAGTTCAGTGGAAAAACTTTGCTTTACCGCCCTGCAGCACTGCCCTGCTCTCCTCTCCCCAAGGATTCACCAGGGAAAATGCCTCCCTGGACTATTTACAGCACTCTCCTTGCGCTGCACCAGAGGAATTATCTGCCTCCTCCATCCCTCAGCTAATCCCTAAATTGCATCTCTCTGCAAAGCCGAGTTTATTTTCATTCCATCATCTAGTAGTTTTAAGTATTACGAGGAATAAAATGGACATGCAAAGTGGTTCTTTAATTTTCAAGGGCAGTGAAGTGTTTTATTTTTAGGATGCTCTTATTGAGGAAGGAATCTCTGGCAGGTCTTATCTGGTGGCTAATAATAGTGACCCAGTGTGCCCTGAGTGCTGTTTGCCCTGCCCTTCTCACGCCTCCTGCTTACCCCGGGTGCTTCTGATCAGCTCATTAGGGCTGCCAAAATTACAGGCTCTAATAATGTAATAACAAGGTTTGCTCGCAATAATTAACTCCTTGCACCGTGTGTTATTACTGGAAGGGTGATGTTGGTAATTAGAGAGCACAAATATTTACTGTGAGCAGGTTTTTCAGTGCAGGCTATAGGAAACACATCTGTGTGTCACCCTGTTGAGTATCACATTAGGAAACACTGAGAAGGGGCAGCTCTTTCTGAGAACCCTTTTTGGGTATGAACACCCCTTGTTCAGGCTCCTCCTGCTCTCAGTTTCAATATAAATCTTGCTTCCTGGGAGCTTTATATTTTTTGTGTGGTCTGTTTATTGATAACAAATGGATCCCACGCTGAATTAATGTTTCACATCATTAAGTACAATTTCCCCAGTGACAGTGGGGCTGCTCCTCCCAGTTTATGGTTACAGTTTTTCCCTGAACACAGGAGATAAACATCAGCATCTCAGTGCACCAAGTGCATTTTAAAAAAAAAACCAAACCATATTTAAGTTTGCATCTTTCCTAAAAGCAGAATTTGCTCCTGCAGTCCAGCAGTGTTCCTGCAGCTTGTCATCAAAGCAAGAAGCATGCTGGAGGAAGTATAAATAGAAATTCATTTTAGTAATGCAAATCCCACAGTCCTATTTTGGGCAGGGAAAATCCCCATACCATTTTTTAAAAAAAGAAATGTGATGGTCTAGTTTTAAGACTGGGTTTATGAGGGATTTTGTCTGCCAGTGTGTTATGGTGGAGATTCTCCTCTGCCATTTAAATATATCTGTTTCTGATTAATCTAGCTTTTACATGCTATAAATCCTTGCAAATTAGCTTGGGGTATGACCTCCTCCAGCAACTCACTCTGTTTTATTTAGCTGAGTGGTTTTGGCAGATAAGTCCCCTCTCTTCTGTCTTCTATGACTCCACTGGGAAAACAGTGAAGAGACAAAAACTTTGAAATATTTCACACCCTCATCATCTTCTTTTTTTCCCTTCAGAAGTGGCTTGTTGCTTATAGTGCCCTAAACTGTTTGTGTGAACCCTGCTGCACTGTTTAGTGACTTTGCAATGCTCTCTCTGTCTCTAATAGTTGGTGAACATCAGCTGACAGGGCACAAAGTAGCAGTGAAAATACTGAACAGGCAGAAAATCCGCAGCCTGGATGTGGTGGGGAAGATCAAACGAGAAATTCAAAACTTGAAACTCTTCCGGCACCCTCACATTATCAAACTGTGAGTACCCTCCCTCCACGTGTTCAGCTGCTCCTCTGTGCACAAACACCTCTCTTGCACAGTTACCTGGGTTTCAGGAGATGGATTAGAGCTGTAAAAAATGTGTTTGGTCAAGGTTTTGTGCGTCAGATGATCCACTGGCACAGGTTTTTTCCAGAGAAGCTGTGCTTCCTTATCCTTGGAAGCATTCAAGGCAAGGTTGGATGGGACTTTAAACAGCCTGGGATAGTGGAAGGTGTCCCTGCCCATGGCAGGGGTTGGAATTGGATGGTCTTTAATGTCCCTTCCAACCCAAACCATTCCATGATTCCATGAGCTGCAGCTCGGTCAGGCTCTGAGAGTGAAACCTTGGCCTCCAGTCAATGGGATTTATGTTTTAATGGACTGATTACCCAGAGCTTAAAAGAACATTTTTTTTTTTTCAAAATTTATTATTCAGACATAAGTTTTGAAAGTCACCACTTTGATGAGCCTGAGTTGGGGTCGTAAATCAGCACCTGCACTGCAGCCTCTGGGATTCCTGCTCAATCCCCAGCTTGTGCAGCCAGCCCACATTAATGAGGCACTCGATAATATCTTTGGCATTCCTATAAAAGAAAGCTGTTGAATGGTAACTGCAAGGGTAAGTTGACATTTAGGTCAGCCTTAAAACTGGCATGAGATATAGCAAATACCTGGGACTTAGAGGCAAGGGAAAACAAATTCTCTCTGCAGTTAAATAAGTAACCATGCAGCAACTGTTGACTTTAGAGTAACTTCACAGTTCCATGGATTTATTGGAGAACAGATTGGTATTATTTAATGAAAAAAGCACCAGCAAGACTCCTCAGCTGTGTGCCCAGCATCCTGCAAGTCAAATCTTGTTCACACTTTTGTCAAAGCAATAAAAATTAAATCCAGTTTGACAATATCTGTGTCCTGTGATCCATGTTGCATTAATGAAATACAGTGCTAAAGATGTGAGCAGGCTGGGGAACACAAACCTCTTTCAATAAGTTTTTAAATGTATATAAAATAAATATTGGGGCAGTTAACAGTAACTTAGATGTCTGGGTCCAGAGCTCTTCAGAAAAATGAGGCTGATGCTATTGATCTTTATGGGAGTATCCCACATTCCCTTGCCAGCCTCTGAAAATTGCTGAAATTAATTTGTTTCAAATTACAGCCCTGTAAAAATTCATTAAATGCATCTGAAAAAAAAAAAGAAAAGAAAGCAACAGCAAAACAATGAATCTGAAATAAAAGAGAGGGAGGTCCCAGCTGGTGCTGCTGTGAATTCCTGAGGCTGCATTGACCTCAGCTGATTACTGGCAGTTTATTCCAGCAGGGACACCTTGCAGCATTCAGGGATCATTTTGGAAGAAAATGGAGAATAAATCTGCCGATTGAAAGTGATACTCTGGCTTTTCCCTCCAGTTCTAGAAGGACTTTCTGCCCATTCTAGAGACATTTAATATTTGAAAAATAACTCTGGGGGGTGGTCTCCATTTCTGTACCTTTCCAGAGGAAGCTCTCTCTAGTGCCTAGACCTCTTTATCTTCTTTTTTCTTGGTATGAGGGAAACCAGATGGATCCTCTCCTTGCCCCCAGCTAACCAGGAATTCATTTCTAGAGCTGTTGTTGCAGATCTTACCCCAAATGGGAATTTGAAAGAGGGCAGTCCTAAATGTGATTAGATTGCCTGGCAGATACTTCAGAGGATTATTTAAAGGGCTGAAGGAAGATCATAGGTCTGGAAAAGAGGTCCTTTCACAGAGAAGTGAAAGATTTTACTGGGAACAAGAGACAGCGTTTCAGAAGTGGAAAGCACTTACAAATGCAAGAGCCAAACAAATTCTCATTTGAAGTGTTGATGTGGAATTAAAAGCCCATTTAGAAACTTTTCCTTGTTCTTAATTACATATTTTTTCTAAATCTGCCTGTGTTTTTTTGAAGGTACCAGGTCATCAGCACACCAACAGACTTCTTCATGGTCATGGAATACGTGTCCGGTGGGGAATTGTTTGATTACATCTGTAAGCACGGACGTGTAAGTGCCTGTCCCAGACACTGGTGTGGTAAGAGGATGGTGCTCAGGAGCAAAATGACTGCTCAAGGGAGCACAGATAAGGTTAAGGCCCAAAATAGAAGTTGCTTCACAGCAATTTCATCTGGGGTGTCTCGTACCGGCTCGCACGAAAGCTTGGGTGTGATTTTTCGCAGCGTTCTCTGGTGTATTTTCAGCCCTCAAACCAAAATATCCAAGGTAACGTGTTGCTTTGGGCAAATATTTGGAAAGCTGGCTTATTTTTGTGATTTTTACCTTTGGGTTGCCTGTCATAACCCCCACAGATCAGCAGCAATTTATGGTGTTGGAGTGGAGGAGCACTTGGTGTGGTCTCCGCCCTCACCATTCACCTCTCCCAGACCCCCCTCTTGGTTCCATGCCAGGCTCTTTGAAGAATTTCCAAGGATGTGGCTTATCTGAAGAAAATTTTCAAATGCCAGCAGTCCCACTGGGTATAAATCACCTGCGACATGGGTTGAGCCCGTGAAATGGGAGATTTTGGTTACAAGGAAAATTGCTGGTGTCGGCCCCATGGAGCAGTGTCAGGGCAAGGAGGAAAAATGTGCCAAAGTGGATATCCAGACCAGGTGCAGGTGAAGGATCAGCCCATCACACATTCCTTCTCTGTGCTACCAATGGATACATTTACAGCAACTTGGGTTAGATTAGCGTAGTGGTCAATGGAGCTGACTCAATTTTTTTGTATGTACAGTTCTGATTTCTCACACATTTTACCCATCTAGATCTTTTCAGCAACTGATTTGGATATTTTCTGAACTTCTGCTTTCATAAACTCAGTTTTTCATGAAGGGAGTCTTTTGGAATTCATCAGCAAAAATAATAATTGAAAATCTAGTTTCTCTGATACAGCTCACACAACTTTTTTAGCTGTACAGGTAATTAAAATCACCACGATATTCCAGCCTCACCTGTTGCTTCCAGAGGAAATCCATGAGGAATTACTCCCAGCAACATCCTCTGTGGTGTTTTGTCCAGCATTGGGACAGCAGGCTGATAGGTGCCACCTTTAAATTCTTGTTGACATCTCAGCTAAATTGAGGTCTCACCCTTCATCTCTGGTCTGTATCATCTCCAAACACTGGCACACTGTAAAATGCAAGGGTGAGAAATCTGCTTTATTTGCTGCTTCTGGTTGCAGGCACACTGGGATTTTCCCTCTGCACTCTGGAAGCTTTTTGGCTCCTTGCTGAGCCAGACCTTTGTGCCAGCTCTGCGTGCACAGCAACGCCAGCGCTGCTCCCTCTGCTCTTCCCGCAGGTCGAGGAGGCAGAAGCTCGACGCCTTTTCCAGCAGATCCTCTCTGCAGTGGATTACTGTCACAGGCACATGGTTGTGCACAGGGACCTGAAGCCAGAGAACGTGCTGCTGGATGCACACATGAATGCAAAGATAGCTGATTTTGGTATGTGACGCCAGCAGCATTCCAGAGGCGCAGCCAGCGCCGCCGGAGCGTGGCCACGGAGCAGCCGAGCCCAGAGCCTGCTGCCCCAGCCACCAGCAGCTGCTCCACCTGGAAATCCCACACTTATAAACACTGCCCTTCCTGCAGCAGCAGGGATTACTTGGTGCAGGCTGCTCCTGTACTGGCACTGAGAATGGAGCAGCGAAGTAATTTGTAAAGCTCTGCTGTGTTTTAGCGTAATCACCCGAGGTAAAATTTACCTAATTTATGTTTGAGGCAGGCTCGGTGCAGCTAATTCAGGGTGAGCTGGCTGTGTGTGTTTATTTCTGTGCATGTTCTCCCTCTGGTTGGCCATGTGCTCTTGGCCTCAGTTCATTTTACAACGAGCAGTAACAGGAGTCTGTAAGTGGCATTAGGGATTGAAATCCATTAAAATACCCGGGCTACCAACTCTGTCCTGGTGAGTCCTTTCTAGCAATGTAAATCCTTCTGAAGATTTACTCATTTCACAGTCCCAACCAGCTGCCATATGCAGTAAGTGCTTTGGGGTGAATTATGTCTCTTCTCCGTGCTCTGGGATTTGCAACTTAGAGGAGCAAAATTAGCCTGGAGTCAATATTTCTTGGTTGGATGCGAAAAAACCCCAAAACAACAAAAACAACAAACAGCAACAACAATAATAACAAAAGTAATAATTTTCAAATCAGTTCGGAGAAGTCTATCTAAATTATATCAACAGTTCCCTTCCAAATATCCTACTCCCCTGCCTTTCCTCTGTGTGACATGGGGCACAGCAGGTCTGGGTCTGCAGATCAAACATCAATATATATAAAATAAGCATTTTCTTTTTAGGACTGTCCAACATGATGTCAGATGGTGAATTTCTACGCACCAGCTGTGGTTCCCCAAATTATGCAGCCCCTGAAGTCATCTCTGGAAGGTAAGACGTTCCATTTCTTATTCAGAGTCTGTGTGAGCACATGGACTTTAAATTTGTTCTTGGCATTGGAAACAGCTTTGCATATCTAGTAAAAGCAGCTGAATCCTTCCAACCTGGATTTTGTGTTTTGGTGAATCTGTTGGCAAAGATCTGAAGGTTTTCTTGGATATTTTACTTCCCAGTAGCTGTAATAGCAAACTGTGTTTTGCTACAGGTGTTTACTTTGTAGGAATTATTAATACCAGATGTTGACTGTTTATATTGCTAATTAAAGAGGGTGAAAATGACTCTTTGGATGCAAATACTGAGGTTCCAGGTGGAAAGGCTTTTCCAGGCCACCCCCTCCTCTCCTGCCCACCTCTAATACAAAACAGTGTTAATGAGGAAAACCATTCACTAACAAAAGAACCAGGAAGATCTATAATCACTTCCCAGCACTTGTAATGAAAATACTTGTCTTCTGGTTCCTTAAGCTTTTGGGGTTTTGGCCATGGCAGTAGGTTCAGCCTTCAGAGCTTTGTTTTGAACTGATTCATTGAATTGACAAACCTCCTCTGTGGTTTCATCTCTCAGCATGAAACATCTGTACAGCACATGCAGTGTTGAACACACCCCACAAGGTTGAATTTGGCTTCCACGTGTTGATACAGAAGTGTTGTCTCCTATATTTTTGCTGTCAGGAACAGAAATTGCATAGTTTGTACGTTTTTCCCCAATTCTCTCTGTAATACCTTAGCAAAGATTGCAAACATAGGTTTTCAGATTTTCAGTCCTCTGAATGGTCCTTCAAACTGCCCATCTTATATTTATTTTTGAATCTCCCTTTGCCACAAGCTTTACTTTTCCTAATCCAATGTCTTTTCGCCTATATCTGTAGCTTTTAAATAGAATATTTTGTTCAGAATATGTTTTCTGTGCTTATGATTATTTTATCCCTGTTTATACCAGAGCAAGCACTGGCAGAGCATCCTAGGAATTAGACTAGCATCCAAAAACCCTGTTGTGACTACAGCTCTGTGTGTGAAATGAAGTAAAGCAAAACAAGTGAAAATCCTCATTGTCAAGGAGGGGACAAAGCCAGAAGCTGCTGGGATTCCAAAAAAATATTACTAGTATTTCCATCTCAGTGAAGGCCAGACACATGTTTTTCAGTTTGTACAGGAGACAAGGCACATGGCAGATCAGCAAGAAGGATTTAGTTCCCTGAGTGTTCCAAGGGTACAGGCAATGCAGCTTAGTAACAACAAAAGAGGGAAAACCAGAACCAAGTCCACGTGTTGCAGTTTTTCCATGGCTGCAGCTGCATCCTTCCCTCATCACTCCCTCCTGCAGGCTCAGGGCTGCCTGAGTTTCATGCCCCTGCTCAGTGTGCCAAGCTGGCCTCTTCTCAGAGCTGCAGCAGCGTGTGAGAGCTGCATTGGAGTGGGGCAGGCACAACCCACCCTCCCTGCCTTGCTGGTGGGTGTGTGGGGCAGGGGGAGCTCACTCCTGGCTCCTGCTGCCCTCCCTGATAGAGCACAAAAGCAAACAGCGTGACAGCTCTGGTTTCAGAGCCATAAAAGAGCATCTCATTTGGGCTAAAAAGTTCAAAAGGTTGTTCAGGCTGGTTCACTTATCAGCAAAAGAATCAGGCTTCTGATCTATGGGAGCTGGGCATGGAGGCAGGGCTGAGGGAGCACCCAGCTGATGCTCTGCCTTTCCAAAATGGCTCTGCTGCTGTCCCTGGCCTCAGCAGGGACAGCCTCAGCCCTGGACAAGCAGACCAAGTGTTTTGGGGGTGTTCAGAGAATGGTCACATGCATGACCAGCATGATTTCTGCAGTGATGCTTTTCAGGTGGAGCAAGTGCAAGATGCTGAGGTTTCATGAAGACTTCTGTAGTTGCAGTTCAACTTCTGTATTTCAGTTGTAACTGAAGTAACACAGCCCAAGGGCAAGTGTTGCCTCCCAAAAATTCTGGGGAAGCATCAGTTGTAGCAAAAAGAGAGGAGCAGGAACAGCAAAACTCTGTATTTGAGGTGTCCTGAGTGGGTGATGGCAGAGAGCACATTTGGCAGCCTGTTGGAATGGGGAGCACTTAGATACCAGCACACCAAAAATAAACACTTAGAGATACAATTACGTGTTGCTGTTTGATCTGCCTCATTCAATGAACAGAAATTTCTGGCTGAGCCCTCTGGGGAAAGGAGCAAACAGGCAGGCAGAGCTCTTGGAAATGTGGAGTTCGGCTTTTTGGAGAGTTTGGTGGAGGCAGGGTTGTACACAGGAGTGTGGGCGGCCAGTGCCAGCCCTGCCATTCATTCCCCTGAGCAGTTTTGGCTGAGGCAGATTTGGTTTGGGAGGAGCCACATGAGCAGCCCTGGTGTGGGCTGGAGCTCTGTCCCTGCTGGAGCTGGCAGAGGGTCCCCCCACCTGCACCCTGACTGAGGAGAGAGTTGGGGAATGAGAGCTTTCTCCTGCCCTTGTCCTTGTGCAGGCTCTATGCTGGCCCAGAGGTGGACATCTGGAGCTGTGGTGTCATCCTCTACGCCCTCCTGTGTGGCACTCTGCCTTTTGACGACGAGCACGTCCCCACCCTGTTCAAGAAGATCCGTGGGGGAGTGTTCTACATCCCTGAGTACCTCAACCGCTCCGTGGCCACGCTCCTCATGCACATGCTGCAGGTGGACCCCCTCAAGAGAGCCACCATCAAGGACATCAGGTCAGCTCAGGTGGGCTGGGGTGGGCTGGCTGCCCGTGGGGGTCTCTGGTGACTGCTCTGGGGGTCAGCTGGCAGCTGGGCAGGGTGGTTTTCAGAAGTAGTCAGCTAATCCAGGTGGTTTTTTTGTCCCAAGTGATTCAAGGAGCAGCCCTGCACCCCTACTGTGCTGGCTGGAAGTGTGTGATGGTGAACAGGATGAGAATATGATATATATATATTATATACAAATATTTAAAATTCTGTTCTATTGCATTATAAAATAGCCTTAGGAAATCTCTTAACAGCACTTAACAAAACCAGCGATAGCATGCAATAATCCCAGGAACTTAATATCCAACAGCCATTTTTCATTCCTTTATTTCAAGACCATGTCCCTTTGGGTACCAGATAAAGAGGACAGTCATTGTACTTACTGTATATCCAAAAGAAAAGGAGGAGAAACCCAAGAATTATTAATTTAATATGTAAATATTGGATGTATTACATCTAGCAGGTGTGCTAAGCATAAGCATTACTAGGGCTTCCAGGAATCCTCAAATTTTTAATACATTTTCAATGGACAGCCTTGATTTTACCCTTCAAGTAAACCCATACAAACTTCCTTTTTTATTTCTTAATTCCTTGGGATTAGAGGATTTAATTACATGTCAGAGAGGCAGCACACGTGGCGAGATTACTGCCAATACACAGAACCTATAGGTGTGGCACTGCATGAGTTTCAGACACCTAATTATCACTCACCTCACTGTACATTGGTGGGAATTGGGTAGGTTTGATGCTCTGTATCTCCATCAGGCCCATGAGAATCCCAAAGTGTGAGAATCTTGGAAGTGCTGAGGTCTTACTTCAAAGCCCGATGCGCCGAGTGCTGTCCCTGTACCGCGCTGGCTTTTACTCCCAGTTCATCAGCTGGGGTTTATTCCCAGCTGGCCGTGGTTTCTCACAGAGAAGCTGCCCTCTGCCTTCCCCAGGGAACACGAGTGGTTCAAGGAGGAGCTGCCCACTTACCTGTTCCCAGAGGACCCTTCCTACGACGCCACGGTCATCGACGACGAGGCGGTGCGGGAGGTGTGCGAGAAGTTCGAGTGCACGGAGTCGGAGGTGATGAACAGCCTGTACAGCGGCGACCCCCAGGACCAGCTGGCCGTGGCCTACCACCTGGTCATCGACAACCGCCGCATCATGAACCAGGCCAGCGAGTTCTACCTGGCCTCCAGCCCCCCCACCGGCTCCTTCATGGACGACAGCGCCCTGCACAT
Source organism: Anthoscopus minutus (assembly GCA_013399455.1). Taxonomy (NCBI): domain Eukaryota; kingdom Metazoa; phylum Chordata; class Aves; order Passeriformes; family Paridae; genus Anthoscopus; species Anthoscopus minutus. Next base: position 131,230 of record VWYI01046112.1, on the reverse strand, counting down.
CCCCCCGGGCGTGAAGCCGCACCCCGAGCGCATGCCGCCGCTCATCGCCGACAGCCCCAAAGCTCGCTGTCCCCTGGACGCCCTCAACACCACCAAGCCAAAGCCCCTGACTGTCAAAAAGGCCAAGTGGCACCTGGGCATCCGCAGCCAGAGCAAGCCCTATGATATTATGGCTGAGGTGTACCGGGCTATGAAGCAGCTGGACTTTGAGTGGAAGGTAGGGAGTGCTGGTGGCCCCGGGGTGGGTTTGCAGCATCCTTTATCCCATAAGCTCAGGGAGGTTTGTAGGTTTGTTGTAATGCGGGTTGCTTTGGCTTTGCAACGCCAAAAGTGCTGGCCACACTTATAAATGAGGCAGAGGAACTTGTTGTTCGGTGTTCAGGGGTTATTTATTGTTTCTTATCGTCTCTTCTGAGCCAGGCGTGATACAGGCTCTGCTCCCTTTGCAAACATGAGGCAAATCCCTCTCCAAGAAGACAAAATGTCCTCTTTTATACAAAACAAGCAAACCAATTATTTAACTCTACGTATTCTAAACATCTTTTGTTATTACTTCACTACCAATAACTGGTTATTTGTCTGTTCATGTAACATCAGCACTGGGGCTAATTCTATCCAACAAGGTTGTGCTCCCAACACTGCAGGACATGGAGTAAGTGAAGAAGAAGGGAAACTGGGGCAACACCCACAATCCCCCATCTTGAATCCTCACTTACATCCCTACTGTCTAAAATCTAAAGTACACATCTTCCACCAAGCAACAGCTACCAACTACACTGCAATCTAATTCACACTCTGGTTGCTTCCAGGCTATTAAGAAGCATTGGAAGCTTTTCCCATGCATGGAGGTTAAAAGGAGTACTTTCCTGAGGGTCAGGGAGAGCTCAGGACAGGCAGAGAAAACTTCCTTGTGTTCCTGATTCCCACAGTAAGTGTGGTTACAGCCTCACCTTTTTCCAGATAAGTGCCCCTCCACCTTGCAGTCATGCCTGCTGTTCCTTGTTAAGGCAAACTCAGCTAAGTTAAGGTGCCAGCTGTGCCTCAGTGTCTGTGGTGTTTATTTATGGCATCAAATAAGGGGTTTCTTTCTGAGTGCTCCAAGACTTCAGCTGGAAAGATGATTCTGCCTCATTTAGCTGCAAGGATAAGAGGAGCTGTTCACATTTCTAATTTTACTGGCTAATTCCTTGCAAGGTCATCTCGAGTGCTCCTGAACAGAGGAACTCTCATTATTTCTGCCTGGTCCTGTCAGGACTGAAATGGCACAGTTGGAATTGTTCTAAAGGATGAACAGATGAGGAGCCTTGGGTGCAGCATTTGTATCACTGATACAAATGGCCTTTTGCTGATGGAGATGCTGCAGTGCTCATGGACCAGATGTGTTTTCAGACACTGTTTCCTCAGCTTCTTGATTTAAACCCAGATGTTTTGGTTGACAGTACTCACTGCAGGTATTTCTCCAGGGCTGTGCAAAATTTAGTCACAGTCCTTTTCAAAGCTGGAATAATAAATCCCTAAGTTGGCCCTGGATCTCTGCTCCCCAAATCCTGGTGCAGCCCCTGAGGTGAGCTCTTCTGGCTCATGGCCTTTGGCAGCAGCCTCATGTGAGCATCAGGAACCAGGTAAGGAGAATTTCAGCCCAGATCTTCATCACCAGAGGAGCTTCCCTCCTCCCTCCAGGTCCCAAGCATTGTACTGTCTGAATTTCACTGTGCTGCTTCTTTGAAACCTCCTGAGTCCTCCTTATTTTTGATACTGCTACCTTTTTTAAAGCCAAGTAGCTTCCAGAAATCCAATTTCCCTACACCAGGCAGGAGATGGACTGTGGCCAGGTACATTTGCCCACACCAGCCAGACATTTGTTAGCTGCATGATTTTACAGGGAGTGAACAAACCTGCTGGTTTTTTGGTACAGCCTCACAAACCAACTCAGCCCAACATCTCTGTGTAGGCAGTGGAGCTTATTTCATACAAGGAGGTTTCACAATAGCCTTCCCACCCTAAGAATAACTTCAGATGTGACTCTTCTTCAGAATTAACTCTCCCATCCACGCAGTTGCTTCATAAATATAGCACAGAGAAAAGATCTTGTTGTAAATGAGATGCAGCAGATTGTGAAGGTGGGAAGCAGTGAGGGAAATACTCAGCTTGAGGCTGAACACTGGGTTTAGCTGTGCTGTGGGAGAGGCTGCTCTGCCCTGCTCGCCCTGATTTCATGAACACTGTCCATGTATGCGGGTCCACCAGTGGCCTTTTTGGTTCATGTGGCCATGAATGCTGCTGAGGGAGGAGCAGACATCAATTTTGTGCCTGGCAGATGGGTCACTGCAGCTTCCTCAGCTAGCAGCTGGTGAATCAGAGCCTTAAGAAGAATATTTAAAGGTAGGAGGAAATGAAGCCATTCGCTTCATTTTATAGGCGTTGTCCTTTTGAGAAGCTGTTTTTCCCAGAAGATGTCTTGCTCATATTTAGAAAAAAATGAGGAAAGAAGTGTTCCTCTTGCTGCCTGGAGTGTCCCTGCTGAGGGCTGGTTTCTCATTGCAGGTGGTGAACGCCTACCACCTGCGGGTGCGCCGCAAGAACCCCGTGACCGGCAACTACGTGAAGATGAGCCTGCAGCTCTACCAGGTGGACAACCGCAGCTATCTGCTGGACTTCAAAAGCATTGATGGTGAGTAGGAGATGGAGAGCACGTGGAAGGGCAAGGCTGGAAGTTTAAGAACCATCCTGTGCATTGCGAAGCGCTGACGCACGTGCCCTTTCAGCAAAAGCCCTTCCGCACCATTCATCTCCGCCGCTGTTCCCGTTTCCTTACCACAATCACCGCAGCTGCCAAACTAATCCCACTTTTTCTCTTTTCTTCCTTTTCGTTTTTGTTTTTATCTTTTTGGCTTTTCAAGACGAGGTGATGGAGCAGAGGTCTGGCTCCTCCACGCCCCAGCGCTCCTGCTCGGCCGCAGGCTTGCACCGGCCGCGCCTGAGCATCGACGCGGCGGCGGCTGCCGAGTGCCAGTCGCTGATGGGCTCCCTGAGCGGTTCCTTCGTGGGCAGCATCCCCTCGGTGCCCCCACGCCTGGGCAGCCACACCATGGACTTCTTCGAGATGTGTGCCAGCCTCATCATGGCCCTGGCCCGCTGATGGTGCCCTCCGCGCACTGTGAGGATCTGCGCTGACTCGTCCGCCTCTCCTTTCTTTTGCTTCCTTGTTCTTCCTCCTCCTCCTCCCCTCACCCGTGGCACAGAGCCGAGTTCAGACCCAAAACATGCTCCCCTCTAGCCAGGCACCAAGGAAATTAACTTCGTTTCTCTCCTTGTGCCTGGTGAAGTGTATCCAATACCCCTTTTTTATTCTTTCCCTGTGGAGCCCATGGGAAATGTCAAGGCTGTAAAGTAACAAATGCATCATGGAGATTTTGGAAAACGCCTCTCCCCTGGTTCGTCCTGAGGTAATGGAGGCATAGCCAAGCTTCCTGCAGGGAGTTTGATGTTTCCCTGATGCTGTGCAGAGCCAGGGCAGAGGGGTTGACCAGGAGCTCTGTGAAATGGCGTGGAGGGTGATGAAGCAGCTCTGCAGTGTTCACACCCAGGTTCCAGCCTCTCTAACACTTTTCTCCCCGAAGCAGCAGCTGCTTCGATGTTTCTGCACTAGTGCAATATGACCTCCCTCCCCTCTCTTTTTCCCTCTGCTAAAGATGGGGAGGGAAGGTGGGCTGTGCAAAGGTCCTGGTGCAACCATGGCCTCCCCATGTCCAGTCTTGGCAGAGGAGTGTCCCTAAGGTGCTTTGATTTCCTCCCAAGAGCTCTGGACAGCGCTGACCTGCTCGCCATGCTCAGAGCTGAAGGCAGATTGCCTTTTCCCCAGCCCTTAATCGCCTGCTCCCCCTCCCCTGCCTCACCACGGGCTCCAGGGGCTGAATCCCAAGCAGGGTTCAGGTGAGCAGAGGAAAAGATCTGCATCACCCACCTGAAAACCCAGTGCTTCACCCGAGGGTTGGGATCATCCCTGCTGGGCAGGAGCCATCAGCAGCACACAGCTCCAGAGCACTCACCTCTCACCTTTCCCCTAGGAAGCTCTGCCTGTTGTCACCTCCCCAAAATCACTGCCAAATCTGCCTTCCCTGCTGCTGGACACTCACTGCTCCTGTCCAAGGGCTCTCCTGTCCTGCTGGACCGTGACCTTCGCCACGCCGCTGACCAGGCAGGAAATCCCAACCTGGAATTTCACTGTTCCTTTGCTACTGGCTACCTGAAGGATGGGATTTTATTTTTTAAGATGAACCACGGGGATTTTTAAGGTTAAATTCTTGTTACCCAAGGGTAGACCCTAATGCATGTGCGACTTCTTTGTTGGAAAGAGTCATTATTTTTTATTACATGGGATTAATCTAATGGGCAGCGTTGGCATCTGCTTGGCTTTGACATGGTATTTAATTCCATTTACTTGATTATGAAGTAATCAAGGAACAAATGCTTTATGAAAGCTTTGCCAAAAAAATCCTGGGTGGGGGGTTTGGTTTTGTTCTGGTTTTTTTGTTTTTTTCTTTTGTGTTCTGTTTTAAGAAACAAAGCAGAGAACTTTTGCTGGTCCCAGGTATGTAGTCATTCAACTTGAAAAAAAATTTAATCTTTTTGATAGCTTCATATAACCCCTTGAGGTTTTTTCCTGTTTTGTTTTTTTTTGTACAGTTGCACTTTAATTTATACTTTCTGCAAGTTTGTATGAGAAGCAAGGAAGAGAACAACACATTAAGCCTTTTTTACTAATCATTTAAGGTAATCAAGACAAACATGGGATATTTTTGCCATCTACTGGCAGTTAAATGGACCTTTTCAGCTTGAAGTCCCTTTTTTTTAAAAAGAACCACAAAATTGCCTTACTTTTGTTACAGGTAGTGCTTGGATCCTCACTAACATGAATTTAGAGCTCCAGTTTTTCCAGAAGTTTGACAAAGTAGAACTAAGTAGAAAGCTTCCAAAAACATAAAGAAAAAAAAATCAGTTTTGCTGTTAAGCTCTTGAACACTAAATCCAACAGAGCAGTGGTTGGACTGTAAGCCCACAGCAGAACAGCTCTGTTTTTAAAAGAAATACTGGAAATATTTCTAGTGCTCCTAGGTTTTGTAATGAGCCTTTTATTATAACTTAAATAAATACTCTGGGGTGGAGGATGGCTTTGGTGCTGTGCCTGGTGGCTGCCAGGTGATTTGTGTCACCAGTGCTGTGGTGTGAGTTTGGATGGAGAATCCAAACTCCTGCATGCAAAAACAAAAAAATACAAACCCCACTCCAGAGTCAAAGCTGAGGAACCCCCAGCCCTTCAGCAGCTTTTGGATCAAGGGTGGGATGAGCAAAGAGCCCTGAGTGGTTTTGGGGTGATGGAGATAAACCCCTTTGCAAAGGAGCAGGAGCAGCTGTGGGGCCAGGCATAAATTTCCATCCAGGAAACAGCAATGAGTGAAATGTGTTTGAAATGTTAAAGGCTTTTCAAATCTTCACTCCCAGCTGAGCATCTTGCCAAATCCTGGCAGTACCTGATGCCCCCTTGATAAGGGGCTGGTGTGTTACAGTCTGGGGCTCAGGAGCAGGTAGATGTACTGATTGTCTTTTTTTAAATTTACCCTTGTCCTCTGGGATTTCCTACCAGCAGAACTAATAGTATTAAGCAGCAGCAAATGCCCTTGGGAGGAAATATTTGCTTTCTGGAGGCGGGTGGGATTTTTAGGTTGTAGAATAAGCCCCTTGTGGCATTTGGCATCTTCTCAGACCCGTGCAAACATTAACTGCTGTGTGGATCTGCAAAACGAGTCCTGCCTGGAGGGCAGTCAGAGTTACTCAGCTTTCCATATGGAGAGACACAAAGAGATGAAGCACTTCCCTGCTCAGGGTCAGCAGAGGCAGTGGAGAGAGCAGGGCTGGTGGAAACACCTCCTCAGTGACCACAGTGCAGGGAATGGTCCATCACAGCCTTACCCAAGTCTGTGCTGCACTTTGGAATACTCTGAGGACTTTAACTTCTTTTTATTATTTATTTTACCTTCAAATATTTAGGCTGTGTTCTGTTTCCCAGCTGCAGAGGAGCTGCTGACCTCGTTAGATTTTCCAGAGGAAGAGTTTTAACTTTCACACTGTTACACTGTGGTCAGCTCTTTTTGAGTTATGCTGGTACATGCACAAGTGTCGGGAAAAGCAGGGTAGACAATATTTGAACTACAGAAACTTGAATTACTCCAAGTGCAATTCTTCAGAAGCCACTGGACAGCTGTGCTTTGCAAGCCACAAACTCACCCAGAAATTTTGCTTCACTCAGAGGGGGAGAGAGACAAAATGCAAAGGATGAAGAGTTCAGATAGGCTCCAACAAAAACCTTCAGCTCCTGGATGAGTTAATTCAGAAATACCTTGTGCTGTTCTTGTTGGAAGCTATATATATATGTAAATATTATATATGCATACATGCATATATAAAAAATGTAGGTGGCATCCCTGTCATTGACCTCTCAGCTTTATTCTTCCAGCAGGGCAGGTGTGTGCTCTGGACACTGCCACCCCTCACTAATCCCAGCCTCTGAGAGGACCTGGACAAAGGGGATGCTATTTTTACACTCTCTTTTAGGTAAAACCCATGAGCAGCTTAGCTGACCCCATCAGCATGGCCTTGGCCAGGGATGGGAGGGGAAGTGGCATCAGGAGCTGTGAGAATCCTGCCCTTCCACCCCCCCAGCCAAAGCCCTGGTGCTGATGGGGTTTGGGGCAGGTTTATTTTCAGGAGCTGCAGCTGAGCAGGTAAAGGCAGCAGGATTTTTTTTTTCCCCTTTTAATGGGTCAGAAACACATCTTCAGCTGTGTGTCCAGTTTAGCATTTCATGAGGTGTGTACAAGCACAGAGGAATAATATCTGCAGTGTTGTAAAAACGTGAACCAGCTGGTTAGTGCGTGTCGTGTGTAGGGTTTTGTGTGTGACTGTAGTGGCATTCGTGTTGGAATAGATGAGGTTTGAACAAAATAACCCCTCTGTCTACTCCTTTTCATTTCACTGCTCTTTCCTGTCAGCGTGCACCCCTGCAGGAGGAAGAGGGAGCTGTGTGCAGGACATGAACTCGTGCCTTCGCTGCGCGTTGGGACTGCTGGAAGTGGCAGCTTTGTTTCACGAGGTGCACAATTTCCCCAGCCCATGCAGGATCCCCCCCTGAGACATGCAGGCCGTGTTTCTAAATACTTGAAGTTCCATTTGTTGTGCAATTATTTGGCTTCACCCTTTTATTAGCTGGGAGGAGAGAGGGAAGAAGAATCGCACATCTGAATGAGCCAAACCAACCCCCGCTCGAGCTCCTGCTGTTTCTTTCCTGGAAAGTTTTAGGATCTGGTTTTGTTCAAGGTATATGATGTACCTTACTAGAGTCACCTTTCTTAAGGTCTTACTTTGGTATGGGCTTTTCATTTAGTGCTTTCCTTTGGCTTCCTTAGCCCTCCCCTTTTTCATCATTCACTTATGAAAAAAAAAAAGCAACAGCTTCTTGTAATTCTGACTTCCCAGTCTGCCTCCCAGCCGTGGAGTTAATTATTCAGCCAGAGGTACCTCACTCTCGTGCTGGAGAGATGAACTGGATTTCAGAGTTCCCACATGACACCTACTGATGGAACACTGACTTTTGCAGAGAGCACACCTGGTATTCGATGCACAGATCTTTGCTCATTTTAATCATCAAAATTAGGAGAACTGGACTGTGACTCAGAGCTCTACCTGCAAGCACGAGTACACTTTTGGTGTTAGAAAAAGTCTGTTTTCAACAAAAGCCTTGAAGTTCCTGCTGAAGCTGCCTTAATTTAAAAAGTCAAAGTTTATTTGTAAGATTCATCTCTGATTTTTTTTTTTTTTTCAAGTTTGGAAATAGTTTATTTATCCTCATCTCACAAAGCTGTGAAGTAGGTCCTGTAGCCATGGTAATATTTATTCTTGTTGCTGAAAGCATGTTCATGTGTTCTGTATCATGTTATATTCACGTGGTTTGTACCTCAGTGGGTTTGTTTGGTTTTTTCTTTTAGAGCACAAAGCAAAACTGAACCCCAGGATTTCTGTGGTGTCCGTAGCCCAGCACATTTGGGCACACAGATCTCAGCTCTGTGAGACAGGTGAACTGAACTTGTCCTTTGCAATTCCTAAATTCATACTCTGAGGAGTATTTATGATTTATAATATTATGTATTTATCATTTTAAGAAAAAGATAATGAACTTTAAAAAGTTACGAGTAGAAGCATCCCTTTGAACATATCAGTAGCATGAAGCTCAGAAAAAAGCCCTGAGCTCTATAAACGCTCCATCCTTCTCGATATTTTCTATTTTGTCAAATATAGAGGGCCTGGAGAGGGTTTTGTTTTCCAGTTCATGGCTGTAGTACTTTCTGTTATGGAGGGGCACAGAGCCCTGGTTCAGTTTTGTCCTTTGTGCATTAGATAATCACAAGGAAGCCTTTTTCCTTCCATTTATGGTGTGGAAAGTGTTTCTCGGTGTACTGCACTGCATGTGATAGCTGTCTCCATGGTTGACATTTGCACTTTAATAAACTCAGAGATGAACAGAGATAAAAGCAACAAATCCTTCAGATTTCCTTACTGCACAGTCCCTTTCTGGAGGCTGGGCTTGGCTGGTGGAGTTTCCCTCTGGAGATCCTTGCACATCCCAGCTGTGGGACCACAGGTGCCCTCAGGGCTTGGTGGGCGACAAAGGGGCAGGGGATGGAGTTAAAATTTCTACATGAGTAGTTTAAAAAACTTCCCCAACCCAAAATCCGTGCCAGGAGCCAGGCCCATCTATTTACATGTGCTGACTCAGATCTTGACTCCTTACAACAAGGAGTAAAGAGAGAGAAGCATTTTAAAGACATCACGCAAAAATAACCTTTCACTGCAGAAAAAGTGTTGGGGACAAAACTGGGCACCTGTTTCCTCTGTGCCTGTGATGCAGGAGGATGTAACTCCAGTTCAAGCACACAGCTGCAGGGAGTGCTCCAGATTTGTCCCTGTCCTAATCCCTTTTTGCACAATTTCAGTTCTCCCTCAGACTCATCAACTCACAGCTGTTATCATGATTATTTCCCCTTTGAGGAGAAACGTGGAAGAACAAGGCTTAACACTCACATGAGAATTATTTTAAGTTCTGATGTGGTTAGGATGTACCAATAAGATTATAAAAGAGAAGAAAAAAGAAGGATGAGTTTAATTTCCTGACCAATCTCTTGACCTAAATATAGCCAACCTGTGGTTTAATTGAGGAAATCTAAGTTCGTATCTAAAGCATTTTTGTATTATCTGGAGTCAGCCCATAGCAAGCTCTTTTCTTCTTTGCATGCACTGGAATGTGTCCATGAGGAAAAAGAACCAACATTTCTGAGGGTACTGCAAGGCATCCTTGCATTAAATCAGCTGCCTCTGGCAGTGCACAAGTTTGTGTTTCACAGGGGTTTGGGGCACAGCCCCACAAGGACTGTGCATCACCACCCCGGGATCAGGGCTGCACCACGTCTGGCACGGGATGCAGGAGAAGATTCCTAAAAAAATCCTTCCTTTAAAATAAGAAAAAATTGAAATAACTTCCTTGGGAGGCAAAAAAGAGCTTGCACATGAGGCTAATACAGGAGTTGCCCGTGGTGCTTACAGACAGGGTGAAGAATAGATTTTGTGAGTTGTGAACGAGCAAGGAGGAGGATGAGGAAGGAGTGGAGGAAGGTGGGGGTGTTTTCTTCAAGGTTTTTGTCCTAAACATCACCATGGAAAAAAATTCCTGTGGAGAAACTGTCTCCAGAACTTCCCTGGGGCCAATTCCCTGCAAAGGGATGGAAGGGCACAGAGCACGTCCCAGCCTGTGCCAAAGCCAAACATGGACTCCAGCTCCCCAAACTCTCCCTCTCCACCAGAAAAATCCAAATATTTGGGCTGGCAGGGCTGCAAAGCTGCGCATGCTTACAGGGGAGTGCTTTATTTATTTTTTTTTGCTGCAAGGATGGATGCAGGCCAATGCACTTAATAGTAACCACATGGTAAAATAAATAAGAATGCCTGTATAGACTTGAAAGTAAATGTTAAATATTTGCTCTGTTTTTTTTACTGATGTCTCCTGTGCCAGCTTTGAAATGGCCTTGTGGCAAACAGCGCTTTTATTTTTCTTAAGCCTGGAACATTTAATAATTTCTAATTAAAACATCTTACATTTTTAGGGTATTTATAAGCAAACTGATACGGGCTCCTAAAATGTGCCAGGAAAAGGTAAAAGCTGTACACTACAGTTAGATTTAAGGGTTTATTTTCTTTCAAAGCCATAAGTAAAAACTTTATCCACATTTTTTTTTGCTTTTGAAAAGTTATCTACTGAACACATGGAGGAGAAGCCACCAGCAATTTATATTTCTACATTTAGGAGCATTTTTCTGAAAATGAGCAATCATCCTCCAGGCCCACAGTGGAGAGAGAAGCAGCCTGAACACAGGGGCAACTGTTGGGTAATTCCCTGTTGCTGCGAGTCCTTGGGAGCCAGGAGTCAGCTTTTACATATCTGGGATGCCTAAGTTAGTTTTAAAAAAAATAATGTAATATTTGACTGAATGCTTTATTTACTCTTTTTTCATATTTTTTTTTTTGCAAAGAAATGAGTCAACTTTTCCACTATTTTATATATTTAACACAGCAAGAAGAGTGGTGATACGTCTCCCAATATTTTTAAGACTAAAACCAGTTCCAACTTATATGGTTTCCTTTCTAAAGAGCAAATCTATTGGGGGAACTTGCAATTCTGACAGCAATGAGATTGAGCAAATAAACTGCACTATTCTTTCTCTTAAAACGTAGAAATATAATGGCTTTTTCAGAGCTGACCAACAAAGCACTCCAAAAAAGTGAGAAATACTGAAAATAACTTTATTTAAGTGAAGACATGCTCTAAATGGTAGGGGGGAAAAAAAAAAAAAGAAGGAAGAAGGAAGAAGGAAACATCTCTTGCACACGAACAGTGTAAAAAACCCCAGCTTTATTTACAATCCCATCATCACCCCACAGCTGACCAGTGTGGGCTGTCACGGATGCAGGAAGCACAAAAGAGACCTTCAGGGACGATGCTCCAGGGGAGAGCAGCTCTCAGGGCAGTTAATACCGTCTGTCTCAAAGAAAAAAAAGAAGAAATTTTCCTAGCAAGGGCCACCTGGGTAAGAGGAGGCTCATTTATATGAATTATGCATGAGCATGCAAGGAAATGCTGCAGCAGGGAATTTAAGGGTGTGTTTTGGCAAGGCAAGGCACACCGAGTGGCCCATGTTTGCAGCAGATGTGGATTAATATGGCATATCTGAAGGCAAGTCAGGAATCTCCAATTTATACAAGTCATGACTGGACAGGGCTTTTTTTAGCTGCAGTTGGACTGGAAACTTGTCCAGGGGCAGAGCAAAACTGGAATTACTTATTTAATATTTAATACTGGCTGTTTACATTAACTCCCCCTGCCTTCAGAAGTTTTAAGTACGTTCCTCCAGCTATCCCCACGCAGCAAAGAGAGGAAAATACGCATCGTAATAAATAAAAACCCGAGTTTACCTGAAGTTCAAGTGCTCCACCAGAACGTACCCATCTGAGGGGAGAGGGAAAAGGAAGAGAATGAGCAAAACCTGAGCACGAAGGGGCGTGCAGCGTGGTTTGGGAGGCGATTTGTCACCCAGAGCTGGGCTGCGGACTCACATCTGCCCCGGGCGTTGCGGCAGATCAGGGCGTGGCCCTGCACGGCATCGATGACTTCCAGCTGTTCCCCAGCTGTGAGCGGGAGGTCAGCGCGCCGCTCGCTGGGCACCGAGCGCTCGGCAGTGGCCGTGGCCAGCACACGGATCTCCTTGTGGTACTGCAGGGCAAGCAGCAAACGGGGGCTGGTTATTCTGAGCGTGGGCGCAGCCCCGCTGAGAGGAGGGAGGCAGGGAGGGAAGAGATTTCAGGATGGGTTGTGAGGTTTTGGGGAGAAGGAGGGAGGAAAGCCCCCAGCGATGCTGCTGGTGAAGGTCCAGATTAGGAGAGAAGGTGACAGGTGAGTGGGACTGGTGCCTTGAAGTGCTACCTAGAGCAGAGGCTAGGCAAATTTAAGAGAATAAAGGGGGTATTTAGCGAGTACACCTCAGGCAGTCAGATGTCGTTAGAGGACATGAAATAGAAGAGTGGAATCAAATCATAACAGTGAGGTTTGATCACAGTGAGGCAGGAGCCTTTGTTTCAGGGTTTTGCAACCCTTTTTATCAGGTGTTCCCATGCAGGTCAGCATGATTGGCCAAAAGAAGCACCTCTCTGGTGCCATTGGTGGAAAAAGAGAAAAACACACTCAGAACTTCTGTGTGACATTGTTTTGAGAGCCAAAAACTATTTACAAAAAACAGTCCTTGAAAGAGAAGTTTCCCAAAAGATTTTCCTTTGGGAACAGATCAGCCACTGTCAGGCTGAAAACTCTCTCAAGTTCAGAAAATCATGGCCACAGGCAGAAGCCTCCCAGAGGCTACACCCAGGATGGACAATGGTCACAAGTTTATCAGACAATTATAAATTTGGTACATTTACATATCAGGGCTTAATCTTCCATTTACAGCTTCAGGTAAAGAAGTCATTTACCCCCAGTTTGCTCCCCCAACAATTCACTTTTGTTTATACTTCTCAGGGCCTGGGGCAGTAAAGTATCCTGGAATCTCAGGCCTAGAGGGATTGTTTTGTCTGACCAAAATGTGAAGACTGTTAACTAATGCTTTATATGGAGTTCAGAGTTAGGCATTAATGCAGTACAGGATTTGAAAAATTCAATAGCTAAATCCTAAGGCATCAGGACAACTTTCCCAGCACAGCTGAGGACCAAGAAGGTTCCACCGGGTGTCTTTTAAGCAAACCACAGAGCTCCTTTTCCCCTCTGGAAACCCCAGATTAGGTGAGAAGGCAGCAGGTGAGGGGAAAACTTTCTCAGCATAGCTGAGGACCAACACCGTGTGTTTTTAAACAAGCCACAGAGCTGATTTCCTCCCCTGACACAGCTAGAAAGACACGCACCATAAATGTCTCTCTAAAGAACTTCTCTTCTTCCTCCATCTTCTTGCTCTTTTCTTCACTGCTCTTCTTGAATTTGAAGATATTTCTGCAACAAGAGAGACACAACACACACATATGCACTTCTGAGCTCCATTTAAATAACCCCTTGCACATCTGAAATTGCAACCCAGAGCCAAATTCCAGCCTTGTCTGCAAGGAACCCTTGGAATAGCAAAGCACGCTGTTCACATCCCTGTCTCTCAGAAAAGGGTGAGTAGACAATTCAAATTTGTTAGTGAGGCACAACTTGAGCCATTTTGTATCTCAATTTGGGACAATTTTTTAAAAAATTTTGTCTGTAAGCAGCGTGGGAACAAATAAACTCTCTATTGAGTGTTTCAAATCAGCCCCGTTTTTATGGAAGTCAACAATTCACTTTTCCCCCAGCAGTTTGTCTCCTTCTGGTTTTATTTATACTCAGAAGTAAAGGGTCCCCAGATAACTCTCATCCTGAATCATTTATGGAAGTGGGGTTTGACACAGCTCTCCAGATTTTCCTTGGGTATTTTAGCACATGGAGGAGAAAGTTTCCCAAGCAGACATTTATATGGCACTGTGAAGTGGAAAACAAGTTCTTATAACCCACTTAAAGGGAGTGGGGCATTCCCTCCATATGGGGATGCCACTCTTTCTGATACATGAAATTACAGCTGTAGCATTCATCTTAAAACTGAGACAGGAAACAAACACCAAACAAAAAACTCCCCCACCCATTTGTAAGAAATTATTCATTCTTGGCTCATTTTGACGCACTTAAAATTAAAGAGGGAAGGAAAGAAGACCTGAAATTAGGGAGTTTTAAGCTGTAAAGAGATTTCTCCTTGGGCAGGACCTGTGATCTCTAAGGGCAAGCTGAAATTGCATGGACTCCCTGATGTGACTTTGCACTGCACAACCAGTGGTGTTTGAGCAGCCCCACACAGGAACTCTGTGGTGAGAACCTGAAAAATGGGTCTCTGATTTACATTCAAAGTCCCAGGTATTAGGGTCATGAAAAAGGTCATGATGCACAATTTTGTGATCTAAAAGGAAAAGGAAATCTCCCATTTCCATGTGAATTTTTGCAGCACCAGTAACAAAAAAAAAAAAATCAATTCGCTTTTATGCACAAATGGCACAGCAAGAGTCAAGGCAATCAGCCCTAAAAATCAGTACTTTAAAATACAAGGTTTTTGCCAAAATCATAGAATTATAGAATGGTTTCACCCCCTGCCATAGGCAGGGACACCTTCCACCAGGTTGCTCCAAGCCCCATCCAGCCTGGCCTTGGAAACTTCCAGGGATTCAGGGGCAGCCACAGCTTCTCTGGACAACCTGTGCCAGGGCCTCCCCAGCCTCACAGCCAGGAATTCCTTCCTAAAATCTAATCTCAGCCTACTAAAATAGTAAAAAGGAGCCAAATGTACAGCAAATAACAACTTTCTGTCTCAGCTCAGTGGAGAGTCATGACAAGACTTCAATATAAAACCTCTGGGTATCTCCCCCTATTCTCAGTTCAGATCCAAGAGTTCGTTTCAGCCCTGAGATATTTTCTGCAGAGATTCCTGAAATCTGGCTTCAAAGGGATAGGACCCTGGACTATCAACCAACCAAAATGTCTGTGCAATCAGGGACATTCTGCTCCTGAAACTCAAGAGGTGTGTACAAAGCCAGACAAAATGGGAACACAGAATGGGAATCAAGACCTTTCCACGTCGTCGACGCTTTTCCTTTTGTCCTTGTACTCCTTCACCGTCCGAAGTTTTGGCATCCGGATTTTGTACTTCTCATCCTTCCCTCTGAAAGGAACAGGAACGCAGGAATTCAGGATTTTTCCCAGCAGATCCCTTCCCCCAGACCCGTGGTTTTTCTCTGTCTCCCCCCACGCCCCGCACTGAAATGCAAACACTTGCGGTGATTTACACCAGCACACGCAGCCACCGCGATCGTCTGGCAGCAAGACACCAGGACATGCTGTTCCCATTAAAAGTAATTTTTCTGACAAGGAGCCTGCCAGGACAGGGCTGATAATCGGGTCTGGGAGACAGAGTTTTCCTTCCTTAGGGAAAAAAATCTGATTTTTCATGTGTTTCCAGGAGCTGCTCTCTCCTTTTCACGTCTCTGGCGCTAACTGGGTAACAGTGAGGAAATATCCTGCCAAATTAAACACACACAGGGAGGGCACCTGGACTGTTTCCAGAGGACTGAATCCCAACCAGCTCATGACCTTCAGTGGGTTACAGTACCAGGCACAGGTTTGTGCCAGGAGGAAAATCTCCTTGGGTTGAGGACAACCCCAGGACGGGGCACCCTCCTCACCTGGTCTCTGTCTGTCCCACCTCGACATCATCATACACGTTGTCCTCCTGGGAGACAGCTGCTGGCAATCAAAATGCAGGGCAGAAAATGATTAGGAGATGCCACTCTGAGCCTGGTACTCCAAATAATCTATTGCAGAGGAAAATTTGGGCTGCTGCTCGTCACCCAACCCAAAGGGGCCAAAGAAATGCAAAAGGAGTCTCAGGGCTCCCAAACACTCAGCAGAGGTCCAGCACAAGGAATGATGCTTGGGCTGGTTAGTTGTGTTTCTGGGCAGTTTTCTCCATGGGTTTGGCCATCCAGCTCTGTGGATGGAGCAGGAGCAGCAGCAAAGCCCCAGCTTTGCCCTGCAGCCAGCCTAGGCAGGGTTGTCAGCACAAAAACTTGGCTATGTTCACTCCAGAACCCCCTCAAGGCTGAGGTTGTATGCACCCCGTTTACTGACCCTCCAAAAGTCAGAAATAAAGAGTTTTACAAAGAGCTGCCAGAGTGCCATGGGCTCACTCAGCACTGCCAGCCTGGGAGCAGTGGATCTGCATGGATTGTTTCACACATTTCCTTCCTGGATAGATCCAGATCTGCAGGAGGAATGCTCTTCTTTAAAGTAAAACCACCCAAAAATGAGCAAAATCCCCACCCTCAAATGAAACACAACTCTCTATCAAGTCTTCAAAGCTACTGCTGTCACAACACATGATTTTCAGAAAGGCACAGTGCACCAAGCTGATTGTACAGAGCATTTGCCTCTCCAAACACACACAGATCCCCATGAGTCAGGTATGTGCTTACCTAAATTTGGTACTGAAATGGAAACCAGTCTGTGGATAGAAAAAAGAAATTTGTTTTAGAAACAAATCTGCTCATCAGCAATGCCCAAAAAGCCATGAGGAGCCCCAAAAAGCTGTGAAGGATGCTGCTGCATTGACAGAGACAGGTTGAGGTACAGGGGCTCCATGGTACCAACAGCATCTCCCAAAATTAAATCCCTTGCTAAAAAAGCATTTCCTGACAGCAATGAGAACCACATATTCATCAAGCAGCAAAGATCTGCACTGCATCCAAAGAACAGCCCAAACTCCTGCTGCCCTTCTCAACAACAAAGGGGTACAGGACAATTGGGATTTTTATTCAGTAGTAATTCCTTCCTGTAAGTCTGCCAACATCAGGGGCTGTCCAGGAATTCAAAGGCAATTGTCTGTAGATATCTAAGCTAATTTCAGGAGCTTTAAGGGTTCTTTGAGACAGAAGAATGGCACAAAACCCAGTGGGTCTTTCCCTATAATGATATTTGTATTTGAAGGAGCCACTGAAGGGCATCTCGTGAGAAAAGATTTGTAAGGAAAGCAAACCTTCCTGACATAAAAGAGGAAAGAGGAAAGGTTTAACCTGGAATTTGCAAACAAATAAGAAAAGGAGGTGTTTTCCTGGAGTTCAGGCACAGTGCACAGGGTGAGGCACTGCTGGCAGCAGCGGAGGACAGGTTCTGCACATTTGAGGAAAGGCAATTTCCCTGGAAACTTATTGACAGTTTTGAATATCAGAGTACCCAAAAAGGCACTGTAGGAAATTATACAATCTTCTCTACCCTGTTAGAATGAAAACTCACTGTTAAATTCCTTCAGCAAGTGCTCTTGCCTGCTTGGCTCTGAATGGGACTTGGAATAAAGCCCCACATCAGCAAGGCTGTCCCTAATCCTGGCTCACAGCTCAAGGCAGCAGCTAGCACCTTTCTGCATTCCCTTGTGCACCTTGTGTCATGCTGAAGCATCAGAAAGGTACCAAAGGCAGCAGAAAATCTATGAAAACCCGGAAACTGCTGTAGGACCAGCTCCTGGAGATTCCTGATGCCAGAGATTCTGGAGAAGCTGCACAGATGGACCACATCTGCCATAGTAGCTCCTAGTGAGTTGACAGAAGCACTTTTGGCCTAAGTTTCCCAAAAAAAATGCTGTATTCCTTACTCCTAGACCTCCTGTTCTCAAAAAACTGCCAGGAGGAATACTCAGGTGTGAAGGGGGAAAGGGGTGGAACAACCAACATTTTCTTACCTGAGGTTGTCCTTGAGCCTGAAATGGTTCAGCTTCAACTTCTCTATCTTAAACAGGTTTCCAAATCTCTTTTGTTTTTCTGTCCTGTCCAAAAGAGCAACAGGTTTTAAATTAAAAGAGGCACGAGGTGCAGAAGCAGCCCCAGAGATCCTGAGGCAGGGAAAGGAAGGGCAGCAAACCCTGGACCCCAGTTCAGAAGAAGAATTTAAGTGTTAACAGCATCACATGGATGACAGACTCGCTGGGATAAGCACCAGCACAGCTAAAGGTGCTTAATTATTAAGTCCAAACTCATATCTCTGCTTAGCTTTAAGCTTTTCTGTGTTAATTGAAGCTGTTCTCCTCTGACCCAACAGCAAGAGGGTGATCCAGGTCTCTTTGGAGTGAAAATTCCCAAGGAAAGGGCAGCATTACTCAGAAGCATTGCAGTGACCATTAAAGGAGACATCAGGGCACCCTCTGAGCCACCCTCCATCACACATTTCTATTGTGTGTGTCCTTGAGGAGGACTCACTCCATGGCACACACTTCTCTCTGAGGTTTGCAAAGGGTTGCAAATCTACACAGCAATTTTCTTGCAAAGTACCTGCAAGCAACCAAGATCCTCCCCTGGGGGTCATTACCCCTGCACAAGGACCACTAAAAACCCTTTATGTGTCTCACTCAGCACACTTAAACCTGCACGTGGGATCAATAGAGAGATCACAGAAAGGCTGGTTTGGGGATTAAGACCCTGACCTCTGAAACCTGTGAATTTGGTCCTCAATGGTCTTGAAATTCCTTTGCAGCCCCAGCAAGATGCACTGCTCCCTTTGTGGATCAGCAAGAGAGTTTAATTTCTGCACCCACAGGCAGAGGGGAGAAGAAGAGGCACGGATGTGCTTCCCAGGGGGTGGGGATGTGCATGATCCATCTGGGAACACGCTTCCCTCTGGATGGACAAGCTGGTGCACCCCCACCACGCAACTCCCACGGACAATTCACAGAGAAATGACCCTTCTTTCTTTTCATAACCATCCTGTCACCTCCAGGGGTTCAGCTTTCTCCTCTTCCCTCCCCCTCTGGCACACACAGGCTCTACATCCACGTGGAAGCTGGACTGGGATCCAGATGCAGGCCAGGGCAAGCCTCCCATCCATAAGGGAAAAGCAGATGTACAGCAACACCTTCTTATTCCTCCCACACTGCCCCTCAGGAGAGAACCACCAGATGCACCCCAAGCTATTGTGTGCCACGTGTGCCTCTCCCAAGGGCTGTCCCTATTCCCTACAAAGGCAATGAGGGTGGGGAACCACACAAAACACAACTAAACTCCACCTTACACCTCCTAATCCGTTTGGGAAGCTCAGGCAACACATAAACCCGAGGCTGCAAAACTCATTGGTTTTCTAACACACCCCGTGGAAGCAAGTATCTTGAGAGGCTACATAAAAAAGAGCAGGTTGCAAGTTAGTTACAGCACATCAGGTTCCTCTCCAGCTTTCTGTGATCTAAAATGTGAGCATTTTGTGCTGTTTCATGGAGGCAGGCTGTCCCTTGAGCATCACCTCTTCCAGCACGCACAAAAAAGCTGCCAATTCTCAGCTACAGCTGGGCAAGACTTTTAATCAAGAGAAGGCAAGTGAGACTGGCCTGTGTGCTTGGTGCAGGAAGAGGTCTGGGAGGGCAGTACTTCCAAAGGATGGAGGGTGTTACAGGAAGAAAAATCCCCCCTCACTGCTTTGGGATTTAATTTTGGTAACGACTTTTTACTCCCTAAGTGTTAGCCAAAGGGGGGAGAGGGAGGAAGAAGGGAAGAAACCCACCCACACAACAACTCTGCTGCAGTTGAGTCAAGGAAAAAAAACCCAGAGGCTTCCAGCCAGTACCTGGCATGTGAGATCAAGGCCGAATGGTCAGAATTTCAAAATACAGGCCACAGAAATTGCAACTTACTCTGGTTTTGCTGGGTTATCACCCCCAATCTCAACATCTTCATACATTTCCTCGTAGCTGTTCCCTGAAACTTAAAACCAAGGCAAGCCATTAAGACAAGCCCTGTTCAGCAGCAGTAAGGTGAGGTTTGCTGGACAAATTGCACCCAGACCTTTCCCATTTCACCCTTACAGAGGCTTCAGGGCTGCTCAAATGAGTTCCATGCTAGACATGTTTACCACCCCCCATGGTTTTAATGGGGTTTCAGAGCAACCCGGCCAGAAGGAGACACTGTAAGATGCTGAAAGTGAAACTAAACCACTCCCAGCATCTCCCAGGGACCAGCCCAAATCAAAAGCAGCTTCTGTTGGAGCTTCCCCACTTACTGCTGTCTGAAGTGAAGGAACTTGAGGCATCTGAGCCGTGGCTGCTGGAAGACACAAGTGTGACATGAGGGTTTGCTGCAGGAGAGATTTTAAATGACATTTCATAGGCACAGGCACTGCAAGGTCCACACTCACAGTCTGTCCTGCAACTCCTCAACATCATCATAGATGTCCTCTGGTGCCTGCAGAGACTGCCAAGGGTTTTGGTCCAAGGCTGTTCCTTCTGGCTTTGGAGCCCCAGCACCCACGCTGTGCCCTGGGAATGAGAAAGGAACTTTGCTTTAGAGGCTTTTCTGAGGAAAGGACAAAAAAAAGGACAACTGTTGAGAGTAAAGCAACAAATAAGACCCTACAGGTATTTTTTCCATTCCAGGAGTCCAGGAAATTCTCTGCTCTGAGACACTTCAAGAAACAAAAGTGAATGATTTTCAGAGTTTTTGTCTTTAAAACTTTTAAAAGTCATAAAAATGTCTTATGTTTAAAAAATTTAAAATGTCTGTCGATTTTTTCAGTTGTGGCAGCTCTGACCCAAATCCTCCTCACCTAAGAACATCCAAGAGATTATTCTTGGATCTCCAGAGAAGTGATTGGAGGGAAAGCTTGGCATGGTTGGTGGAAATGTTAAGATCCAAATAATCAGTATTCCACAGTCTATTGGAATACACCTGTAAATCAACTTCTTGGAAAGGGCCCAAGGGGGATGAGCATCCCTAAGATGGATTTCACTGAGGGCTGGAATCAAGCCTAGGAGTTGTACCTCATGAGGTTAGAAACAGATTATGACTGGAGAACTCTTAAGTGGCAATGGTAAATTTAAGAGAGTTGGAGCAATGCAGAAATACAGCCACACAAATAAAAGCAAATAGTGTTTGCAAATGAACATGGGGAATGTGCAAGGCCAGGTTGGGCAGGGCTTGGAGCAACTTGAGCTAGTGGAAGGTGTCCCTGCCCATGGCAGGGTGTGCAATGAGAGGATCTTTTAGGTCCCTCCAACCCAAACCATTCTGATTGATGCAGTAGAACTTGCTGGACCCAGGCACCACCCCAATGCAGTCCAGCTACAGACCAAAACTTCTGCAAAGTATCCAAATTCAGCGAATTAGAAAAGCAGGCAGGGTGGACCAAACAATTCTCCAAATCAGCCTCTCTATTGCAGCAGGAGGCCCACTAAAAAAATCCCAGCAGAAATTACCTCCAGCTGTCCAAAGGTCAAGCAAACCAGCAAGATCTTTTACAGAAACAGACACCAACCAAACCAGAAAATTATTATGAGGTGATTTAAAATAATAATAATAATTAAAAAAAGAAATACCTGAGAACCACACCAAAAAAAATAACCACAGTCACAGTCAATTTACACTTTCTCCTTCACACTCCTGGGTCTGTCCACAGAGCCCAACAGAGCTACTTTTCTCTTTCATCTTTGAACCGCTGCTGCGTCACCCCAGCGCCTTGCAGAGCCTTTGCCGAATACAACCCGTGAACATTTACAGCTGAAGCTGCAAGCCTGTGCTTGCAGAAGGGACAGGATTTGGTTTAGCTGTGCAGCTGAGGTGCCCATCAGCAGCTCTGCTCACTGCCTCAGAGCATCCTGACAGAAGGAGCCCAAAGTCAGCCCGGCACCACGAGGAGATGAAGCAAGGAGCCATCATCCACCTCAGCGAGGGACAGAGGAAGATTTCAGGCTCTCATCCTGCTCATGTGTATTTCTACCCCAAGCCTCAGCCAGCCCCTTTCCTGAGACTCCATAAATTAAAAGGAGCAGAGGAGATGGATTTCAGCTCTCACGGATAGGGGCAATCTACTAGAAAAACAAACGCCTCGGCTGGAGCCAGGCAGATGGTTAACCAACTTAGGAAGCGATTTGCACAGCCAAAATAAATGATTCAGACCAGAATGCAAACGCTCTTGCAACCTTTTGCCCCGGTTTAACTAAATTGGTTCAAGAGTTGCATCCAAATTTAACGTTGTTTCCCATATGGAAGAGACATTTGGGCAGCAGATGGGGCTGGGGATTGAGGAAACACTCGGTGGTGCAAGGAGATACTCACAGTGCTCTGCTCTGTCTTTTGCCAGCCCTGGTGGGGTTGGATAGGTTGCAGCTTGGGGACTGGTCACATCCTGCTTCCCTTGCAGAACCTTCAGCCCACCTCTGCCATCTGCCTTGGCGTGGCTGCTGGGAGACATGGACTCATTTCCACCTGTCTGGGATCAAACATTTGGTTTGGCCAATGCAGTCCTTGGAAACAGCTCTCTAATATATGTTTCTATTGTACATCTATGCATTCATAAGAATATAAATTATCTGTGGACTTAAAACACCCTTCTCCACCAACCTTTCAAGCTGAAGAAGCTGAGTGATGAACAAGAAAAAGAGAAGGTGGAAACCCCCTAGGATTAAGGGCTCAAATTTCAACTGCTCCCCAAAGAGAGGGAGGGAAGAAGAAGAGACATTCTATAATAATTATTAAAATTAACCTCAAGGATACAATACCTTGAAAATTTTGTTCTCTTCCAGTTTCATTCTTTCATGACTTGGTTTTCCCTCTTCTTCATCCTCTATTAGAGCTCTTTCTGGACTGAAATGTTCAGAAATGAGAGCGACCTCAGCGCACAGACACTTCAGCAAAGTCACAAACACATTGCCTTATGGCAGTGCCCAAATAAACAGTTTATTTTCCCTCTGAATGAGGGAGATGCCCAAATGACCACCAATAAAGGAAGGGCAAATCCAAATCTAAAGGCCAGTGGTCACTCAGGGATACTACAAATCATTCTTCGAAGAGAGACTAATTAATGATTGTTTCCTCATAGCAGGAAAGGACAAAATAGATCCATTTGTGGTGGCACCTGGATCACACAATGTGCCTCTCACCACACTGTATTGACATTTAGGGAAGAATCAGCAACAGGATGCAGGGCTTGACATCCTTTTTTCCCAGCATCACAATTCCCCTTTTTATCACATAACTCTTCAATCACCACCAAAAAACCCAGCCTTCAGACGGTGACCATAAATACACTCCACAAGGAGCTCAAATGTGACATTTGTAGGGTGAAATTCAGAATGGACCTTGCCTTGGACCTAGAACCAGGTGCCCCACTTTGAGAGCCTCATAACTCTCCCTGTTTACACTGCTCAGGTTTCAGTAAGAATAGACAGTGAAATTCTTTACAATCTCCCCTCCAGGAATGCTTTAGAATGAAAACAGTCTTAGAAACCATGAGTGCTGGCACAGAAAAGCATCATCTATGCTGTCTTGGTCATGAAATATATGAAATTTCTTTCTATATACTGAGTGTTACAATATTCAGTTCCTAACCTGAATCGGTGGTGGGGCTAGAAGAAGTTTGAGAGAGAGGAAAGGAAATTACCTGGATTTGGAAAACAGAAAAATCTTCTGTTTCTAGAATAAAGAAGAGGAAAGCCTTCAGCCACCGTGCTTTTCTCAGCAGTCAAGCTTTCACACAAGGCCTCAACTGTCAACTAGCATTTAAAGAAATATTTCTTTAGAAAGCCCAGAAGTATTTTATGTTTGGAATAGTCATCAGACAAGGATATTTCATCTACTTTGCAGACAGGGAATACACACACTGACAAAATACACAGGGATAATGAAACAGTGCTAAGATTGGACCAGTGAAGCTACTGGTCAGCATGGAAGCTATCACAGAAAGGAGAGCTTGCAGAGGACAAGGAGGAAGTTTTTTTAAAATTTAAATTAAGATTTCCAAGCCATAAAACTAGACTCCAGCCAAGCCAGAGAACCTCTCTGCAACTCACACAGAGATAAATATGTTTGGAAAGCTGTGCCATTTCCCAGGCAGTTTGATGGCTTTGCAAGCCAGGACTTGAAAGTGGAGTCTGACATTTTACAAAGAGTAGCTTCCCCTGTTTCAGCAGGGCCATGGACATCTCCTGGCACGAGGGGCTGTGTGCTCTCAGCTGAGCTCAGCCAAGAAGGGCTTCCCTAGGCACAGCTTCAGCAGTTCCTGCCCTGTGCCATGCAGGATCCTGCCTTCCCTGCAGGACATCCCCCCTGCCACCCTCTGCAGCCAGGGGGAAGTGAAAAGAGTGATGTGCAGCAGAGATGTCCCTGCAGCAGGGGGTGAAAGCCCCTGCAGCTGTGCCCACCTCACCTGTCCTTACTTATGAGCCAGAACTCCAAGTGTGCTGCCAAGCCAAGCAGCCTGGCCCAATTTTGCTTTTAATCTTCACAGAGGGATGACCAGCACCAGCTCACCCTTGGCAGGAAATTGCAGGACATTCAGAAAATTCACGTTCTTGATATTGCTGCTTAACACTTGATCTACCACCAACATTCATCCAGCTGGTATTTTTACTTCCTAACATTTCTGCAGTGGAAGTCAAGGGAACTGACTCTTCCCACTGCTGTGTTTGGGAATCTCATTAGTCTTTGTGTCCTCTCCGCAATTTCTTATTTAATTTTTGAGTCTTCACACACAACACACAGAGAAATTCTTGGCAGGTAAGAAATACAGATAATAGACGTTTTCAAGACACTTACCTTGTGTTTTTGAGGCTTTGCCTTAGGTGCTAGGAAAGATATTTATGAACAGATATTAATTTTTAGTCCATGTTAAAGTTACTGCAAAACCCAGCTTCTTGAGCTAGTGTCAGCATCCAGGCACACGTTCACCATGGACATTCACCATGTCCTACATCTTCTTCCCTCTGCTCTTTGAGCATTGTTTTCCATGCAGGGGGCTCCAGCACCAAGCCTGACTGGCCACAGTTTTCAGGGATTTATGAAATCCCAGGGGGCTGTGGCAGTGCCCACCAAGGGAGTTGCTTGATTCCTTTCCCACTGGGAGACAAAATCCATACATGTGGCAGAAATAACCTCCCCAAAAGAGGCAACACTGGAAAATGTAAAAGCAGAGCAGTGGCACCTTTGGTAGAGAAAATTGTACTGGGAAAAAATATTGATGGACCTGGAAAAATCTTGGAGTCTGTGCCCCTCTGTTCCCAAGAAGATGCTGAGGTTTAGCCTCACTACCTTCTTTTTATTCTCCTCTACATGAGTAATATCTTATGAAATTCCCCACTGAGTTTTACTATAAGCTTCATTTTACCCCCAAAATTTTAACTTTTTTTGTCTGTCCGCCCTAGAGGCCTCACACTGCACAGAGGGACAGGACAATCATCCTTGTTCTCCCAGACCACTGTGCAGCTGCTTTTCTCAACTACTTTTCTCAACAAGAAACTGTATTACTTCCTATTCTGAAGGCTCTTTTTCCCAGCTAGCACATAATTCACCTCACAGTCCTGCCTTTCAAAGTACCTTCAATGACACACAAGGTTGTGGTGTCCCCAGACTGATTCAGGTACATCGGGGTTTCTTCATAATTATTCTGCTCTTCAAGCTGAGCACTGAGAAGATGAAAAAGAGAGAAAAGATTTTTATTTCTTTTTTCTCCTGTCCCTTTTAGTAGTATGAAAAAAAAAAATATATTCATCTTAAGGACAAGGAAATCAAGCGCTTTGATAGCAAGCCTACAAAAATAGCAAAGTGAAATCAGGAATTCCTCGGAGGGAGAGGAGACCTGTGGCAGATGCAGGGCTCAGCTGAACCTTCCCCTCGACTCCACGCTCCCACTGCTTGTCCTTTGGGAGGCCAGGCTGCATTTGGAGGGCTCAAAGCACATCAGGAGATTTCCTAGCAGGGTTAGAGCCTCCTGCCTACAGCAATCCCTCAAGTAGAACCAGAACAAAAACCAAAAGCACCCCAAGGAAATCGCAGCGCAGCATTTTTCAAGGCTACTCAGGCACTTGGAAATCGATAACAATCCCCAGGTGCACTGCTTGGCACGTGGCTTCTCGTGGAAGGGAGCAAAAGGGAAGGCAGAGATAGCAGAGGGGATGTTTAAAGGTCCTTCTCCTCAGCTTATCCAGCCTCTCACTCCACGCCAACTCCGTGAGCAGCATGTGCCAGCCACAGGAGGAGGGACAGCACCACGGCTCCAGCACCACACAGCCTCAATGCTGGGCTCCCCAGCCCTGATCACATCTCCCCATTCTCCTTTCTCCTTCCCTCCTCCAGAAATTCACCTCTGTGGCATCTGATGCAGGTGGAAACCCAGCATTCCTGAATTACCCGGGCGAATCCAGCAGTCTTCCCCCTCCGCCCACAGTGGTGGAGTTTTTGGCATTTTAGGAACGTACCAGGAAGCAGCAAATGCACAAGACGCAGCTTGTAACACACTTGGGGGACAGGGTAAGGTGGGGAAAGAGCACCAGGAAAAATTCTAGCAGGAGCTTTCTTCTTCTAACTGAAAGCCTGCAAAAAAACCTCAGGGAGGGAGTGTTTCCCCTGGAATCACCCCACTGCCATAACTCAGCTTCCTCAGAGAAAGGACTAAGGGCAAACCAGAGCAGAGGAACAAGAAACTTAAGAAATCAGAGAGTGAAACAACCCCTAAAGTCAAGCAGAAGGCTGAGCTGATAGCAGGGGCTGCCCCAGCACTGGGGACACTGCTTTGCTGGTCTCACAGCAACAAACAATCAGAGATCAAGAATAGTCAGCACATTAAACCATGTCAGGGCCTCTAAGAGACCAGACTTCATTCCAGGTGAGGCTTTGAGGAGGGGAATTCCTCTCCCCAAGCTGCTGTTACTTTGCTTTTTGCCAGAGATATTTAATTAATTTCCCCTGTTATCACATAGTTAATATTTAACAAGTGACCTACTGTACAGACCATATCACAAGTGTTGGAGCAATCCTGCTGCATTACATGGCTAGAACAGCTTCTTTTAGTGCAGAATAGCTTTGGAGGAGGTTATTTTTTGACCAGTTCTCTTTTGACAAGTACAGGTTAAAAGTTAACACCAGCCCACACTGCCAGGAGCACCTCATGATGTCAAGAACAAGTTGCTGTTGATAGCTGGAGGAGTTGTTTGGGCACAGAAAGTATTTTAAGAATTCCCCTCTCTTTCCTTTGGTTCAGCTGTTCCATTTCCCCTTTTCACAGCTATAACAAAACATGTGTATGAACATTTTCCTCCACTTTTGCTGTTCTTGTTGTACAAAACCCAGGCTGCTGCACAACCACTCATGACAAGTCAGGAACCAGAAAAAGTCAGGATTTCCCTGCATACAAAAGAATTGTGGCTGCAAGATTTTTGAGCTGTTCCAGACAAACTCAAGTGGTTTTGGACCACCACTCAATAAAAACCTCACTTCAGCATGTGGAGGCAGCTGAAGGGCTGGGATGGTGAGGGAGAGCAGTGGCACATACTAGTATCACAGAATCCTGCAGGAATACAAATTCCTTTTCTGCTGGCAAAGAAACCCCCAACACCTGCTGGTTATGCCACAGCTTTGTTTCAGCAACAGTTTTTAAAAGCATTTCTTTTATAAAAACACAAAACTTGAGTACACAGCAAACAGGAAGCAAAATACCACACGGGGGCTGATGACTGTGCACAACCAAAACAATGGCAGCTAAACCAGACCTAAGGACACAAGGATATGGCTCTTCATGAGGCTTTAGGAGCCCACAAGAGAAAAGAGGGGTGAAGTTTTGTCCTTTAGGAGAGGGTCATCCCGGCCAGCTCTGAGCTTGCCATGTAGGCCTTGCACACAATGACAGAGTCCTAGAATGGGTTGGGCTGGAAGGAGCTTTAAGATAATCCAGTTCCAAACTCCCCCTCTCCGACAACCTTCCCCTAGACCAGGTTGCTCAGGATCCCATCCAACCCAGCCTTGCACACTTCCACTTCCTTGAACAACCCCTGGAGCAAGCTGCTGGCCCCAGGAGTGGGACATTCCCTCCAGGCTGAACGGGAAATTGGGGTGGGAATGCTCCCATCACCTGTGAGCCACAGCTTGCCTCTCCCCAGGCTCACCTTTCAGGGGTCAGGTACTCCTCTTCTCCAGCAGCTGCACACAAAGACACAGAGGATTAGTGTTGGAAGGCAAGGGAGGGGTGACAGGGACAGCCCTTCCTTGCTGCACACGAAGGCAGGCGTGACAGCGCTGCCAGCAGAAACTGGGCACGTGGCTCTGTTAGTCCTTCATTATTATTTCACATTTCCAGGTAACGGCCTCAGGCTTTCTAGAGACAGATAATACTGGGAGGGCACCGAGACGATGGCATATAAATGTAACTGGTTCCCCTCATCAGATTAATATATTTAGAAAAGGCAAGTAGGCTAGGAAAGAGTTTCAGTGAAAAACTCTCTTTCCTTCTTATTCTTATCAAAGCCAGGACACGCCAATAAGCACTGGCACTGTAAAGCCAAAGAGACTTTAGCAGAGCCCTTCTTAACAAAAGCAGCTCCCTTTGAATTCATCAAAAGCTGTGCCTAAAGATCTGGCTATAATTAAGGCTGTATCTATAAAGAAACACCACTTAGCAGCTTAATAAGTGGTCCAGAATATTCTATTATGCAACATCAAGAAGGTTTTATTATGGGAAACTGAACTTTTGCATTTCTTGATGTCGGAACACTTAACGACATTGCCCTCTGTTGTATTTAAAACAGAAGTGGGGGGGGATTAGCAGACTATTTTCTAACAATTTTATTGTGCCTTCCCACAGTTGTGTGCTCCAGAGTCAAGGCATTTCCCATTGAAGAGGAGTGATAAAGATCAGCTCAGCTCACAGGCAGCTGCTGCTGCTGCTTTACAGCCAGCTGTAAACTGCTCTCAGCACGCTGCAGTTGGGAGGGAAGTGGGTTTCTGAGCATGGGATGGCGTCCAGCCTGGAAAACCAGATCCCTTTTCCAGATTAAGAGCAAAAATCGGCCCCACTGAAACTGCTGGGCTCCTATTAATGTTTGAGGAAGAAATTATAAACAAGTAACAATGTCTGATTTCTGTGTGCTGGAAATCACAGCCTTACAGATGTCAGTAAACTGCACATTTTAATTCATTTTCTATAGAACAGAATTGGGGGGAAAAGACAAAATATCTCTTACTTGTTTCATTTCCTCTGTGGACCAAAGGCATGGTGCTTTGGAAAGCACTGAGATCAACCTTTGGGGGTCTTGGAGGCTTCCCAGGGGGAGGGCCCAGGGATTCAGCTGAAGGGAGAGGTTTAATCCTTGGCCACTTGCTCCCAGGGCTGTAAGACCATTTTCCTGCTCCAGGCTGGCAGAAGGGAGGTTCTGATTCTGCTCCAGAGAAGCACAAGGACAGGCAGCAATTAGCCCTGATTTAAGCAAAAATCCGTACAGGCTCATTTGTTGTTTTACTGACATTTCTAACCAGCTTTCCCTCCTCCCAGTTTTAATGTCCCCATCACACAGAGGGTCTCTCATCATCCTATCAGAATGGCAGAACAAATGGAAATGTCCATTTTTACAGATTTTTATCATGTGAACCATGTTGAGGTCTCAGATTTTTTACAGATTTTTGTCATGAGAGGTTGTGTTGAGGTCTCAGCTCTTGACAGCTCCATTCCTCTGGATTACAAAATACCAGCCCAATTTTCTGTGCTGGTAACAGTTTAATCCACCAGGATTTAGGGCTGTGGCTGTTTGCAATGCTCAGCCCAGGTGAGGATGCTACCAGTCACATCAGCAAGGGGCACTGCACAGCCTCCAAGTTTCCCAGCACAAGTTTCCCTAAGAAACATCTTCTCAGATCTTAAATATGACCTTTTGAAAAGCTGAGAGGGTGCAGGGAAGTAGGGTGGGATTCAGGTTTAAACTCTTTCAATGGGAATTAAACTGTATTTGCAGACCAGTCTGTGCAACCCTCCGTCTGTGTGAAGTCACATTTGCAAACGGCCAAAGCACACCAAAACTACGATAGCCTCCTGTCCTCAGTTTTCATCCTACTCTCAAAAGGTGGACAATTTCTTAGAGTGAGTTTTTAAAAAGATTTGTTGGATATGGGGAATCTTCCTCTTACTCAAGAGGAGCAGCAGTTTGAGACCCACTTCTTATCCCCAGGACCTGCAGAGCAAGAACAGAACATTCCAATGGGCCAGTTTGGCCTCTTGTTTGAGGGTCCCAGCCCTTAGCAGCATTTCTCTCCTGCATTTCCAGATCACCTATCTATTCCTATATTTATATATTCAGTGCTAAGAGCACACCTCACCTTTCTGGAGCTGAGGTGGCTCTCTTGGCACACGAAAACCCGACTGGCAGAACGCAGGTGCCACCACGCCCTCAGCACCTGCTCCATCAGAGCTCCTGAGCCCTTTGGGTGCCTGAGGAAGAGCTATCCCACTGTCATGCAGAGCATCCTTCCTCTGGGCACGCCAGCCCAGCACAGGGGAGCTTCCAGAGAGTGGGAACTTGTCACTGCCTGATGCAGCAGGAGCTGAGTTTGCTGCTTGCTGGGTTGGGACTCTTGGACTTGTTTTCTCCTTGCGGGATAAAGTCTCTTCCCAGATCTGTAGGACATGCTGGAAAGAATCCAGGAGCTGAGGGTCCTCTGGAGTTGTTTGGCTTGGTCCTTGCTGGTCAGTGCCACAGGACAGCTGAGGCTTTTCCGAGCTGCTCCTGGGAGAACTCAGCCCTTTCTCTGAGGTGCTGCCCTTGTGCTCTTTGTTGTGCCCCGTCTGCTCCCTGTAACCCTGAGGCTGTGCCAAGGAGTTGTGCTGGGTGAGCACAGAGGCTTGGGAGGTGGGATGGGCAGGTTTTGACACTTTCACCTCTCTCTTAGTCAGGAGTAGAGGGCTGGACGTGGTGTTCCCTGCAGAGCCAGGCTTGGGGGTGATCTCCGCGGGAGGTTTCTGCCCCAGCTTGGTGGCCAAGTTGGAATCATTCTGAAATTTTGCTCGGAGGGCTTTGAAATCAGCCACACCTTCCTGGGTGAGGGGAGAGAGGAGAGCACAGAACAGCTGCTTACGGAGGTGGCAACAGGCAATTAAAACAATCATACTGTTTTCAGGGAGAAACAGGCTGCACATTCAACCTTGGCCACCAAGGATATGCTGGTCCTGGTGAAAATTTAAAAGCAGTGGAGGAGAATCTGCTCTTTAAAATGATCCTCCAAAGGCTCACAAATCACTTCTGGTGAAGACAAGAGCTGAAAATGGGGAAAATGCAGGAGCACAGCACGGAAACCAAGCAGGACCAGTGTGGCCAGGGGATATGCCTTCTTCCCCCCAGTGTCACCCAGCGATGGAGAATTTCCCTCAGGAGGATCTGGCAAACACTGAATTCAGTGTTAGAGCTTTCCTGGCAGAGGTGCTGCAATGCTGTTTATGCACCTGCTGGGTATGAAAGCTGCACTTTATTTTCAGTACACAAGCACCAAACAGAGGAGAGGCCAGAACTGCTCCAGAGATGCCCAGTCCATCCCCATCCTCCTTGAGAAAACTCCACCACGAGAAAAGAAGCACTACATTTCCTCCTTGGTGCTGCACTCCTAATGACCCCTGGGACAAAATGCTCTTTTTCCATGGTGCTGGTTCAGCTCAGGGTCCCTAAGGCTCTTTGGATGCTTCTCCCCTTGCCTTTAAGGCCACTCCAGGAAGCAGAGCACACACAACCCAAACACGTGGCACACAGAGACATGAAAACATCTCCCAGTGCAGGTGATGGATACTGGCCATGACACTCAATTCCCCTCCCACACAGTTACCAGGCCCCAGGTTCTCGAAGAAAAGGAGCAAATCAGTGACAGTGCAGTTTAAAGGGGCACTTAAAGAACATTTTGTTTCAGTCCCTCACTCCCCTGCGTCCCACCATCCCACGCCGGAGAAAAGGGACCACAATTTTTGCCTGCAGTGCTGTGGCTTAAATTCAGCCCTGAACCGAACTAAGGAGAAAACATGAAGAAAAATTTATGAGCTACTTAAGTCCTTGAACTGCTCTATAACTTTTTATATGCCATGATTACATTAGGTGCTCTGCTCTGGCAGCTTAGTTCAGCGCAAGGCTTCACGAGAACCTGTCTAATGAGGAAATTGGAAAAAATTATCTAGGACAGAACTTCGTTATTCTGAAAAAAGCCCCAGCCTTAAGTGTTAAGACAGAACAGATGAATAGCATACTGAGGTTTTATTGCATTTAATTGCACGATTTATTAAACACTGACAATTTCTCTTGAATAAGCCCTTTCACTGACTTTATTACTTTCACAGGGTAGTACATGATGTAAAGAAGCAGCCCTTGGGGGAGAGGTTTGAATAGCTCCAATTATATTTCGTATTAGTGGTCAGCAGCCTGATGCTGTGTGAGCTGCCCAGACAGGCTAATCTAGTGGCGAGCCAGGGGAACGGGAGCTTCCAGAGGCTGATGGAGGATGAATCAGGTTTTTTTGGGGGGAAAAAATTTAAAAAAAAAAATCCCACATGCACCAGATCCCTCCAGCGATGCCAGACAGGAAATAAAGCAGCGAGGTGCCCTAATGGAATTGCAGGGAGCTGCTGCACGTGCTGCAGAAGTGGTTGAAGAGTTCAGCGCTGTTTACCTCCCTGTGCTGATTTTCTTTATTGGAGCAAACAGTTCCTCATCAGAGCCCTCAGAGACAAAGAAAAGAGAAAGGAGGAACTACCTGCTTGTCTCAGGGTGTCCCAGGAGAGGCAGACAGAGGGTTTTTGGTCAGGCCTCTCCCTGGCTGTGACAGAAACGGGCTGCGACAGTCATGAGCTTGGCACTAGGTTTAATTAAAGTGGAATGGATATGAGCTTTCCTTTCCCCCCCTCAAATTGTTATTCTTCTTGCCTTGAAACAACTGGTTTGCCTAATTAAGAGGCAGATTATCTGTGCTCAGTGCACTCTCAGTGCCCCTCACTAGGATGTGGTTCCCCCAGAGCGCAGCCTGTTGGGATGCACATGGGAAGGAGGGACAAATACAGCTGGGGTGGAAGGGGTTAAATTACACCCCACAGCCACCTCCTGCACACCCACACCCAGCTGGACAATCCATCCCTCCCCCAAAAGCTCCTGCAAATGCTGTTTCCCTGCACAGGGCCGGGCTTAGCCAGACCCTCCAAGGCGCAGTGAGTTCTCCTGGACTCTGCAGGGATGATCCTCCTTCAGAGCTGGGACTGCTTCAAACCACAAACCCAGCCAAGCAGCTCTCCTCTTCCATCCATGCACTTTCAGCAGGCCCAGAGAGATGCTCAGCCTAAAGACAGTGCTGGGCAGGTCACAGGCAGGACACACCTGGAGTCCCAGTGTCCCAGGGAGGGCTCAGGTGCCCTGAAAATCAGCCCAGCTGACAAGGGAGAGCACACTCATAAAAGTAAAGGCCTGTCAAAAGCTCACAATGTGTATTACAGCTACATCTGGCCAAATAATTGACTTTGAATAATACTACATTTGGCAAAAGCCCATGCAAGATGAGAGGGGAAGAGAGAAAAAAGGAAACAAACTTCTACTGGCCGCAAAGCTGTGAGCATTAAGGAGTCAGGGGACAGAAGCACTGCAGAGTCAGGGAGCAGAGAAACTTTCCATATTTTCTTCCTATAAATAAAACGATCTTCTAACATCAAGATCTGTCTAGGAAGCAGAATAAAGCTCAGCTTAAGCCTCTGATAAGGGTGCCTTTTAGAAGGAGCCCTAGAAGGAGGTTTGTGCTGACGCCTTGGGCTAACCAAAAGGAATCTGAATTACAGAATCCCAGAATGGTTTGGATTGCAAAGGACTTTAAAGATCAACTTGTTCCAACCCCCTGCCATGAGCAGGGGCACTGACCAGGTTGCTCATAGCCCCATCCAATCTGGTCTTGAACACTTCCAGGGATGAGGCAGCTCCAGCTTCTCTGGGCAATCTGTGCCAGGGCCTCCTCCCTCTCTAAGTGAAGAATTTCTTCCTAAGATCTGATCTAACCCTGCCCTCTTTCAGTGTGAAGCCATTCCCCCTTATCCTGTCATTCCAGGGCTTTTCGCAGCTCCCCTGTAGCCCTTTCAGGTACTGAAATGCTCTAGTAAGGCCACTCCAAATTCTTCTCTTCTGAATTAATTAACGAAATCAAACTAATTCTCATTAGTTTCCTGAAGCTGCTTTTCTGAAATGAACCAGCACAGGAAGATAAACCCCGTTTAAGACGAGGCACACTGGACAGCCGAGAGGAAGCACTGCCTGTTCCCCTCCTGGAATTTTTCTGGTTTACTCCATTCTTTATCTTGATTCCCAAGGGAGCTGCGGTGGGTAAATGTTTAATCTGTGCTGCCCTCTGCCCTGGCGTGGGACTGCTGGAGCCAAGCCCAGGCACCCCGGGGAGGAGAGCGCGCTGCAGATACCATCGACTCATAAATAAATAAACCCCAACTCTACTTTTTGCTACATCAAGAGGCACAACTGCAGCTCATGTCAGAGTGAGAGGGGAAGAAAGCAGGTTTTGGGTCAGCAAAGCAGTATCTGTGTGGTCTGCACACAGAGCAGGAGCGGCGATGAGAGCGCGCACCTCACTCCCAGGATAAACTACTCCCGGCGCTCCATGGAGAGAACAGCCCAAGCTGCGAATCAGCAGAAAACCAAGCAGAAATCCTTCCCCCGGGCCAGGTGCAGAAGAGACAGAGCCCCAGCAGTTACCAGCTCCATCCCTCGCTGCTCCGTGCCAGCTCCAGCTGCTCAGCCCAGCATGTTCCGTGTGCCCCGTCTGCCACGGCCGCTCCCGCTCCGGGCGAGGCGGAGCCAGCCCTGAACACACCTGGGCTGGAGCTGGGGCTGGGGCTGCCCCCGGGGCGGGGAGAGCCTCACCTGGGCACGGCTGAGCCTGCCCAGCACTCCCTGAGCTGACCCACGGCTCCCTGAACCACGAACGTCAGCACCACGGCAGGCTAGGGATGGGAAAGGCATGGGCAAAGGGTGGGAAAGGGATGGGCAAAGGGTGGGAAAGGGATTGGCAAAGGGTGGGAAAGGGATTGGCAAAGGGTGGGAAAAGAAGAGATCAGGTTTGGCTTGCTTTTTGAGGAAAAGAATGGCACTTGCCCTCGGCAAGGTGCCCTCGCAGCACCGTGTGTGTCCATATCCACGGAAGTTTACAGAGTCTTGGAGAGGTTTGGGTAAGAAGGGACTGTAAAGACTGTCCAGTTCCAAACCCCCCAGGAAAAATTGAGAGATGAGGATGTCCAGCAGTAATTCTTAACCCAGATTTTAGGTGTCCCCCTAGGTGACACCCACTCTTGTGTACCAACCCAGCCTGCACCATTCCCCTCCCCACAGTGATGCTGGAGACCTCGGAGTGATTAAACCAGACATTGCCCCAGAGGAAACAAGTGTTTCCTTTATCTCTGGACAGCAGAGCCCAGCAAAACCAGTCATCCCTGCTGCAGCTCACACACACTCCCTGGGGAAGCAGCTCCACTCCATGGAGAGCTGTTCCTCAGGGTCCTAAGGACAGCCCAGTTAAATCAGGGCAGACAAGACTTCCCCTATCACTGGGGATTTCTGCCCTGGAGAACAGACTGAAAGTAGCTGTCCACACATGGAGCCCATGTTTTCACAGAGCATGTCTCCCAGGAAAAGCAAGGCTGGTTAGCTTGGCAAGAAGAGAGCTGAGAGCCCCAGGACTTCCCTTTTTCCTCTGTAACCTGTCAAATATTATTTCAGGTCTCTCTTCAGGAGTGCTCGGTGCTTTCCTTGGAGCAGGGAGAGCTGCTACACAGAGCTGCTGGTGGCATCCAGAGGTGGCTGTGGATGGGGCTTGGGAGGGCAGGAAGCCACAGGCAGCCTGAGCAATTCTCATGAGCTGACCTGAATCCCACACATCAAGACTCTGCCCCTCTCCTGTACATCATTCCTAACGAGATGCCTGGAAAAGAAACCGTGAAGAGACCTTAAAAATCATCCAATTCCAACCCCCTGCCATGGGCAGGCACACCTTCCACCAGCCCAAGTTGCTCCAAGCCCTGTCCAACCTGCCCTTGAACACTTCCAGAGATGGGGCAGCCCCAGCTTCTCTGGGCAGCCTGTGCCAGGGCCTCACCACTTTACAGGGAAGATTATTTTTTCCTAATATCTGCCCTATTAAACCTTCCCTCTTTCAGTTTGAAGCCATTCCCCTCTGTCCTAGCCATCTCTCCACATGGGCATTGAGCAATTGCCCCCAGCATCCTTAATGCCTTCAGGAACTGACCCTGCTTTCCAGAGCCAAATATGAGGGGAGCTGAAAAGTAACAGGAAGAGAAACTGAGGAAAAGAAGAAGGCTTATTTGTCAGAGACATGACTCGAAGCATGAGTCTGGTTCCTCACCACATGAAAAGCCCTGCTGCTGCGTGGAGGTCTTGGAGAAGAAAGGGGGATCCTGCTGAGCTGGAAGCTGGCAGGGAAGTCTCCCAGGCCAGTGCTGGAGTCGCAGCATGACGGGAATCAATGTCAGCTTTGTGTACAGGTAGCTGGGGAGGATTTATGACCTGCCCAGTGGTGTGAACACAGACCATGAATTAAAGCACTGTTGGAGAATCATAAGGCTCTGACTTCAGAGCTGCAGTCCTGAGCAAAAGGACAGGGTGGATTCCTCCATACGTACTCTAAAATTAAAGTAAAATGCCAAAAGTTTCTTTAAAACATGCATTTTGTGAGTGGTGGGGCCCCACTAGCCCCACCAGGGCTGCCGTAAGTCACACTGGGCTACAACAACTGCACAGGGAGCACGGGGCAGCCATGGTGTTGTGAGCACCAAACACTGCACAAGTGGGAGCCAAAGCTTTTTTTAAGGTGCCAGCCAAAGAGAGTGACCCCCGCCTTTGGGCAGGAGCTTGGAGTTTGCTCTGGGATTGCATCTCAGAGGCACCGACCCAGGATGGGAATTCCCAGGCACAGCCCCAATGGGAATAAACCCAAACACCCCTACTGAGAGCAGTGGCCCCAAACACTCCCTGCACAGGCACAGCCTCCCCAGAACAAGCCATTTCAGCCTGTTGAAAAGTTTTACATTTCATTGCTTGGGTGGTTTTTTTTTCCTGCAGTGAAGGTTTTAGTACATTTTGTAGTTGCATTGGTCTGAGGGCTGCAAGCACAGCATCCAGCTGACTAATTTTCCCTGAATTATTCTTTTCAGCTACTTAGTGGACTGGTGGAGTTTGTGTAGAACTCTGTTATAGAGATCTGAGAATTGTTTTTCAACATTTTTGTCCTTTTAGGATTTTACAGAGGTGCTGCTAGAAGCCAAGAACTACAGCAGATCTTGGGAATATGCTTTATTCTTAATATTTCAGCTTTTTAGAAAGGTAGGGTAGTGTGAGTGGTGAAGATGAGGCAAATTTTGGGGCAGTGCAGTCTTTTTTCTGGGAGATAACAAGATTTAGGTATTGCTCACGACATAATTGGTGATAACATTAGCCCAGTGTCAGGATAGTTTAGATTGGGGGTAGTGTGACAAATTGTTTTCCTTTGTCACAGCTGCTGGCCCCACATGTGAGACAACACAGGGAAAAAGCAGTGGATCCATATTTCTGGGAAAAAAAAAATGGGGGGAAATGGAAAGCAGGGCACAGCCTTGTGCTAGGGATGGATTTGGCTCAGTTTTAATGCCTTATTCTGTTCCCAGAAGGGTCAGGACACTCCCCACAGCCAGCCTAGCTCCCTGCACATCTTACAGAATTCTAGAATGGTTGGGGTTAGAAGGGATGCTAAGGATCATCTAATTCCCTCCCCTAGCCATGGGCAGGGATGAGGATGGCTGGAATCTTATCCTTTTCCTGCCAGGAGGTCATATCGTGATTTTCCAGCAGAGGGGGAAATAGGATCACTTGTTCCACCATCGAGCTGCTTGCTCTGTCTTTCATTACTGGCAGGAACCAGGGATTCATGGAAATGCAGTGTTATTGATCCTCGCATTCCGAAAGCCAACACTTGCTGTGGCTGGACAGGACAAGCATTGTTTAGGAGCCCACGGAGGTACCCACACAGCTCCATCCAAAGTTTTAACATCAGCCCCATCAAAGCACTGTAGGACTCAAGAAAATGAATTTAAAAGCCTTGCAAAGTGTCAGGTATTTTATGTGCCCAAGCCACACGGTTGTCTCTGCAGTATGGCCCTGACCCCACACTTAAGTGCACACCCTTTTTTAGCAATATAGCCCATATAATCCCTGGTGTGTGAAGCTAAATGTTTACTCTGGTGGAAGGCACCTTATCAGAGCAGTTGTGGGTTCAGGGCCACCAAATGAAGAGTGGCAGGTCCAGCACTAGGGCTGTGGTCATCTGCTGGTGCTTGGGGGGACCTTTTCCACATCCCTCCACAGCCAGCCTGGGTAACTGAGAGACGAGCTCAATGTTGCACGGAGAATTTAAGCTGGGGATGAAAACCGGGAAATGAGGAAATGAGGTTGTCCTGGGCTGCAAAGCAAGATGTAACCAAAGTATGTATTCTATTTCCAGCTGTTGAAACCAGGTGGGGCAGTGCTCTTTATCTCTTCCATGGCCCATCCTTCGTAACTGGGGGTTCTCTTCTGTTAATGAGCCAGCTGTTAAAACCAGATGTGCAGTGTTCCTTATCTGTTCCACAAACCATCCTCCCTCCAGGGGGATCTCTTCTGTCAGTGGGACATTGAGTCTCACTGCATGACTGATAAAATTACATCATCCCATTGGGAGATGCCCCACCCAGGGGGAGGAGCCAAGCATTCCTACCTGGATATAATCAGAGTCACAAAACACCACAGGCAGCCTTTTCTCCACTGGATTCCCAGAGGAGAGACCAGACCTATCTACATCACCGCCTTTCAGAGGAAAACTACACCCTTCTACAGGATCATTGCTTCAATAGAACCACATCTGTCACTGCAGGAGGACTGCAGCCACCATTTAATTGTTCTGCTACCAACACTCTGCCCAGCAGGGTGTCAGGTTCTGTGGGTTTTTCCAGTTGGTTTTCTTTTTTTGTACTACTGCATTTTTAGTTTCTTTAGTAAAGAACTGTTATTCCTATTCCCATAGTTTTGCCTGAGAGCACCTTGATTTCAAGATTATAATATTTTAAAAGGTGGTGGTGGGGTGGTGGTTTACATTTTTTCTGTATTTCAAGGGAGGTTTCTGCCTTCCTTAGCAAACACCTGTCTTTTTCAAACCAAGACAGAGGTGCAGAAGTGGTGCACAGAGGAAAAGCATTGTGATGAGAGGCTGGGCAGCAGCGTTTGCTGTCCCCTCTCTGCCACCAGTGATGAGCAGGGTCAGGCTTAGCCTGCAGCAGCCTTTTCCTGCTAGCATGCAGCCTTCCAAACAGCAGGAACATCATCAGAGCATCTGCTCTGCAGGGTCAGCTGTACTAAACATCTTGTCCTTCTTCATGCTTCTACTCAGGTCTCCTACTTGCTCTAAAGTATCAAGCCATCTCTGAGCCTAAATCCTTCTCTTGATGACATCTGCGCTGGGATTCTGATTTTTGAGGTTCAGAGATGAAGACCTGGGTAGCCAGCTGGGCTTCCTTGGCAAAACAGAAGTTCTTTTACTGAGCTGCTGTGCAGAGAAAGAGAGGATGAGCTGAGAAAAGCCCGTGTGTGCTGCAAAAGCCCGTGTGAAACAGCAAACCTCCCAAGGGCAGAGCTCCAGCTGCAAGGCACAGCTTCTTGATCTTGCCATAGCTCTGTATAGCCTCTGCACATTGCAACAATCTCTGCATTGTTCAAAAAAAATCCCCTCCACCCCTGAATAAAAGGCTGTCTGCTCTGTCCTTTTCCCTGGTGAACCACGAGAGAGCAAACAGCACGTGGCAGGTGTTAGCCACAGCAAACTTTGTGGGCAGGATGGCTTGAATAGAATAAAAAAGAGCCTTTAGGCTCTCTGCCTTTAGATGGTCATGGTCTTCAGGTAGGAACAAAATTCAGATTTAAAGTACTGTGTGAATAATAGACTACAAAAAATATAAATAGAATATTGGCATTAAAAAAGGATGCATTTTCTTAACATAATGGTATGCCCTGCAGCAAAAGCTATATGAATATACTAAAAATAAAAATCCAGATATGAAGAAGGAACAAATGCAAATTTCTGAATGATGATAACATTGTTATACCCATTACAACTTCACCCTGGGGCTAGGTTGTGCAGCCAGTCACGTTATCTGCGGGCTGCTCGGGTGATACCTAAAAAAATCAATGCACTGTTCAGGCAGAAATTAATTCCCTTTGTTGGGCCAAACACATTTGAAATGGAGACTCTTTTGAAGTGGAACAAAATCCTGTGTTGCTATCACGGAGTTTGTTTGCACTGAGTTAATCTGCCCTGACTTTAGACACGTAGAAGTTGTGAGTGAGGAACTGTGTGTCTTTTCATTAAAGGGTTCTTCAGTGTCAGGGAAAGAGCTCTGTGGTGGGAACGGCCACAAAATGATGATGTGAGCTCACAGCCAGCTCACCCCAGCCTGCTCACAGCCCTTTTTCCATTCTCCTGAAGACTTCATGGCTCATCCTGAAGGTGACTGCATCACCATGGACCAGCACGACCAGCCCTGTAAGCCAGAGGTTCAGAGACCTAAATCAGGTTTGGAATGAGGGATTCAACACAAAGATTTGAGACACATTCAATCCAAAACTTTCTAAATGGAACTATAGCTTTTATATATATATATATAGACATATATATATATCACTTTTGGGACATAACATCTCTGAGAAAGGTTCTTTAATTTCACCTCTAACGTGGAGTGCCTTGCTGGCTGCTTAAATCTCTCCTGCACGCCTCTCCCCCAGGCGACCTCACCTCTGAGTGAGAAATTGGTGTTGTGCCTGATTGCACAAACCAGCCCAGCCTTTTACCTGGGAGATGTGCCACAAATAACTTCCATTATATATAGGGGGTGTTTCTGATGCCGCTATCAAAAAAAAAAAAAGAAGAAGATATAATGCTTTGACAGCCTTGCTTAGATGCTGAGGAGGCACTTGGCTGTGCAAAACAGCCATTTGTATCACAGGACAGCCCAGATCTGGATGGAAACCAGTGGGGTGCATCCCCACCAGATCTCTCTAAGCATGGCCAGAATCTTCTTATGTCCTTCTGTTTTACCAGCCACCTGCAGAGAGGCTGTGATGTCTAATGGGGAGGTGACGAGGGGGATCACCTCAGGCCACTTACATTTCCCTACTTTTTCTCCCAGGCGAGAGCAATTTAGGTTTAATAGTATATTAAAAAAATATTAAACCTCTCATTGGAGTTCTTCTTGCACAGGCAAAGAGAGGAAAAGGACTTTCTGAGCCCATCTGCAGTGCATTAGTAGGTAAAGGATTGCATTAACGTGCTCCCAAAGGCCACAGAAGGGCACTGCTCATTTCATTTCAATACAGAGTTTACCCCTGTGCTGCATTTCTTAGTGTTTAGCAAAGACAAGCCCCAGAGTCACTCTGAACTTTAATTACATGAAAATAACTGGCTAAGAGGTCCTTTCATTTCGATAATTTACAACACCAGCTATTGAAATGAGCTTTGCAGTTGATTTGGGAAATACACAGTATGACACTTCCAGCCCAGCCTTTTGTGGACACAGGACGATTTGCTGTCTGTTTAACAGCTATAACAGCCCAAGACCAGACTTTCTTACAATAATTACACTTTCTCTTGAATTTATTGAGGTTCAAACTTCCAGTTGTCTGCTGGGAACACTTCATTTATGCACGAAGCATCTCAGCCTGCTTATCCAGAAGAAAAAGCAGGGAGGAACAGGCACTTTGTGCCTTTGTTTGTTTGAACACACCAAGTCTCCATGGATCTCTTACTCTCTTTTTTAACTGATACCTAATGAAGATAGAGATTCCTTGTGCATTTTTGTGCCTGCCCAGGGCCCTTAGGAGCATTTTGGAGGCTGTGAAAGCTTGAAGAAACAACTATGAGGCAACTTGGGCTGTGACCAAGTGTCTTTCCCATGGCCATTTTTATTTTCTTCTAACATGACATTACTAAATATTGTCATCTCGTGGCCATTATCTTAAAAATAAATAACCTGTGGTGCTCTTGCTTTCTATGGTGTTGCTTTCTTACACTTGTGCACATCCACTAAGATGCCATGCACCTAAAAGCATCAGAGCCACCACGAGCAGACAGGTTTGCACAAGACCACAACAATTTCAGATGTAGGGGACATCTTCCTCCCCCCAAATCACTTTGGAAAACAAAGAATTTGATTTTCACCTTGCAGTGGCAGTGAAGGGCCATCCAAAAGCCAGGTGATAATTCACATCAGCTTTAGAGGTCGGAAACTGCCTCGTGGGGCTGTCAAGGGGACGAAGTTGAGACATTTCCTTCATGTATCCGGAAGGTACTCATTCCTCATAACACAATTTTGTGCTAATCTTCAATTTGCTGTATTAGGAAGCTTTTCCCTGGTCAGCAACCAGACACATCAACATTACAGTGAAGTCACTGTGGGAAATAACATGAGTTTCCTCTTCCTTCAAATTAAAAGGAGGGCAAAGGCTGGATGAGAAACACACTGCTGCAATAGGACTTGATTGACTTTAATGTGGAAACAGTTGCACAGTTTAATATATTTCCTTGCCAGAAGACCAGGAATTTGTTTCCAAAAGGGCAAAGGCCTCTGGGATGTGTCCTGATTCTTTGTGATTCGATCTGTGCTGCTGTCAATGATTTACTGCAGCATTTTGGAGCCTGGTGGGCTCCATGCTCCTTCCAGCAGTCCTGAAAACTTAAAAAGCTTTGGTTTGCAGCTGATCTATAGCAAACATTTACATATGGCAAAGCAATGTGGTGGAGCCTGGCTCAGCTCTGTCCCTTGATCCTGTCTGTGTGCTC
Source organism: Anthoscopus minutus (assembly GCA_013399455.1). Taxonomy (NCBI): domain Eukaryota; kingdom Metazoa; phylum Chordata; class Aves; order Passeriformes; family Paridae; genus Anthoscopus; species Anthoscopus minutus. The sequence continues at coordinate 88,873 of VWYI01046112.1, read as the reverse complement.
GCTGGCTTTAGCACCAATCCAGGCGTGCAGGGAGCTCCAGGTATTGCCTTCCCACAGGTAAGTCTGTTCCCTTCCTCAGATTTTCCATACAGGAATTACCAGCATGTCAATCAGCCCATCAGTTTTGTCCTGACTTGAGGCATGTGCACAAAGCTGCCAGGAAAAAAAAAAAAAAAAAAAAAATTAAAAATTGGCAGCTGTCCAAAGCCCAAGCCAGGCATCGTAATTCCTTCTTAAAGGAACTGTTTGCACAAGGGTTTTCCTTTTGCAGATGACTGTTAAGCCTTCTTAAACTTCCTTACTGAAATTACTTGGGTTTGGGCACCTGAAATGAATTCTCTATACAGGATGATTTATAGTTAATATTTTTCATATTCTTTTGCATTATAATTATTTTACACTTGATAACATGAAGCTAACAAGTGCATGTGAATAACCCAGATTTCAGTCCAAGCTAGATCCTCACATCTCAGGTTTTTTTCCCCCATGAACAATATTTTTAACCTATCCAAGTGTCACTTGGGTTTTGAAGGAAAGGAATAAACAAGTTACATTTTTTCTAAAGCTTTAGTGTCATGATAGGGAAATTGGTGGATTTATTTTTTCTACAGCTATTAATTTTAAGCTTGTTGTAAAGGCAAATATGATTTAGGAGGATCAAAAAAAGGTATCAGTGATAATTGGAACATGGAGACAAGGAGAAGGCAGAAAGAAAAAAACTGTGGTAGTGATACACTTAATTATGAAGGCTTATTCCGATAATCCCTTTTGAAAATGAACAAAGACGAGATTTTTGATGTTTGATGAACTTATCAAACAAGGCAGAATAATGAAGAGGTAAATGTAAAATCCAATCGAAGGTGAGCCAATTAAGTACTTGGCAAAGTGCTGAAGGATGCAGCCCACAAATCCTCCTGTCAGAGCAAGAAGGCATCAATACCTGTGGGTCCTCCAGCTCTGGGTTCATCTGCAGGCTCCTGGGTTTTCATCTGCACCCACAGGCTCCCTCACTGAGCTGCTGTGGCTTTCATTTAGTAAATCTCTCCTCCCCAGCCTCTGATGAATCCCCCATGAGCTACATACCTCTGCTAATTATAAATATTTCTCTTTGGACTTCAGTCTTGTAAGTAAAAGAGACTGCTCATTAGTTAATCACCAAAATAATAATAAAAATAATAGTGTTCTTACTGAGAACAAACCCTCAAAATGCTTCAAAGGCTGTGGCAAATGTAGGGCTGTATTTGCATGTCACAGATTGCTCCTCAAAACAAAGAAATGGCTTGTGCAAATGAAGGTTTTAGGAGAAGAGGCAGAACTAGAGATTGTAATGATTGAGCTGGGAGGCAGAAGTATTTTTCTGTTGTGTAGTGATATTCAGAGTATGTGCAGACAGTCTGATCCAAAAGCCACTACAATACCTTACCTTTGCCCTTTTCTCCTCTCATAATATTCCTTTAATTACCTTCTTCTTCACAGCATTTGCGTATTTTGCTTTAGAAATAACCAACAAATTCTTAGCCGAGGTCCTTTGTACCTTGTTCTGTCAGCACTGTTGGTGCAGCCATTCCCACTCCTCCAGAAAACCTATGGAAACCAGGATCTGATTTCCCACTTGCTGGGAAAAATCCTGAGAGTTCACACTGGTGTAAAGAAAGTGACATCAAAATAGGCTCAGTAGTGATAAACATCCCTGCTCCTGGAGACTGTGATGGGCTTCTGAAAAGGAAGGCAAAAAATTAGCTTTTCCAGAAAAGCTGTCTCTTCACAACATTCCTGCTGTTTACGCAGGATGGTTGGTCATATATATATATATATATTTAATTGCAATCTACCTATTGGAAAGGGCAAAGATGTCTTGGGAGAGCAGGAATCCCAAGACAAAATCCCCAGGTACTGCACCTGCAGGCCCTGCTCAATTCTGATGGTGAATACTTTGATGAGACATCTCAGGGTGCTTCCCATTTCCTACAGACCAGCTTTCTGATGGGAAAACCACACAGAGAGATAATTTTCCCCCTTCCAGCCTCCAGCTTCTCTCAAAACACAGCTTCAAAGACCTTAGACCACTCTTTCTTCCCCTCCCTAGAAGAAGCAGCAGAGATGTTAATTCTCCAGCTCCTGTCGACTGTCAGCTGAGCCAGTGGTCAGGATGGACTGATTGCTTCCCTTGCCAAGAGAAAAAAGTAAGGATCCACTGTAATGTATTCATTTATCTTCAGATGTGTCTGTGATGAGGATGTACACACATTAATTATATATATTATACATATTCATCATTCTGAAGCATCCAGTAAACTTATCCAAATATGATGGAAATGCTCCTCTGCTAGAGAGGCTCTTATGTACCCTGGTGTAAACTGGGGAATAAATTCATTCAAGGCAGCAGAACAGGAAAAGCAAAATCAAGGCAAATGGCAGAAGAATCAGGCCAGAATACTTGCCCAAGACTTTCTTTTCTGTCTCAGACTTAATTAAATATCCCCTGATTCTTAATGCAAATAGTCCAGTGAAAAGAAATTAGAAGCAGCCTTCATGCATCAGCTCCTGTTCTCATATTTTTATATAATTTCACATATGTCTTCATAGTTTGAGAATTTATTTTCAAGTACCTGACATAATTCTGCTTTCTACTGAGTTTATCTTATCTCTGCCTTTTTTGTTCTTGTGCTTATAGACAGCATATTATAAGTAAATAATATGGCTCTTTTGCCTCTCTGGGGTTTTTTTCCCCCTTCCTAGTTTAAAGAGCAGCAATACTCATTAATAAGCCATCAGAAATGTTGCAGGATCAGTGTTGTAATTAGTGTCTGTGTCCATCTGAGCCCGGTGTATTGCAGGACAAAGCACACGCAGCTGGGAAAATGCCATACTTTTTTCCAAGGTATAAAATAGAGATATTTTTTAAAAAGCCATTCTAGCCCCTTCTAAGTTCACATGTATGCAATCCAAGCAATTCTGAGCTCCCAACTCTCTGCTGACTCTCCTGCCTTCATCATGTACAAAGTCTTCAAGCCACACACACACACACACACACATATAAAAACAGGAATATATATTAAAATGCTAGTTTTGATTGCTCTGTGGCCTGTGGAGGGGATGTCTGTGGGGAATGCACATGGCTGTGTCTCTGTGCAGCACCGGTACCAGCGGCTGCTGCAGCCAGCAGAGTTTGGAGGGCGACGCTGCGCCGGGCACCTCTGGGATGAGCAAGCCTGTCGAGCTGAGACAACGTGCACAGGGCCACCAGGGTGTGGGCAGGACTTCCAGTGTGAGGGAACAGGTGAGTGACCCAGGCACAAACCCCTGCCACAGAGGTTTTGGTCCTGGGGGTATCAGTCCCCTGTGCCGGGCAGCAGGAGGGAGAACCGGTACAAGAGAAAGCAGGAAATTTCCCCTCTTCAGTGTTTTCAGAAATCCATCCACCCATCCATGTTACACTGGGCTTTGGGTAGAAAAGAAGGCTGTGTGACATGGAGAATGTGAATTTTTCAGTGGAACAAAGAGAGGAGGAATTTTCTGCTCCAACTGCGGGGCTGCGTGCTCACACTCCCTTCTGCGGGCACAGCGCTTCCACAACGCGCCGCTTTCTCCCCTGCTAGAGACAGAGTTCAATCATCAATCCAACCAGCAATCTGTTGGGGTGATTTAGTTATTTTTAGCCACCTCCAGCTCTGAGGATTAGGATATAAAATGGCTGTTCTTCTGAAACTTTGACTAGTCTTGACAGATTTTTGTTTCTATGCAAATGGCTCATACTTCCCTACTGAGCATTTAATGAAAATTCTGTCGAAACCTGGAGCCACAGCTCATCTCTGTGACCAGCTCATCAGCTGGAGGAGGCTATCATCCCTCAGCTAGGGTGAATTAAGCAGTGCCAGTTCCCTCCTCAAAGCTTTCTCCATTCTCGCAGAAGCAAAATCCCTTCCACATTGCCTTTCCTTCAAATATCCATTCTTGCAATTAATTACTGCAATAAACTCCCCAAATGCCTCCTGCAATGGGAAGAGGAAAACTTGAGCTTTAATAGGATGGAGTTGACTTCCTTAAGCCAAAGGGTGAAGCTATTCCTAGAGCAACTTTCCAAGAGTGTGATTTTAGAAAATAAAAGTCAGAAAATAAAGCGAGGTGACCTCTCCATGATTCCCACCTGACAGAAACCCATAGGAATGGCCACAGCTTGGACTCTGTGCTGTGTTTAGGTCCCAGAAGCTTGGGAAAGCAAATTCCCCATGGAATAAGGCCATGTTTAACACCCAGCCTGACTTCCTGTGGCCCTGAGATGTGGGTGAAAAACAGCACAATCAGTGCAAGCTGCCAGCCAGGATTTCTGGAGGGTGGATAAGCCACTGCCTGTGTCTGTGCACTTTAGGGCGCTGCATTAAACGGCACCTTGTGTGCAACGGAGATAGAGACTGCAGGGACGGCTCTGATGAGGATAACTGTGAGGATGAAGATATTGAAAGCCCTTGTGAACATCTGTTCCCAATCCCAGGGGTGGAAAAAGCAGTCCAAGGGTGAGTAATTAATCAATAGCTGCTCCTCTCGCAATCAAAACAGGATTATGTTTCTTATATTGCACTTCTTTAGTGATAGCAGTGATCCATGAATTGATAGGGGGCTGTACAAAACCCAGAGGGGAGGTGCTGTCCCACGTGGCCATGGGCAGGAATGAGGGTTCATTCCAGCTTCTATTTCAAATTCTGTCTTGGATCTATTACCTGACCACAGTACTTGTGATGCCCTTTTTATACTCCTGAAAAAATAGATCCCAGTTATCTCATAGCTTTCTCCAACTGTTAAAAGTAATAGACTAAAGCAAACAGCAGACTTTGGAGATGCAGCACCCTGCTGGCATTCATCCTTAAGGAGATTTAACTCCAGGATTTAGGACTTCAGAGCACAGATCCAAGGCAGAGAGCCTGAGCTCCACATGAGTATATGTAAATACTCCTATCCGTGGAAAACGTTTCCCGGTTCAGTTTCAAATTTTGGTTAGGTAATAAGGGCAAAAGAGAAATCTGGAATAAAATGAAACTGAAAGGCAAATTGTGACTGTGACACTCTTGTTGAAAACCTTGTATCTTAACCAAGCTACTGCTCAGTTTCCCTTGGAGAACATGGCCCTGCCTGTGGCAGATTGGAATTGGAATAGGATGATCTTTAAGGACCCTCCCAGCCCAAATCATTCTAGGATTTTATGAACATGGGCTGCAGGATGAGAATGGAGCCAGCCATTGTGTAACTTTTCCATCAGCTCAATCCAACACTCTCTGGAGTCCATGAGATAAATGTCTCTCTGGCCCAGGGCCTGGGAGGGTCCATCCAAACCTTTACAAGGCATGCATTAATTTTCACTGAGAACCCTGTTTAATTCTGCTCTCTGAAGTGTTTCTCCCGCACAACACACAAAAGCAAAGACATTTGCTATCTTAGTCCTAAAGATGGTTCCCTGTTGAGAAGAGCAGTGCTGCTGTCTAGTTTGAATAATGCTTTCACTTTGGGCCATGGAATTACATGGAATACTAAGTAATAGGAGGGATTTCAGAGGGCAGCAGCTGTGAGGGCTGGAGAGCAGGAAGAAGGAGGAATAAGGAAATAATAAGTGACAGACTTGGCAAAGCACAGGCTTCATGTCTAGGGAGGGTGTTAACTACCCTGAGAAACGGGACCATTATTAAAACGAAAGAGATGAAATGAAGATAGAAAATAATTGCAGAGAATGCCAGGAAGCACTTTGTGACAATGAGATGCATTAGGCTCAAGAGGAACCTGGAGGAATTCCAGGGCTTTGGGACTTTCATAGCGGCATTTGCTGGGAGGGGCTGGGCAACTTCATGGGTTTCTTCCATTTCTCGCATGTGAGTCCAAACCAATGCCTTGGAAATAAAATGGCTCCTGGTAGCTTTGGGAAGGAGACAGCAACGAGATAACAAACCCAACCCAGCTTTAAGTCCTATTCCCCTTCCTCAGGAGGCCTGAGGGTAGATAACCTGTAGCGTCAGCAGAAGCTTTGACAGAGACCGAGGAAATAAAACCAGAGCTATGGGTAACTCTCTGAATGCTACTTCTTTCCAAGATACAACATCCTGACACAGGAAGGGAGGCAGAACATTTACGACCCCGGGTTTTTTGGGGGGCTCTGTGAGTATGTGTACAACGGGGACTGGCGGGAGCTGCAGTACGACCCCGCCTGTGAGCGCCTGCACTACGGAGACGACGAGAAGTATTTCCGCAAGCCTTACAACTTCCACCTGTACCAGTTCCTGGTGAGTGCTCCAGGAGGCCAAATTTAGCAGCAGTTTCTCAGCAGAAAGCCAAACTTCCCCCAAAGATATCAGGTACATTCCATCTGCAGGTTGTATTTAAGGTACCTCAACAGGCGTGTAAACAGGTGGTGTAAATGGCACGTCAGGGAACTCACGTGATTTATCACCCAGGCATCCCCACTGCTTCCTCTGGGCCAGTCAGAGCCAAGAGAGAGGTGTTTTCTCTAAGTTCTGCTATTACTGAGCTGCAGAGCTTGCACAAGCCTTTTGCCTCTCTAGGGATGGAGATGGACACGTGTAAAACAGTAACAATACTACTGGTTCAATCTTTGAAAGCATTTTAAGTGTATGGCATGGCTACAAGGGGCATAAATCCAAATTCTGAGAGAGACAGGGATCCTGAAACCCATCACCAGAGATCACAATACCTAGAGTCCATGAAACCATCATGTCTGATGTTGGACACTGATCCAAGCAGAGCAAGGATTCAGTTTGGGTCTCCCACACCATAAGTGGGTGCCTTGGCCACACTGTTTCATGTTTTTTGACATGAATGAATGAAAACACGTGATTCATGGGAAATATGACTCAATGCAAGTAGCTTCTCCTCCCAGCAGGCAGAGTCCCTTAGTCCCCAGTCTGAGCACTGGTGCTGGCTTTTTACAGAGCTGGCAAATGGCACAGCCCAGACTCAGCAGAGCTGCTCCATTCCATGTGCCGGCAAAGTAGAGCTGTCATGGAAAAGGTCACTTCTCTAAAACACAGGCAAAACAATGTTTGTTTTCTAGCCTTGCCACTGTAAATAGATGTTGTGTTTTTCTTTTCCTAAATAAGTTCATCCAGAAGCAGGCTGGAGAGTAAAAAAAACCAATCCAAATTGTTAGGATTTGGCAGAGCTGTAAGGAACTGGAAGGAGGGTTTTGTAATGGGAAGTGTCAGGCTGTCTTAATAGTTACCATTACCAGCTCTGGCTTTGAGTGGCTAAACACAAACCTCTCCCCTGCTTGGAGATGGATGAAGGAAAATACTTGGCTTTGTCCACATTTCTCACATATTTCCAAGTGAAATGGCACGGGACTTAATTCCTTATTCCACATTCACTGAAGTCAGTGCTGGTGCTGTCAGGAGCATCATGGGCTTTAACAGAGGTATTCCTTCAAGAAACAGAGAATAAAAAGGAAGGGAAACACCTGGAAAATTAATTTCTGCTCCTTTCACTTTAGGCTCATGCTGATTCTGGATTTGCTTTCGAGTTTTACGACGATTCAAAGGACCTGCTTGACGCCCTTAAAAGTGATCAATCCAAAACAACGGGCTTCACCGTTGGAATTGGGCCTGGAGGTGTAGATCTCATGTTAAACCTGGGCCTCACTTTATCAGGTGGCAAAGGATCCCTGAAGAATTTCACACAATACGATGCAAAGGTAAAAAAAAAAAAAAAAAAGCCCCAACCAAATCAGTGATGCATCTGCTCCAGTCACATCATCTGTGCATCGCATGGTCTGGCTGTAACTTCTGTCAGGTTATTCTCTCAACTGCATTTTATAACACAGGGTAATTGTACCTTAATTTGTTCATGTAATTGCAAATGCATGATTGTTAGTAATCCTGTCTGCTGTTCTTGGTATGTTTTAGCAAACTGGGAGTGGGAATAAAATTGAATTACGGAGTGCCACGGCACATGTCATCTCACCCCATCCTGTTTCATGGCTACATTAAGCACATAAATAAAAAAATGCTTAAAAGTGATGATGAGGGAGGAGGGAATATCAAGATGCTGGTCAAAACAATTATCCTCAAGGAATGATCTCTGGTAGCAAATATATCTTGCTCAAATTAATACAAGCTGCCTTGTGATGGAGAAATAGGCTACTCTTTACAGGAGGTGAAAACACCACTCTGAAAAAATAGTACCTGATAATAGGGTGTACTTCTCACAGAGGGTTTACATCATGGACTGGCTGTGATGACCTCTTTCCAATCTAATAACATGAGTGCTGGTATTTCCCACATTTACCGTGCCCCATCCCCACTTCTCTCCAGGCTGCTGACAGAAAACAATAAAGAAGAATTACTTTCATGGTGTTCTGAGTTAAAATGCCCTTAAAAGCTGTTTGAAATGAGCACCATTATAGTATTTACTGTGCCCTTGTCCAGACTCACATGATGTTTGCAGCTAAATGATGATCAGTTATTGGAGGAATCATTTAAAGGGCTGCTCATGTTGCAGTGGAGACTTGTCCACAGCAATGGCAAATACAGAGGTGGAGCCTTGGAGCTGGTGGTATATCCAGGAAATTCTTCCTCCTTCAGCATCTTCCTGGCCAGGGAATCTCCCCTCTGCTGGGCTAGGCTCGACCCTTGTGCTTTGTCACTCAATGAGTTTGTGAAAAAAGTGAAAAGGGAATTAACAGTATGGAAAGGAAACCAGAAAAGGAAATTGCAGAAATGGAAAATAGATGGGAATCATGTGGAGCTCAACTCTGATCACATTCACACATCAATAAAACCCCTGTAGTATCCAACCCCTCAAGGCCCTCCACCTCCACAGCATAACAGAAAGAGACTTTAAAAAAAGAATTACCATTATTTCATTTAAAATCGGGCTCTCTGACAGCCAGAGAGACTCAGTTTCAACTCTTTCAGGCTTTCCCCTGCAAGCCTAACAGACTAGAAATTCATTTGTTTAAATTAACATTGACTGCAGCTCCTTTTCTTTACCTGCAGAACGTTGGATTCATTAGAGCTGTGACCAAGGTGCAGACAGCCCGCTTCAAGATGAGAAAGGACAATATTGTTTTGGATGAAGACGTGCTGCTCTCCCTGCAGGACCTCCCAGACACCTACAACTATGGCTTGTATGCCAAATTCATCAACAACTACGGCACCCACTTCATGACTTCTGGCACCATGGGGGGTGTCTTTGAGTACATCCTTGTCATCAATAAGGAGGAAATGAGAAGAAAAGGTCAGAAAAATCAAAATATATTCTCTGTGCTCATCTTTCTGCTTTAAATCTGGCACTTCTAACCTGGTGGCACTACTGGCCACATGGCTTGGGATTAGCTTGAGCGTCACCCAATGTGACATGCTCTGATTTCAGAAGTACCTGGGTGAGGGTTTGGTCATTAAGAAACCTGAGCATGATTTTCTCCATTTTTTCAGTGTCACTTGCTAATCTCCTCCTATTTTTGTCATCTTTGCTCACCATTGAAAGCTGCAAAGCCACTCGGAGCTCAGCAAAGCAGCCCTCTCACATTTCAACATGTTTGTAGCGAGGGCTACAATTTTCTGTAAATGGAAATATCACACTGCACTCAGCAATACCACTGCCACTTTACTGTGCTTAGTGTCACATCTGGAGACTAACAGACCCCTGTTAGCTCCAGTTCTCAACAAATTGGTGTGTATGAGGCTGGAGAGCCCTACCTCTAAATCTCAGTTAGATAAAACACCCACTGCAGACGCCAAGAGCGTGAGAATTGCCACTGCTAGCAAGTCAAAAGCGTAACATTTCTCCTGATCAAAAACATGGGATTCAGAACAATCATATGGGATTTTAGCTCAATAGCCAGGTTGTCAACTTTTGTAAAGGTGCCAACAATGCAACAGATCCCTTTTCTTCTAAAGGCCATCACTCTGCTGTGCTGAGGGTACCACTGCCTTGGTAACTCCAGACACTGATGCAGAAGGAAATTCTGATCTTGGACAACAGGTACAAATTGCTGCAACTTCAGTAATTTCAACAATTTTCATGGTTCTGCCCCAGATTCTGCCTCTGGTCTGAAATGGTTTGGTCCCATCAGCATTAGGATAACTTTACACTCCATATTGCACATTAACCATGCCGATTTTTCCAGAAGAAATTACTGATTGAGAGAATTTTCATCAAGTTCCCAAACCTTTAATGTTTGGCAACATGATGCCTCTTGAAATTACTTCTTCAGTTTGAAGGGTGAGTGATATAGAAGTGAGCAAGGTCTTGGCAAGCAAGTCTTCAGGAAGCAAACTGCCAATTTCAGAGGAAGAGTTAATCAAGAGCATGTGGAGGGAGGCTATTATTTTGCTTTATCTTGTGCTTGCTGTGTATGTAAGGAGATTTACTGCTACAAGATGCCTTATCTTCGGAAAGAAGGATGCTGAAGTCCAGCAAAAGACAAAAGTGTGCCCCAGAAGAGATGTGATTCTCATTCTAATGCAGCACCATTCTGTAATTTTCATCTAATCCAGGCTCAGTCAGAAAGTCCAGCCTTACCAAGCCAGCAGTAGTGTGTCACACAACGCTGACCCAGAAGGACCCACCTGCAGTGTCTGATATGCCACTGTCTGAAAGCATTTAGTAAAAAAACCCTGATTTCTCTAATGTTGATCACAGCCATGCTTGGAGGCTGTGTTTGCAAGAGGATTATCTTCCTTCCCTGGGGAATGGTTAGGATCAGGATATAAGTGCTCAAGTCTTAAAATTAGAGCTTCCTAAGATGAGTCTGAAGCTCTGCAGATGCATCAGTGAGTCCCCACAGGGCTGAGCATGGCCCTGCTTTAGATCAGCCACTGCATCCTGAGAGCCCACCCAGCCCACAAAGCTGTTTGCTAAATGCTCTGGAACAGAGAATATTCTTTTTTTTTTATAGAGCAGTGACTAAAGCACAAACTCAGGAAAAAGATCCCTTGGCTGAGTCCTCCCTAAATGAGGCACAGCTTAGGTGGGCACTGAGCATCTGGCTCGGCACAGAGCTGGATTTTGAACATTTAGGACACCTGAATTTTGAAAATGAAATCACCTTCTCTGTTTAAATATCCACAACTCACTGCAGAGCTTAGGGCTGCAGTTTTGCTGCCAGACCCATTCCCAGCTTTCAGGCTGCAAGGACTTATATGGATGTGGTCATGAGTGAAATAAATACATATGTCAGGACGAGGTCCCTTGTTGCTCTGCCATCAATATTTTTCATTACTTGTTTTTAAAACAGATTGTTATGGTTCTATTATTTAGCAGAAAACAGTATAATGTGTTCACACATTACAAGAACATTTATGGGAGGAACATTATGCACGGAGTAAATTAGAAAGAGTCTTCATATATTCAGATTAATTCAAAATGCAGCAGTAAATCTTATCACTCGAGCACATTTAACTATCACAAATTACATCATATTAAAAAAAACCCCTATCAGGGCTCCCCCTCAAGTGCCAATATTTACTGAGGCCACCCTTTTGCAGTGATAACCACTTTTCATTTATCAAGACCCGATCTTGCCGCGACCAATAGCGAGTGGTATCGACAGCCCCTCACTGAACATAATTACTCAACGGGAACCATGGCAAATCAATTAATCAGGGTGTTCCTCAAGTTTAATTTTATGGCACTCCAGCACCAAGATAAGCAATCACTCATGTTGCTTTGGGTGAATGAACTTTACCCACTGTGTTTACAACTGTTGAATGGTTTAGTACAAATAATTGAGTGCTACACGTTTAATCTTTCTCAAGGGCCCAGTTTTGCAGTGGGATGCAGTTCCCACTCCAGTCTGGAGCATGTTTCAGCTCTCTCCAGCCTGAAGCCAGGACTGCAGCCTCTTTCTCAGGATGCTGGTGGGTTTGGACCCACCAGTCCAAGGAGCAGATCTGTGCCCCAGCTGGCTCCAGTGAGCCTCTCCTGTAGGGTGTGCAGAAGGGAACAAGTTTGCAGGTGACACCCCAGAGGGATCTGGACAAGCTCTGGGCCCATGGGAACCTCATGAGGTCCAACAAGGCCATGTGCAGGTGAAGGAAGGGGATTCTGCCCTGCTGGTGAGGCCCCATGTGCAGTGTTGCATGCAGCTCTGGGGTCCCCAGCATGGGAAAGACATGGAACTGTTGGGGCAAATCCAGAGAAGGCCACAAAGCTGATGAGAGGAGTGAAAAACCTCTCCTATGAGAAAAGGCTGGGGGAATTTAGGTTGTTCAGCCTGGACAAGAAAAAGCTCCAGATAAATCTCACTGCAACCTTTCAGCACTTAAAAGTGGCCTATTATAAAGACAGGTTTCAATCAGGCCCTGTTGTGACAGGACAAGGAGTGATGGTTTTCAACTAAAAGAGGGTCAATGTAGATTAAAGAACAATTTTTTTTCAATGAGGTTGGTGAAACACTGGCACCAGTTGCCTGGCTAGGTGGTGGATGCCCCATCCCTGGACACATTCAAGGCCAGGTTGGATGTGGCTCTGGACAAACTTGTGTAGTTGAAGATGTCCCTGCCCATGAGGGAGAGGGGCTGGACAAGATGACCCATAAAAGTCCCTTTCAACCCCAACCATTCCACAAAACCAGAGCCATGAGTGTTTGAGCAATATTTTAAACACAAGCAAGGCAAGGCCCTGCTCCCCAGTGCTGAGGTGAGACTGCTCAGCAGACAATGCTCCAGGGTGGGACTTGGACAGAGGTTTAAACTTCAGGCCATGAAACCACAGCACACAAACCCCACTGACCTCTGTGCCTCCTTTCAATACCATGGTATTGATCACCAGGCTCCTTTGGAAAACACTTTAAGGTCCTCTGACAACAAAGAGCAATATAAAAGTTACCTATTACTTACAATACCCACATTTACTGAAATCAATGAACTTTTTAACAACTAAAGAGGATGGCCTTATATTTAGAGCACACTGAAGTGCTTACATAAAACCAGGCTGTATGAAATATGCACGTGCTTACCTTGGTGAAACCAGCTCATTAGCTCTCTTCTCCCCTCTGCAGTTGCTTCATGGCTCTCCAGTTACATATTTTCATGATGTATGTGGTGGTGCTGGCAGCAGCAGGCAGGAAAGCTCTGGCAGCTCTCAGCACATAGAACTTTTCTAAGGTACTCCTCAAGGTGCTGCTTAAGCCATTAATAGGTCATTAATTCAGGTCAGATCCTGAATTTAGGAAAATTAGTGAGAATCTATTGATTTCAGCTGCTGTTCCTGGCTTTACCATAGTTATGAGTTAGTCTGAAAAAAAACCAAAGGTTTGTTGTTAAATATATAGATCAAACAGGGACATTTGTGCCTGAAGCCTTAAAATTTTTACTTCCTTCTAATATTTTCTAAGGAAAAAAATTTTACATCTATTATATGATAGGCCCAACACACCCCCATGAAACACTGGGAGTTTTCCACTGTCCTCTGCCCAGAACACCTTTTGGCTTCGAAATACAAACCATGAAAATAACCGAATCTTTTCTTCAAAGACAGAAAAAAGAAGTAGGAAAATGAACACCACGAGTCACTGAATCTACCTGTCTACTTTCTGCTTTGCAGCCATCAGGACTGAGGAGATAAGTGCCTGTGTTGGACTGTCCCTTGGCATTACAGCCGGCAAGGAGAAACTGGATCTGGGTGCAACTCTGACACACTCTGACTGCAAAAACAAAGGACTCCTGCAAACTGGTACAGCAGCAGGGCAGGGGTCTGATGAGGCTCCTTGGGTCACTTGTTTTGGTCACTCGGGCATGGAGGTTCCTGTAGGGTCACACGAGGTGTGAGGAAGGGAGCTCTGCTGCCAACCCCCAGACAAGGTGGGACCACAGAAACTTTGGGTCCACGCCTCCAGGAGTACTGATTCCTCTTAAAAGAGCAGGAGTTAATGTAGCAATGTCTGGATTAGAAACAGAGGCCGTGGGGTAGCTGGGAGGCTTCAGTTCTCAGCAGTGACAGACTGGGTGTGCATGGCAAGTAAAAAAAAGTCAAAATTGACTCTGAAAAGTACTCAGAGAGGGTAGGAGCCCCCAGATTTGTACATTCCATAGTGAGCTATAGACAGTGTGATCTATTGCCCAGGTCCTGCCCAGAAACCAATGCTGGAGGAGTGCAGGCTCTTCAGTTCTTACCAGCTTAGAGGATTTGGGATGCTCAGCTTGTCACCTTGTGGTAAGGTGGCAGGGCTCACCCCAGGAGCAGGGAGCACTGAGCTCACATCAATCCCAGGAGGCAGCTCCCTGCACGACTGATCTCAGCTCCATTTAGCAGTTTCTGGGGCCTGTGGGGGAGCAGCAGCTGAATAATATGTGTGCAATTCAACTTTCCAGATGCTGAGAGCCACAGTGCAGTTGTGGAAGATATTATTTCTCGGATTAGAGGGGGAGATACCAGTTACAGTGGAGGGCTCCTGAACAGTTGGGATGGCAAAATGTATCGTCACTGGGGCAGGTCATTAAAATATAATCCTGCTGTTATTGATTTCCAGGTAAGGCTTTTCTGCAGTTGAAGAAACTCTGCTGCTCTAAGGAATGAAAGTGTAGTCGAGCAGATCATTTCGTATTTTTATTGTGATCCCATCACAGAACAAGATTAAATGTAATGGGCCACTGATCTGGTAACCTCTTATTCATTTCACAATGGGGAGTACATCTCCCACCGACTGCATCCACAGGGAGATGGACAAGGAGCTTAATGCTGGATTAGTGCCAGGTTAAGTTTCTGTCTGATGTGTTCCCCAACAGCTTCACTATGAATTGCAGTTGTATTCACCCCTAGTACTCTCCCTGATGCTGTGTGCCCTCCTGTATAAGCAGGGCACTCACAGGGGACTGGGGAAGGTGTTTTGTTACCCAGCAAAAGCTCTGCATAGGCAGCCCCACCTCCAGGAGTTCTCTGAGCAGGGAGCTCCTGGCTCCTTTGTCAGCAGGGAGCTCCTGGCTCCTTTGTCAGCAGGGTCCTGTCTTTCTCCACACTCCAAAAAGGTGTGGCCATAAAAATCAGCAAGGCTCTAGTCTCCCTTTTGTTTCACTGGATGCCCCATAAAATGGGAAGATCACTGAAGCATCTTATAGGGCTTCTGGGGGGAGGAGGAGATGGGTGCAAGCAGAGGGGGTGGAAAGGGACAGAGAAAAGCAACCCTACAGACAAATAATCCAGGGTAGAGCTGGCCAGAGGCACGAGGGGGTGGCCACAACTCCTCAGCTATGGTCAGCAGGACCACAAGTACCCCATGATGCCAAGACCACCAGTCTGCTCCAGGAGAAGTGGTAGCATGTGGGGGAAGGGTCTCTGTCATGGCAGGGACATGCTGCCATTTCTATCCCTCTTGTCTTCATCTGAAAGCTCTGACAGAGAGTGGGAGAAGGGAAAATGGATTTGGGAATTATCTGTGTTATTGGCAGGACAAGAAGGACTGCGCAAGCCTTCCTGGGCAGCACCTGGTGGCAGAAAGATCTGATAACACAGAAGTGCTTTCCATTCCAGCTGCAGGTTATTCACCTTTTTGCACAAGTTCCCATCAATTCTAGGCAAAATTCCTTGCAGTTTTCCAGTAAATCGTGTGCTGACCTCTCTGTTGGCTGCTCCAGTGCTGAGCAGTCACCCTGCAACCAGAGCAGCCACTTCAGCAGCTCTTATCTGCAGCTCCCTCAGTTTGTCAAACAGGCTTTTGCAAATTTGCCTAAGAGCTCTTCCCAAAGCCCAGCTGATCCTGATCCTCCCCACAAATCACTCTCACAGTGCCTTGCACAGCGAGCTGACATCCAGGTCTTCTCTGGAACAAATTCCTGGCCTAGAAGGGAGTGTTAGCACAGGTGCACAGATGGACAAATGTAAATAAGTGTCCTCACACAGTCCCAAGTTTTTAGCTTTAATACTCATTGAATATTAATATTCAGTTGGGCAAGGTTATAATCGCTGCCCAGACTGGACTATTTTTGCTGACTGCTATATAGGAACTGTATTTTGCTGCTGGAAAATATGATGATCTACATTCCCATAGCTGTAGATGACAGTATTATTTCACTACATCAAAGGGCAAAAAATATATATAGGCAAAATTCCTCATTCTCAGCATTTACTGCGTATTTCACAATCTGGCCACTGCAAGTGATAGGATGGCAATAAATTTTGATGACACTCTCTGTCCAAAGCTCTTACCAAAACATTTTCTTCAAAAAAGGCAAAAAGCATGCAAGAATCTCAGGGATTGTGACAGCACTAAGAAATCCGTCAAAAAAACCACCAAAAACGAGCTTACTGGGGTGTTTTAACTTATCATTCAAATCCATACTACAACCCCAAAGCATGTCCAGAAAAGCCAATCCCACCTCCAAGATGAGGAAGGTTTTGGACGGGTGGTTCCTCACTGGGGCAGCAACACATTTGCATGATGTTCATGCAGCTGTCGAGGAAGACAAATGAGTTTTTCCCCGAGTCCTGAATTTATCCAGCAATGTCACAGCATCCCGCTTGATGCCCAGCTGAAATTGTTTCCCTGCCATCCATCTCCATCCCCTGCAGCTGCAGCCCATCCACGAAATCCTCCGCAGGAGCAACCTCGGCCACGTGGAGCCCAAACGGCAGCACCTGGAGCGGGCTCTGGATGAGTTCCTGCTGGAATTCAGCCCCTGCCGCTGTGGAATGTGCCACAACAACGGGGAGCCCGTCCTGGTGGGTGACACCTGCTCCTGTCACTGCCGCCCTGGCTACAGGGGCCCTGCCTGCGAGCGGGCTGAGCGCCCAGGTGAGAGCCCAGGCTGCAGCAGGGCAGGGGGAAAGGCAGCAGAGGGGATGGATTTTCCCCTTCCACGCGGGTGAACCGGCAGCTACTGGCGTCCAAGTGTCAATCCCACCTTCCCTTCTGTATTTTGTTGATGCGTTATGCCGAGCAGCCCTGGAAGAGAATGAGATCAGCAGCTCAGGAGATGGGGGAATGGCTTTAAATTGGAAAAAAAAGCAGGGTTAGATTAGATATGGAGAGGAAAATCTTCCTTGTGAGGGTGGGGAGGCTCTGGAACAGGTTATCCCATCCCAGGCAGCGTCCAAGGCCAGGGTGGGCAGGGCTTGGAGCAGCCTGGGATAGTGGAAGGTGTCCCTGCTTTTGGCAGAGGGGTTGGAATGAGATGCTCCTTTCCAACCCAAACCATTCTATAATTGATTATTATATATATTATAAATAGAGTAGGGGAAATGAGGGTGTGTTCAATTGCTGGATTAAATCCAGGAAATCCTCTGGAGGGCTCGTGGCATCCCACTAAGGATGGGTGCTCCAAGGGTGAGAGCACAAACTTCAGCAGGCAGGGAGGGGAGGGCAGGGGAAAGGCTCAGGTGAAGCAACTGCTCACACGAAGTGCCACCAAAAAAGCTGTTTTAGTAAAAAAATTGCTACACTGCCAGATTTCCCAGCTCATCCCAGGATGCATTTTGACTAGAGTGTCTATTTTGGGGTGAAAAAATATGTTTTTCCAAAGTGACAGGCTTATATTTATGTTTTCTTTGTCACTTTCTACACTATCCTAAAAAGTTAAGTGGGTAGCAAAAAAAGCCGGGGTCGGAACAGGCTCTTTCATTTCCAAAAAAAGTTGCAGTTCTCTCTGGATATTTTTGTCCTGATTCATGATAAAAACAAAAAAAAAGTCTATATATATATATATATATGTTTCAGCACATGAAGCTGGCAGAAAAATCCATCTTCAGAGCAGTTCCACGAGGCAGAGCTCCAGCCCTTCAACCGTGGCCTTATCACTGGGGTCTCACCAGTGGAAAATCAAAGCTGTGATGAGATAAGGAGTTGGAGCAGAGCTGGGGAGATGGTTTGTGAGGCTGAATGCCAAAGCTTTGCTTCAGTGACTGCAAAGCGAGTTTCTTTAAAAAGCTCAGGTTATTTGTCTCCAAATCTCAGGAATTTGCTTGGGAAGCCCAGGACCTGCCACCAAAAGCAGAGCAGTGGACCAGCCAGCCCTGTGCTCCTTAATTTTAGCAACAGTGGAGGCAGGCACGCTTCTAACTCATGGGCAATTTTTTAGTTTCAAATTTTCAGTTCCAAAACTCACTTAAGACCAAACCAATATACTTATTTAATTTTTTTTTAAAAGTGCAACGTCCCAGCAGATGGAAAACGCAGCTGCCCAGCCGGCACTAAGTAAGAGCACACACATCCATTTGTGCTGTCTGGATTAATAAAGTGCCCAAGCCAGGCACGAAGGCCAGATGAGTAAATAAAAAACGACAGTAAATGACAGCCATCAAGCATTCCCATCATTCAGGAGCGCTGCCATAATCCATAGTATCGACCGCTCCCGACAGCTCAGGCTGTACTGTAATGAAAAAGCTTTGAAAGAACCCATCTCCAAAAGGACTTTTCACAACATCCCCACAGCGTTAGGGCAGTTTTTGTCCCTCTGCCTTGCTCAGAGGTGAGGAAGCTGCTGCAGAGAGAGCTGTGAGCTGCGCTTTGGGAAAGGCAAGGCAGAGGGTTTCGGACGAGTTGGACAAGAAAGAGCTGTTGGTGTTTGGGGTGATGCTGATTCATTCAAAGTGCCTTGATCTCAACATGGGCATGACTGGCATAGAGCAGGGAGTCCATACACAGAGAAGTTTCAGCCAGACCCAAAATCCCTTTTTTTGTTTGTTTTTCCCTGTTTTTCCTGTGTCCCCAGGTGGTGAAGTGGACGGGCGCTGGAGCTGCTGGTCAGGCTGGTCCCCGTGCCAGGCAGGGATGCGGCAGCGCAGCCGGCAGTGCTCCAACCCTGCCCCGCAGCACGGCGGGCAGCCCTGTGCTGGGAGAGACCTCCAGAGCAGAGCCTGCTGAAAGCCCAAGCTGCTGGGGTGGTTTGGAACCTGGGCTGGGCTATAAATACTCCAGGAGTGTGATGGAATTACCACTGGGAGAAATAATTGACCGGTGATGCGTTTCTACGTGTGCTGGGTTTGCTGTGTAAAACCTGACCAACTGCTCCTGTGGTTTTGCCCCACCAGATGTGATGGAAGCCCCACCAGTGCCCAGGCACCACTGCTGCAGCACAGGAGATGACAGAGAATCCACCCAAAGGAGGTGGAGCTGCTGGCTGGTCATGGGTGTCGTGAAATAAATTCACTGCGAGTGTTTACATAACTGAGCTTGACTCTCAGGGAGTTTATGTATTTTCCTTTGGGAAACACAGGAAAAGCTCATGATCTCTGCAGTTGGTATTGACATATGTACCACAAAACTTTTGTAAGTTGGCACTGTCAGATTTGTAAGTCCAGCATATTGGCCAGGGCTGCATGTGCAGCAAAGCCATATGCTGCTCTGCATGGAGAAGGCTTCAGCCTAAAGATGCCAAAGCATCCATGCAAAATGTAAGCCCAAGCTGATGAGGAATTTAAAACAAATAAATAAAGCAATAAATAGAGAGGCTCGAACGCAACCACTGGGCAGAGGATGTTCCCACACAAGCAAAGGCTTTTCCTCTGTGAGATCAGTGATGAATTGACTATTAGCACGCAGGCATTTTATCTGCCAGGCACACAGAGCCTGAGAAGATGCTAACAGGCTGCTTGATTTAAGGGGCTTTTTTGAATGTGAGACGTAAATCTCAGCACAAGAATGCACACAGTATTGAACTGTGTCCAGAGACCACGGCGAGAGCCTGCAGCTCCCTCTTCTTAATGAACTGCCACAAAAACCTGGGATGGACGGAAGGCAAATGGCACTTCATTTTACTGAGCTTTTCAT
The DNA here is from genome assembly GCA_013399455.1 of Anthoscopus minutus. Lineage (NCBI taxonomy): Eukaryota > Metazoa > Chordata > Aves > Passeriformes > Paridae > Anthoscopus > Anthoscopus minutus. Next base: position 69,171 of record VWYI01046112.1, on the reverse strand, counting down.
GGCAGGGGGAGAAGCGGGGGGAAAAAAAGCTCTGAGAAGGAATCAGGCATTATGAACAGCACCAAAACCTCAAAGCACAAAGCAGCCCTTCTGTAGACATTTCAATGGAGGGAGGGAGTAGAAAGGAATCGTGGTTTAGTGAAAGAAATTGCTCAGGTGCTTGGAAATGCTTGTTTTTCAACTGTGTGTCAGTGGGGATTTACAGGCTGACATTCAGCTGATGTAAATCAGGGTTGCTCCTTCACTGCAGCTGATTTATGGCACCTGAAGATCTGGCCCCATATTTTCTTTTGCGGGCATGTTTGCCAAAGGCCAATTTTTTCACCACTTTTTTTTTTGCTTGTAAATGAAACTACAGGCTGAAAACAACAAACCAGGTTGTCTCAAACCCTGAGATGGATTGTTGTGTGAAAAATCCCTTTGCTGGGGGGCAGAGCTGTGGCCTTTTGGGCCAACTTTGCTATTCCAGGTGAAGAAACTGTTCACCCAGAGAGGAATTTGCTCCCAAGGGCTTGAATGTGATGTCTTCTGTGTTAGGAAATGCAGCAGCACGAAGCACCCATGGATCAGTGTGACTCAGACATCCAAAGGAATGTGAAATATAGGATCCCAACAGGTGATTTAATGAATGCTGTTTGGCATTGGCCTGCCAGGTTATGTAGAAACATGAGACAGGGCTCTTACACCAAGGACCAGTTTGGCTCACAAGCAATTCTTACCTTTGCATCGTCTTCTTAGGACTCAGGAAAATGCCTGCAAGTAATTAATGAGCAGAAAGATCTGCTGCCTTGAAGAGATGGGGCCTGCAGGAAAACAACCTGCATCCTCAGCTTCTAGAGCTGTTTCTAGAAAGAAAAATCACAGAAGAATGAGGTAAAAAAATATCCAAGTGATTAAAGAAACTGCATGAAAAATCCCACCTTGAAACATATCAATAAAAGCAGAAAAGCTACATTTTACCTGCAGTTGTTCATTCTCATCACTCACCTCACAGCCCAAGGCACTGAGACACAAGCCCAAGGGCTTCCTCACACCAAAGGAAGGTGGATAGTGCTCCTCTCCTCCCCCTCCACCCCAGGGCTCAAACATCCACATGCTGAAACCCAGGAGCAGCGAAATGAAGTCAGAAGAAAGGGAGAAACTGCCTGCAAGATCTAGGGAAAAAAAAAAAAAAGATTATGAGCAATTACACATTTACAATGGCAGTGGAAGAAGCTAATATATCTCATGCTGAAGTGGGCAGCAGGAGAGTTGTGCAAGATGAGATAAGCAGCAAAAACGTACGTTTCTTAGTTAAACTAAAAGCTCAGAGGGTACAATAAAACACTGCAGTTCTACCTGGCTTTTAATGAATGGATTTTCCCCTCTTGCACACTGACATACATTTGATATAGTTATTTATCCTATATATTTCTGGCGGCATATTTCCCAGGAGACCTTGTTTATCTCACTCATAAGCACATGATGGATGCATGGCGCTTTGGATAAATGGTATCACAATCAGATATTTTTATGGATATAGGCAAACTGGGTTATTAACAAAGGAAGGGCAGAGAGGAACCAGCACGCAGAAGAAAATAGGAAATGATTGATGACAATACACCTGAGGTTGCAAGGTGTAGGCTCCAGATAACCAGCTAACAGAAGAGGAGATAAGGGCAGTGCTTGAGACAGAGCTGTTTTCTACCTCAGGGTCAATGTCACATCAGCTGCCCCAACGCCTGCATCCCTCTGAGCCTGGGAGTTTAGAGCAGGCAAAAATTCCCTGGCAGGATCAGCTCAAAAATTGTTGCCTTCCCTTTTTCTACAGTGGAATGCACAGGCACAGGCAAAACACTTAATCCCACCAGAAAAACCTGAAGGAAAAGAAATTCCAGGTCCTGGTGAGTTTAGGGAGGGACAGGCATTGGTGATGCTCCTCCCCTATCATGTCCACCACAGTGGGACCTGGGGTGCTGCACTACAAATAAGTACAAATATTTGTTTATAATAGTAACCATTACTGTATTCAGCTGTAGCTTTTTGATTTACAGAAACAGGAGGTATTAAAATGAGATATGAAAGGAAGATAAATCTGCAGGCATGATTTTACCTGAAATCTGGCAGTTGTTTCAGGCACTCGCTGGGCTCTTCAGCCACCAGGGTAAAACAAGGAGTCTGAAATCTGGGGACTGCTAAAAATCTCTGCATGGCTTTTCTGGTTTGCTTTCAACAAAACATCGCAGTGTGGGAGAGAACCTGGGCAGGAATAACTACATCCACCTGAAAGTGGGAGAAACAGCAGCATGACAAAGTAATTTGGCAATACTGAGCTGCAGCCTGGACGTTACAGCCTCACAGGTGAAGTGTCTGCCTGACGTGACGCAACAGGGAGCACATGAATGAATCCAGGCTGGAAAGCAGTCCAGTTTCCCACTGCTGATAGAGATGTTAGGGGTGGCAAGATTCCAGCTGTTTTTGTCCTGGGAAAGCTGGCTGAGGCAATTACAACTCACCTGAAATACCCTTCTGGGAGCCGCCAGAGCCGCGATACCCCAGCAGCGAAGTCTTCGAGCAGGGAGGTGTAACTAAATACAGCCTCTCCATGTTTATCCTTTTCTTTTCCTCAAGACAACTTGTGAAGCTACAACATGGGATGTAGGAGAGCCCACTGAGATGAGTGTCTTAACCAGACGGATGGGCCAGAGCAGCAGGAGCAGCGCTGAACACGCGCACAGCCTTCCCGAGCCCTCGCACGTGGGTTATCAATCTGAACTTACACAGGGACTGAGAGTTAGGAACACCAGTAAAAGATGGTACCAAAATTTAATGCCAACCAAAATGAAACAGTAAAAGCTTCAGCATCGTGTTTTTTATTACCCTCCAGGTTATAATAAATCATTAGATAGGCGAATCAAAGCACAAAATCACAGGGACGAGATAAAGTTATGTCCTTTATGGGAGGCTTCTAAGCCTACAGGCTGAATATTCAGCCACTGCTGAGCTCATACTTCAGTCAGACTATCCTGATGACTGTCAAATCTCTTCTCTCTTCCTCCAAAAAAAAGAAAAAAACCTCAAATATACAAACTCAAGTACTGTCACTACTTCTAAAAAGTAGTTTCTGGTTTGGGAACAACAATCCCAAGTCAGGTCACTACACTTGGCTGTCCTTGCCACAGTAGTGGAGAGAGGCACCACTGCTGTGTGTTTAAGCAGCTTGATGATCAGGAAAGGTGGTTACATTTACAAAAGCCACTTGACTCATCTGAGAAATGTCCTTAATCAGATTACACTGATGATTCTCAAGAAGGGCAGGCAATGACACTGCAGTTTGTGTCCTCAGAGGTGAACCATGCTCAGGGTCCTCACCTCCAGAAAGGTTTCTACAGACCCCCTGCAAAAAACTTGGAGGAATATCCTACATCAAACAAGCGCTGACCTCTTTGACTATGACCCAAAAAAGAATCTCTTGGAAAATTTTCATCACACAAAAGATATTGCAGCTACACAGTGGAAAAGGGAAATGTTTTGGGTTGGCAGCTAAATGATGAAGCCCATAATGAGCACAGAGCCCTCTTGTTTTACATATGCAATGTTCTCTGCCTTTCTTAAAGCTGTCACAGAAGCCCTGTCGATAAGTGTGGAGGCGGCATGAGGGCTACAACTAAATGCATGTTCCATTGTTCAGATGTCAGGGAGCCTGAGCTGCTCTCACAGGAATTACATTCAGGCAACGTCAGTCTGAAAGGGAAGGAATGGGTGATACCAGCCCACCATCACCAGCTCTGCTAAAAAAACCCCAGAAGAAGAGTTTGACCTTGCAGATGTTAGAAGACTCATGACACTCATGAAAGGAATTGCCTTTTGGAGAAAAGCTATCGCTGCTTATTTTGCAGCAGACCCAAGCAAATGTCTTTGCCAAAATCATTTACCACCACCAAAGCTGTAGGAGGCAAGTGCCTGGATGGATCCAGGCTCATGAAATGGTGCACAGTGTTTTAAATTTCCTCTGTTGTTAGACCTGGACTGTGATGCCCAGTGCCAGGGATGGTAATAACAGGCAAAACCAGTTTGTCTCTTTTCATAGTGAACTCTCTCCAAGTCAGAGATCCCATGCTGGGTGGACCCACCAGCAGCTGGAGTACTGGATTTCATGGGATCAGACTCATTAACCAGAGCTTGTCTGGGGCAAATGCAGCTACTAAGGGCAGAAGACCTCAAGGGATGTGCAGACAGTGTTTTCAAAAGGTTCCATTTGTCCCAGGGAAGCTGCCCCACCCCTGGAAGTGTCCAAAGAGAGGGCTTGGAGCAGCCTGGGCTAGTGGAAGGCGTCCCTGCCCATGGCAGGGGTGGGAACAATACAATAAATTGGGAAAGCAGGGTAGTGAGGCACGGTGGCTCTAAATGTCACGTCAGCTACTGTTGTGCTCATTGAGATTTAGGCTTTAATGTGCTGGATTTTGCTCCACATGACACAGCTGCCTTCACAGAAGCTGTGCATCAGTGCACATCCTGCTGCACGTAAGATCAAAGTGTCTCTTCTTATCTCAAAGGAACCTTCAGCAACAAGACAGTGTAATTTGAAATCATGCAGCTACCAAATACAGACAGAGATAAAGCTTGTCTCATTTAGCCCACTGCAATAAAGACAGGGAAAAGGCAGAATATTGAGGTCAGTAAGCACATTCAATCCCACGGGACAAGAGCATGTCCAAAGGTGTGGCTCCCAACACCCCCTCCAGCTCCCAGTGTCTTCTGAAACGTTTCTCATTTGGATGAGACCCATGGGCAGAGCGAGGCCAACTCAGAAAGCCACTGAGGTGACATCTTCCCAAGCAGTCTGCCAAGTGCCCACCAGTTCTGTGTGAGCTCCTGCTGGCTCCTTCTAGCAAGGAGCTGTCTCAGAGCCTGGCCCTGAGCATGAGGAGCCACCGTTCTGTGGGGCAGGGTTGTTGCACTGTCGCATTCTTGTCCTCTGACCTCCTGAGCACGGGGCCCAGCTGGCCCAGCAACCCCAGTTTCCATTAACAGCAGCATCTGGAAAAGAAACAACAACAAAGCTGGAAAGGACCATCAGACACGAGCAGCTCTTTCCATGGGAGGAGCTGTCAGCCCCCATGAATCATATTTGAATACAAACAGCCCTGCCCCTGTCCCCATCACTAACAATACACTGGAGTCATTAACAAGCAGTGACTGTTGCAGAGATGTTAATTCTCTGCTCAGCATTTCTGGTGTTTGTTCAAACTGCACTTCAGGAAGACATGAAAGGGGGAAAAGACAATTATCTTTATATTTGCTTGAAGGATGTTTTTCTCTTTGACTTAGTCCAAGCCTAGATAGGGAACAGACCAATTAAACTTGTCTCAGGCACATTTCGAGGTGGTAGGAACAGGGTAAGTACTTCAGTGAACAAAAGCTTGACTATTCAGCTTTCTCTCCATTGCTTTTCCTATTACACTGATTCTTCTGGACCCTGAGCATGTGAGTGACATAAATTCAAAATCCTGAGAATCACGGAGGCAACACATAAAAGGAGGAAATGGGAGCAAGAAATGAAGTTACAGTGTTGACAAATGGATGTATGTGAGCATTGGAAGGGTTGGATGTGACTGTGAGTGTGAAAAACAGACTGAAGAAAGGTGTCAGTGACTCCACCATTCAAGGCTCCATGGACTGCCTTAGAAATTCTCAAAAACTGACCCCGTGTTCAGTGAAATCTTGGCTTAAAGTGCATTTCAGCCTGGCTCAGTTTGGACACAGCCACGCAGAATGAATACTGGGTAAGGCTGTAAACAAAGCCAGTGATAAATGCAGTGCATCAAATTGTGGGCTGGTGCCAGAGCTCTGGGTGCCTGGGATCTGGTATTATTTAGCATCTAAATTAATGAGCTGGAAGAAGTAAACAAAATGATTAAATTCATGGATGATCCTAAACTAGAAGGAGTTAAGAACATCAGTCAGGAGACAGCAGAGACATAAAGTTGACCAAGAAGCATTAATAAATGCTTCAAAGCAATATAATAAGATTTTAAGATTAAAATGCACGGTAGCATATCTGGGGGAGAACAGTTAGCAACATGCTGGCTTTATCAAAGGGAAAAACTTAGGAAACAGAGCTGTTTCCTAAGGAGGAGACCTGAGGCTTTCCAGGCATTGTGAACTAGGCAGGAATTCCTATTTTGATACAATTGCAAGGCATGTACATACAAAAATAAAGCCACCTCCTCAAGAGTGCACAGAAATTCAGAAGGATGGGGAAAAAACATCTGTCGCCTTTGCAGGGGCACTGAGCTGGGCAGACTGGGGACAGCCAGGGCTGGCATCACTCCCCATCCATCAGCTGCCATCCCTGGACACTCCTAACACAGCTGGGATTGTCTGCTGGGAGCTGGGGCCCTCTCACCTTTCCTCCTGCTGGTCTGACAGGCGGTGCCGCTGTAGCCGAGGGGACACAAGCACTCACACTCTGATCCTGAAAGCAAGCACAGAGGCTGGGAATTACAGTCCTGGAGCCACATTGCCCAGCAGGCAGCACTTCATCTTCTGGGAGGAAGGGACAGTGGGTGAAATGGCATCATTTTTCTCCAGTGCTGAAGGGATCAGTACCAATAAAGAGGGGAGCTGTGGCTGCCCTGCACACCCTCTCACCTCCCCAGACATTTGTTGCTGCCCTGCAGCTCAACCTCAGACCCACTGGTGCAATTCCACAAGCCAGGGGACCACAGAGTCTTCCTGCCCTTCTCCAAAAGAGATCACAGAATCCTGGGATGGTTTGGGATGGGAGGGACCCTAAAGCTCATCTCATCCCATCCCCTGCCATGGGCAGGGACATTCCCACTATCCCAAGTTGCTCCAAGCCCTGTCCAGCCTGGGCTAGGACACTTTCAGGGATGGGACAGCCACAGCTTCTCTGGGCACCCTGTGCCAGGGTCTCACCACCCTCAGAGCCAGGAATTCCTTCCCAGCATCTCATCTAACCCTGCCTTGCCTGTGGCCTCCTCAGGACTGACTCCAGCAGCTCCATGTCCTTTCAGTATTTGGGGTTTCAGACCTGGACACAGCACTGCAGGTTGGGTCTCTGGAGAGAGCTCTTGGTAGAGCTGATAAGAACAAACTGCAGCATCAAGACAGAGCAACCAGGACAGGAATATCCTAACTTGGCTTTGTGGCAGAGGAAAAGCCCAGTATCCCAGCTCTGGTAACCCAGGGATGTGCATCCCATGTCAGGAACCTGGAGAAGAGTTCCCACTTAGGAGAATGCATGGTCATTTAAAACCTTTGCTGAGAAGATCCCAAATGAAATACTAACCTGGACTCAGCTCCTACAAAGTTATTTAAACAAAGGTCACCATGAGACAAATGCCTGAAGTGCTACAATCAGCTGGCTGGTACCTGAAGTGATCATTTCTGCATTAGAAACAATTTGATGATAACAATTATCATCAGGACTTCTGCAGATGCAGATTGGAATTAGGCACTTGACAAAATGGTCCCTTTGTTAGAAGCTCTCATCACATCATATATCTCTTGTTTGGGCAGAGAAGTTTTCATTTAATTTGATTATTTTTCCCCTTCATTTTTTAAATCACAGCCTGCTTACAGAGGAGGACAGCTTCTATCAGAAACAGAGGGAGGTGGTGGTGATCACTGTGCTTGGCACTTATATGGTGCTTTTCGTCTTCAAAACCCTTTTACAAACACTAATTAATGCTGAGACAGTAGTCACTTCTCCACGAGGATGGAAGCAATCTTAAAAGCAAAAGAAGAGACTTAAAGATGTCAAGGATATCTTTTCTTTTTTAAAATGCATAATTGAGAAGTAACAAATTATCCTGTAAAACTGATACAGATAATGGTGGCTCCCATGACAAAGACACATCCCTTGACTTTACTGTCTTCACTTACCAGGACTCTACAAACAGAGCAACTTCAAAAAAACTACTGAGTAATTCCCTGATAAAGAAATGGCAGGAAAAACTAAAGAGCAGCTTGCTCACCATGTGCTCCCCACAAACTCCCACATGATTTCAACCAAGAGGAGAGAAGCAGGAGCCCTGTACCTCTCAGGAAGGGGATGCCATTCCCATGGCACGGAGCACAGCGACAGGAACTGGTCTCCAGCTGGAATTCATCCAGAGCCTGGCGCAGGTTCTCCTTTATTCTGCTGGAATCAGCCAAGTCAGAGGGAGTCACCAGCTCATACAGTGGTTCTGACTAAAGGGAGGGGAGAAACTGCTTTAATTCCCATGCTCAAAATGCTGTGAACATCCCAAGGCTCGGTGGTGGCACAGCTGGAGGGGTAAATGGAGGCTGTGTGGTAAAATCTCCAGGTTTCCCATTGCTGTTTGTTAAAACCTTATGAACAACAAAGCCACGATGTCAGGAATACTCCCAGGGATGCTGGCCTTGGTTTCCAACACCAGAGCAGTTGGAAATGTGTAACAAAGTACAGCAGCCAATCTGATAGATAAGAAACAGGCTAAGTTGCACAGGAGTTCCATTAAATCCTTTCTCATCCATTTTTCTGGTACAGACATTTATGGATCAGACTTGCTCAAGCCTACATTTTCTGTGTGGCCTCTTGCTCAGATTTTAAAAGTGTCCCCTAAAAACCATCCACAAAAATCTCCTCTTACAGCCCCCCAGCACAGCCAGAGGCACCAGTCACAGGGATTCACATCAGCACTTCCACCCACACCACTCCTGCATTTCAAGGCTGGTTTTTATCCTTATGGAGCCCAGATAAATTTCATTGCCTTCCAGAAGGGAGAGGACTCGATCTCCATCTGTAGATGGGGTCGGGGAGAGAGGACAAGGGTGTGCACAGCACAGTGAACGTGCAGGGACCAAGGAGACTTTGGCTCCCTCATTGATTTTCCTCCTGAGAACAAGGGGAAGTTAAAGTGGGGTGTCAACAGTGCCAGTCACCCACTACTGCCAGTGGGATGACACTTCCTTGTGCCACCAGAGGATCCATCCTCACTGCAGAGATTCTGCCATGCAGGCCACACACAGGAAGCATGGAAAAATCACTCTCCTGCTATCACAGGCTCAAACTACAAGAACTAAAGAATGTTCTGATAAAAAAAAAGAAGTTCCTCATTTCCTGCTGCTGTACATCCACTCTTCATCAATTATCTGTGATCCATACTTTGCTTTTTGAATGCAGATCATACAAATGAGGAAATACACTAAGAGTGACCTGCCAAGCCTCTCCAGCAGATGATTTATGAACTGATTTGCTTTAGTTTTCCCTAACTAAGCATTCTTGGGCTGACATTTAGTCACACTCCGCTGGTACTTTTGATCTTCAAACCCCACAGGGATATTGGTATGGAAATGAAGATACCAAATCCAAATTACATCTGCCTGAGGTTTTCCACTGGGCAGCCTGGTCAGTGATGCCAGGCAAGACAAAGAACACCTCAGTTCCTCATGAGAGGTTTTTCTGTGCATGGGATTTGGTGCAGAGGACTGCATTTCTCTTGTCTCCTGCCCTGAGACCTCCCAGTGCATTTCTGGAAGGTCAATCCACAGCACACCAGGGGCTACAGCAATTGCCAGATGGGCACTGGCTGTATTTCCAAATTACTGATTTATGCTTCCTTCACCTTTTTAGAATTCACCTCTTTCTTGAAAAACAACCCCCATTTACAAATGTAAAGGTTTTTGCCTAAAATTAAATTCTACAATGAAAAACAGCTATAAATCAACTTCCACCTCTACCAGTCCAAACTCCTGTTTAAAAGAATGTTCTCCTGCACCTTTGTACTATTCACTCATTTTGACATTAAAGATGAAAAGGCAGAATTGCAACACACTTCTGCTTGCTTTTTTGCATTTCTAAAACTTTCCAGGATGAAAAATCCTTGATTCTTCAAAGCCTAACCCCTGTTTTTAAGGTTCAGCCAAGCTGCACAAACATCCAGGCAAGCACAATGAATCACCTGTCTGGGTGAACCAGAAAGAATGGTCACTGCAGAATGGTGCTCGCAGAAGTTGATAAACATCAAGAAAAATGGAAGTCCTGATAAAATATATGCTGCCAGATACAATTTTTGGCAAGAAATGGCATCTTCACATCCAAGTTAAAGGGTTAAAGCTGTTTACTTTGTGTATTTCCAACCACCCCCTTTAAAGCACTGCACCTTTGAGTTTCTGAATCCTCATTTGGAGAATCTACGCTGCACCATCAGGTTTGTCATTCCTGTTTCTTTCTTTCTCTAAATCCTGTTTATTTAAACACAGAGCTCTCCAAGGCGCTGGAGGAGGTGGAGGGTGCAGTACCTTCAGCTTTATGATCTCAGGGTTGTACTGCACAGCATCTCCCCACAGCTGCATGAGCTGGGCCGTGGGCAGGTCCCTGTGGGCCAGCGTGGTGATGTCTTCACTCGCCCCACCGCGGACCAGCACCAGGAAATCCTCCACAAACTGCTTCCTGGCAGTGCTGTCTGCAAAAACACACCCAGAAAAGTGCCCAGCTCTGCCCAGCTCGTGTCTCTGTGGGCTGCAGTTACCAGCTCACAGCAAAGACGCTGCTACACAGGACCTGTCCCACGCCGAGGGCAAAGGGAAAAGGCCACAGGTGTTGCCCACCTGGTTTCAGGCAAAGTGTGTGCTGTGTCCCTCCTGCTCCCTTGCAGGAATTCCCCATCCTGCACCCTGCACCCCTCCCCTAAATTCCCTCCCCTTGGTCCTCCCCCAGCCTGATGCTCCTCACTACCAGGAATATTCCCTGTTCTCCTCCATGAATTTCCAAGTGCTGCATCTTCCTCCTGTGCACTCTCCCAGCTCCCCGTGTCCCCAGAGGCTCCCACAGCACCATCCCCTCCTGGTTTTCCCCATGAGGATGCAAAAAGAGGCGTGTTGGGCTGCCCTGCTGACAGGTGGGGGTTGATATTTAACCAGCACTGGCCAGGTGGGCAGTGGGTGACCTGTGCCTGCTTCTCCTTGGGATGCTGAGCAGGTATTTATTCTCTACACAGAAAATCTTGGAAAAACCCCAAGCTCTGAGATATTTCCCCCTCTGCTAAGCCTGGCTGGGGTTAGCCAGCAGACTCAGAAGTGGCTGTGAGGGAGTGGGGAAATATTTCAGGCAAGCAAGATCACAGAATCTTCCTTTCACTATGAGAAAGAAATAAAAATGGCACAAATGTTTCATGCTTACCTCCAATCTCTCTCAAAAGGGCTTCACAGCCAGCTAAATCTACTCCAAGCCCCACCGAGACTTTACGAATATCCACAGCAATGTTAAAGCCCTTCTGTGCACATTTCTGGACATCACTCAGAGAATAACCTGAAATTCAAAAAATCTGTAAGGTTTCAATAAAACTGTTCCATGTTTTATGTCCGGTACACAGAAAATGAGACTTGGTAAGTATTTTTGCTTTAGGAAAAGTAAAAAAAAAAAAAAGATACGATGAAGAAGATTATTTTTGGTTTTTTTTTTTTTTGATACTTACCAGAACTATATGAAATGAAATTATCTATGTTTTACAGAACTCTGAAGCAAAGTGGAAATGCAAGGTAAAAGCTGGAAGAGGAGGATTTTAGTCACCCACTCAGCTGTACTGGGCTAAGCACAGCTGCAGTGGGTAGGAAAACAGTGGATGTCTTGTCTAGGTACAGATTATCCACCACACCTCCCCATGCCCAGGACCCAGGTTTTTTAAGAGGAAAAGATGAAATAGCTTTTTCTCCTTTTACCAGCTCACATCTCCAATTCTCTGCTGCCAGAAGAGCCTTAACTGCTTCATGGAAATGTAGACTGGATATCAGGAAATATTTCTTCACCAAAAGGGTTATTAAACCCTGGAAGAAGTTTCCCAGGGCAAGGGTGGTCACCAACCCCAGAGGGATTCACAGGACATGTGGATGTGGCACTTGGGGACATGGTTTAGTGGTGGCCTTGGCAGTGCTGGGTTAACAGCTGGAATCCATGATCTTAGAGAGCTTTTCCAGCCTGAAGGATTCCATGATTCTAAGATGTGGCAGACTGGATTCTGTGTGAGAGCAGAGCAAGTACCAACCATGGCAGCCATGTCACACAGGGTGTGATACCAGGTCTGCAAGAGAAAATTTCAGCTCCAGCACAGACAGTACAAATATAATGAGGGATTTGAAGGGAAAAACTTGAATTCTCAGACTGGACCTACAAAACACTGCTGAAAACTTACAGCCCAGTTCAGCACTGGTGTGAAAATGCTGTTATTGCTGCAGGATCCTGATCTGGGTCAGCAGACACTGAGCATTTTGATGCAAACAATAACACACTTTTAGCTCAAACAAACGTGGCTTCCACAGCAACAGCTGAGGAATTGGGAAACTCTGTTAGAATTTGAATACCTGAAATGTGTATCTAAATCCTGTCCCTCTGTCTGACTCCAGGGTAAGGAACATCCCACACAGCAGAAGAACAAACAAACAGAGTATTACACAAAGCAGAGGCCAGTAAATGCCTCTGCAAACAGACAGCAGAGGCAGTTCCTCACTCCCCTGCCAATGAATAAATAATTGAGAGTGCAGCTATTGATTAATGTCACACTGCTCGCTCTGTCCTACACAACAATCATCATTTCTCACAACAAAGGGAGCCAGAGCCAAAGAGCAGGAGCAATGTCAGGCACAAGAGTCACCCAGTAAATTATTTACTGTTTCCTACATGCTGGAAAAGCTCTCCAGGCTAAAGGTGTTTCAAAACTGCCATTTGGAAGGCGGTGGAAAAAGAACTTGGATGAAGGTTTTCAAAGCTAACAGAGGTGTTAAGATCCACGATTCTCATTCATCTCAACATCTTGTCAGCCTCTAAAACGTGTTGTCTAAAATACTTGCCACAGGGCCTTTCTTTGTGAACTAAATCCAGCCCATCATGTTGAGCATGCTTTGAAAACCTCTTCCTTCACTGCCAACGAGCACCTCCACTCCCACATTTCCTGCAGGATTTCTTTGAGACGCTGCTGACTCCTTCTCCCACCACCTCCCTCTCCTGACCTCAGGCCTGAGCCATCCCTGTGTGCCTGCAGAGAGATTTCCCCACCCAAAACCTGGCCCCAAAGCTCCCTTCCCATCCCTCAGACGCACGTACCCGCCTTGCGGAGCTCGTCGCTGTTCATGACCAAGGTATATTCATAGATGCCTCCAACAGTGGCCTCCTTGATGAAGTGTGTCCCAAAATCCCTGTAGAGCTCCCGGTACTCCCCGTAGCTGAATTCCCTGGGCAGCTGCCGGAGCCGCTGCAGGAACTCGTGGTGCAGCATCAGGGCCCGGGGCTTCAGCTTGAAAACACCAAGAGCCAGCTCAGAACGGGCGTGGAGGAACCTGCTGGACTGCAGGGAGGGCAGGAGCACAGGAGGGTTGTTAGAGGACACGAAACAAGAGTGGATTCACATCACAGCAGCGAGGTTTGATGCCAATGAGGCAGAACGTCGCTAGAGAACACGGAAAGAACACAGCACTTCTCAGACCCTGAGCACGGAAGAATGAATGAGTGAATCTCTTTATCTTGACTTTGTCTACGTAACTAGATTCTGAACTGTGACCAGGGGCTGGAGGATAAGGTGATCTCCTCTCCAGTTCCACTGGTCAGTTGGAAAGTCCATCAGAATGACCTCCTCACAGAGGAATGCAGAAAACCATTGTTTAAGTTACAATTCATGGGAACCTTCTATACAAGAAGGAAAACATCAGAAAACCTCAGAAAGCATCAGAAGGTTTGAAAGTTTTCAGCAGAAGCCTTTATTTCAGGTTTTAGCAACCCTTTTTATAAGGTGTTCCCATACAGGTCAATGTGATTGGCCAAAGGAAGCACCTCTCTGGTCCCACTGGTGGAACAAGAGAAAAACACACTCAGAACCTCTGTGGGGGACATTGTTTTGAGAACCAAAACCTATTCACCAAAACAGTCCTTGAAAGAGAAGTTTTCCAAAAGATTTTCCCTTGGGAACAGATCAGCCACTGTCAGGCTGAAAACTCTCTCAAGTTCAGAAAATCATGTTTATACAGGAAAATCCAGGAGGAGTGAGGGATGTCATTCTCATGATGATGTGAATTCGTTATTTGCAGTTAATCAGCGCTGCTTGGGATTTATTAATTGCGCAGTTTCCAACTGGAAATCTTATAACTGGAAATCCTATAGCTGGAAATCTCCTAACTAACTTTTGCAAAAGCAAAACTTTTAGTAGTAAAAATTCCTGAGAGCCAGGCCATGACTGGGACACAGGAAAAGGCAGGGTCCAGGTTCTGGTGTGGCACATCCAGAATGCAAGGACACCTCATCATCCTGCAGGACTGCTTCACCCCTAATTAAACTTTATATGTCACAAGCTCTCTCCTGAAAAGTTCTGACATCTGAAATCATATTTTTTATTGGTAATATCATATTTGTATTCACAGAATATGCCCTTATGAAAATTGAAAGGAAAGATGTAAACACAAACACACACACACACACACACACACACACACACACACAAATTTGTATGTCTCTGTGTAGATATGTAAACATGGATAACTTTTTTCTCACCCCTTTCTGACATAAAAGTCTGGAACAGAAAATGTGTTTCCTTATGTTCAAAGGATTTAGTGTTCTGTTGTCTGGACCAGCAGGACAAGCACATCAGGGATCAGTACAGAACGCTGCAGCTTAAATAATAAAATCAGGACTTAATATTTTGTTTCTTTATGGATTTCTGTTGCAAATGCTTCTCACCAACCTCTGATCTTGTTGTGAGAAATTCCACTTTGCAGGAAGCAAATGCAGGGAACACTTTGCCATTCCTGAGTACACTTTATACTGAAAGGAGACACAGACTGGTGATACTATCACACCACTGATGTGAGCTACCTTTGTTTATGGCAATAACAGATGAAAAAAAAGAAAACAAATGATGGCAGGCATAGGAGTTGAGATTCAAGTTGAAGAGGCTTCTTGATTTCAGTTTTTCACTACAAACATTCAAAGGCGGATGCCCATCAGGGCAGTGGACAGACCACACTGAGAATCAGAGAATATCCAGCTGGAAGGCACCCACAAGGACCACTGAGCCCTCTCAACAAGTTGTGGCTGATTTCAAAGGTTAAGCAGCTCAGACTCTGGCTGAGAGCTGAATGGAAAAGCTCCTGGATGCTGCAAACACAAAGGAAGGCATTGTGGGGGTAGTCAAGACTTGAACAAATGGCAGAATCCAGTTGGGAAATATTTATCCCAGTCCTGGCTGCTGACCTGAGGAGGAGCCTCACAAACCAACACACACACTCCTACAGGGAACATGCTAGCAGGGAATTAAGTGGAGCAGTGCTTACACTTGAAGAAAATCTTTTCATCCTCTGCATGAACTTCTTGAACCTCATGTCGTTTGAATTGTAACCAAGTTCAAACACTTTTGGTATTTTTATACCGAAGCTGAAGCTTGACTGCGAAGCTTTTGCCTTCAGGACACTGCTTTCATAATTTGAGTAGGAGTCATATTCAGTCATTGTAAATTCATATTTGCCTTTGGTCTAAATAGAAAGGAAAAACAACACATCTCATTTCCTGCACAGATTGTACACCTGAAGCGTGGGGAAGGAATGTAGACACAAATATACTTGTGAATTAATGCTTGCACTTTGAAGATGAAAAGCCTTGTATAATTGCAAAGCACTATTATTATTAACACAGGTACTTCAAGAATGCTTGATTTACAGCAGCAGGAAAGCTCCTATCTCCTCCATACTGCAAGGTCCTCAGGCTTTCACTTAATATGTCAATCTTATGCAAAGAAGGTGAAATCTTAAACACAGGCATCAATTAAAGTACAAATTCTAAAAGGAAAAGACTTCCTTGTGGGCAGCACTCAAAACCATCATGTCATCAGAAGCTGTAAGGTCAAATATATAAGATTTGAAATACAGCTTTGGTGGATGACAGGAACAAGTTTTCACACAAAGCATGTGGTGTGTTCAACATCATGGAGTGCCTGGGGTATGAGGATGTCCTAGAACAGGGTAAAAAGCAGCCTGATCCTATTGGGTGTCAAGAGTTTTGTGATGCTTCTTACAAAACGATCCAGCAATGAAGCTTTGGGCACTAAAGCCAGTGGAATGTGTGTGTGTGTGTTTATTTGCAGGCACATCTGGCTCTGGTACCTCTGGTGTGTAGCTTTCTATGTTGTAGGGCTTCCTGAACCTCGTGTCCGTGATGTAATGGGGGGAACATCCCCCAGCGTAGTACCTGTGATCAAGGACCAACCCTTCCAAGCTGTTTGTGAAGATATTCAACCTGTAGGTGAAGCAGAACAGCAACATTTTATGGTACCATCAATTCAGAGCTAAACACGAAATGCCTTGGCTGAGAAAGGCAAAAGATTGTTTTATTTGGCCACAGGCCCCTTGTTTCACACTTCTTTAATCTGAAACCCCAAAAGAAAGCTTGGCCTCTTTCACTGTCCAGCCAACTCAGGTGCTGCAGAAGAACCTGACTAAGAAGAAAGCAAAAGACAGAGCTGAATTTTGACACTTGATGAATACAAATGGCAATTCTCATCCCCCAGCTGTGAATGACACCAGTGTTACTGCCACCAGCACTGGCAGCTTTGTGGCCTTTTACTCTCCAGGAAGAGCAGAACAAACTGGACCAGCCAAACCCCCACTCCACCAGGCTGCTCACCCTGAGCATCCCCAAATATCCACAACACCCATCAGAACCTTCAAAGACAATTTGCCAATCCATGGCATCAATCCAGACTGATTTTTAATTCACACTTCTTCATTCTGGCTTATCAGCCCAAATCTTTGCCAGGTTGCTCAAGGGTCAGCCAGAGGTCAGTGGATAAAAATTGTTGGGGAACAAGAAAAGAGGTACTCAAGCTAATCCTTGAAGCCACAGGGAGTTTTCCTTTGATTTCAGTGGATGATGGACAGAAACCTTAACCTGTCTGCCCTAAGAAAGGATGCAGCACTGCAGTTTGTGGAGATGAGGAGATTAAAGTCCACCACTTGCTTTTCCCATTGCTGCTGGTGGGATGAAACTTCATCCAAAAAGCCCCACAAAAAAATTATCAGTGCTCCAGGACTCTATAGGATCTGCCTCTCCTGATTTTGGGGAGAGAGGCTTGCGTGATAATGACTCTGAAGCTGTAAAAAAATTAACTCTAATTTTAGAACAATCTGGGGAAAAAAAGGGAAGTCCACTAAAAGCAAATTACTGAGCAATTGTAGCTTCAAAGAGATGAGAAGCATGTTCCTATAATTGTCCAACATTATTTTTAATTTTGATTAAACTGAAAAGTACAAAGCATTAGCAATGACATGTGCAGCAGCCATATCTCCAGAGAATAACGAGAAAATTATATTTTTTCCTTGCAATATGATTTTCCTTTTTCTTTTTCTTTTTAATGTAAAAAGCAATTTTTTCCCTGCAGAATAAGGAAAAAAAACCTCCTTTCACACAGTCTGATCTTATAGAAAGTTGCCACAATCTTAGCCTGCAAAAGCTGAATCCATTCAGACTCAGATTTTAATCCCCACAGAGCTGCTAATATGCAGGTTTACCTTACCCCACTCACAAAAAGCACAAATATTCCACCACCTCTCAATGTCATGGAAGAAATCAAATGAATTTGAACATCATTCCCCCTCCCCATCAAACGAATATAGGGTTTAAGGATACAAACCCAAGGACTCATGGAATGACTTGGGTTAGGAGGAACCTTTAAAGGTGATTTAGTTCCACTCTTGCCATGGGCAGGGACATCTCCCACTACCCCAGGCTGTTCCAATCCCTGCCCAGCCTGGCCTTGAACACTTCCAGGGATCCAGGGGCAGCCACAGCTTCTCTGGTCACCTGTGCCAGGTCCTCACCACCCTGAATTAATTTCCAATATCCCATCTAACCCTGTCCTCTGGCAATGGGACATTGCCATTCCTCTTTATCCTGGCACTCCAGGCCCTTGTAAATCATCTCTGTCCACCTTTCTTGCTGGCTCCTTCAGGTCCTGCAAGGCTGCAATCAGGTCACCCCAGAGCCTTCTCCTCTGCAGGCTGAACAATCCCAGTTCTCTCAGCCTTTCCTCACAGCAGAGCTGCTCCATCCCTCTGATCAACCTGGTGACCCTCCTCTGGACTTGCTCCAACAGGCCAATGTCCCTCAGGATTTGGATCGGCTCCTGGATCCCAACTCACTCCTGGATACAGAAACTGCTCCAGCTTTTCTCCCTTCAGTGTTTGTCTGAAGTCACATGAGATCATTCTCAGCCTTAAGTAAAGAGAGCATCTAACCAAAGTCACAGGCTTACCCTTTTGCCAGATTCTCTATTCCCCAGTACTCTTCCATCTTCTGGTCACATTTCCTGAACACTTTTTTGCAGTTTTTCTCATCTGACAGATCCCCACAGTCGTCATCCCCATTGCAGAGCAGCCTCCGTGCAATGCATCTCCCTGGGATGGAAGGGGAAAGTCACTCATAAAACAATCTGTGATCACACTCCCTGACATGGAGTCTAGGAGCAAAATAGGAAATTCCTGGAATTAATGGTTCAAATTTAGCTGGAAAAGAATTAATTCTTCTCTATCTGCATGGATCCCCAAAGTCCATCTCCTCAGTTTCACTCAAAAGCGTCACAATCTTAAAATTCCT
Organism: Anthoscopus minutus; assembly: GCA_013399455.1. Lineage (NCBI taxonomy): Eukaryota > Metazoa > Chordata > Aves > Passeriformes > Paridae > Anthoscopus > Anthoscopus minutus. The sequence goes on along the minus strand of VWYI01046112.1, from coordinate 50,573 downwards.
TGCTCATCTTAGGAAAAAAAATTCCACAATAATTAAAAGTATAAAATAAGTATAGAATGTTTATGGTAAAAAATTCTGTATTTTGAGAGGACAAACATGCTGTTTCAGCAGGCCTTGTATATATGGTATTATTTTTTTCCTCTCTTCCCATGTCCAAAATTATGGAGTGTTTTCAGTCTCACCAAAACACTGGAAAGATGAAGAGCACAGACTTTTCCTTTGCCCCATCTCAGGTGCTGAGCTCCTGTTGCTGCCACTTGTGCTACAGATTTTGCTGATATAACCAGGAGTTATAACTTCCCGTATGTAGATTTGAAAGAAGGCTAACAGACTCAAAGTCACTGACACAAACACAAGCATGGAAGGAGCCAGGTCAATCCCTGGCATCCCTCTGGCCCAGAAACTCCTGCAGAGGCACAAAGCTCAGCACAGGGGCAGCAGAAGTGACACCTGATTATCTGAGCAGCACCAGTCCCCAAATCCTTACCTGTAACTGCACACACAAACCCATCACACCGAACTCTGTTCCTGCAAGGGCTGCTTGTGACACACTCCTCAGCTTCTCTGTCAGAGTAACCACAGGGATCTCCACTGAACTGAGAGGGTTGTTCCAGGCGGGCAAATCTGTACTGTCATGAAATAAAAAATATTGAATCAAGCGCACAGAAAGGGTGAATTTTATGCTTCTGTGGTTGAAAAACAAACTGAGGTCTGATCTGAGCGCACTCTGTCATATTAAAAGAGAACAGTGTCAGCACAGAAGTGTGATGCTGGTAATTTGCCTCGTTTCAAAGGTTTCTGATCTGCGACAGTTTTAATTTTACTGAAGAAGAGTTGAGGATTGGGAGGGATGAAGGAAAGTTTGCTTTTCTTAGACAGTTTGTTTAAATGAGCCTGACAGTGCAGGGCGGGACTTTGCAAGAGCAAGGAAGGATTTGGTTCCATCTCCTCTCTTTCAATTAGTGCTGGTAACGACATCCCTTGTTATTTTCTGTCAGTGTATTTACTTGCCCCTCTGTATCATTAGGGATTTTTTCCGCCCACAACACTGCTGTGAAGCAGTCAATTACTCCATCCAATATGTTACCCCTCCTTTTTTCCCCAGCTTCTGAGATTAACTCTTTGATATGAAACTCCACTCTCCTCCCAGCTCCCATCACTGGTTATTTCTGCTTAAGCCTGGGAACAGCTTCTCCAACTTGTTAGCACAGGTCTCTCTAGCAACAGGGATTTTTCTCTTCACGCTGTTGGGATCATTACTTTCACTTGATGGGGCTTCTCAGGTGGAAAATGCTTGCTGGCAGACAAGAAAAAGCATCTTAATCCTCAGAGGCACCGAGTGTCTCCAGGTCCCACAGGGCACCATTAGTGGGGAAGGTGCCTCGCACTGATGCTGGAAGGACAGGGCTGTGTTGGAAAACCCCTACAAAGCCTGGCCTTACACCTTCTCAGGACAGTGAGGCACCTGGAAAGCACTGCAGTTACTGGGGGTGGTGAGCTGAAGAGCTAAAACCCACCTGAAAGCAAAGCTCAGTCTCACCTGTACAGGGCTTCCCTCAGCAGCTCCCTCAGTTTGCCCAACCCCACGGACAAAAAGGACAAGGCTCAAAGGAGCTCCCACCTCCTGGTTTCTCGGTGGTCCCCAGACCGCAGGCACTCACCCTTTTCTTCTGGCAGGGGTCACAGCTGCTCCAGGAGGACCAGGCGGAGAGGGCGCAGTCGCGGGGCTGCGGGACACTCACGGAGCGGGCGCGCCTGTCCCTGCGGCTCGGGGACTCCTGGCCACTGGGTCCAAAACACGAGAGCTTCAGGCTGTGAAACTGAGAGCTGTGAGGACCTGGCACCTCAGCCCATGCCTGTGTGAAACCACTCACCAAGGAGAACTAGCACTCACCACGCCTTGCGTGCAACCTCTGCATTTCAGTCCTCATCCTGATGGCATTCATTCCACTAGCACTGATCCTGTACGAAACTCTGCAGTGCCAGCACGGGAAACTAAACCCATGGGCCACCAATCTGGGCTTCACCTCAAGCTGTGCAAGCAGTAAAACCTTCACCACCAGTTGCTGCCCTGGCTCCAAGGGCAGGCACCTCCATGACAAACATCAGCTCCAAGAAAAGGCCTGGTATGCACTCAGCATTTCTGAAAATTTGGCTTAAGTGTCTCTCTTTGCCCAGCAGCCCATTTTCCCCCAAGCTGGCTAAAACCATGAGTCTTAAATTCTACTCTCAGTTCACGAGTCATTAACCCATTAATCCCTTTCAACCCAATAATGAACCTGAACCCCAAGTGTGAACCTTTACTCTTCACCCCAGCCACTGTCTCGCTCCCTCTCATGACAGCTGTCTCCAAGGTTTCCACAATGCCACAGTTAAAATGCTGCCTCCTCTTTTGGTGGATTCAGGATTTCTGATTAAATCCTTGTCCCAGACAAATGCTCCCTCGTTGCACCTCCTTCACGTGGGGAGCTTTAGTAAAATGTTGACAGTTTCTTTTCACACCCAGTTTGACAAGGAAACGACCACAGCGATGTTCCCAATTCTTCCACCCCAACACGGCACACCGTCAGCTGAAGCTTTAAGTATGATTTAGTTCCTGGCATGAGGTTCCCATTATAGCATATTAAAAATCACATGGAATAAAAGAATTACAAAACCTCATCAGCTTGCCGAGGCATGAAATCAAAGCTCAAAGTTCAGAGAACAGCGCATAAATATAGTTAGATTGGAGAGATTACAAGATGTGGTTCTCTGAAACAGCAAAATCTATTACAGCAGCAGCGAAAGGAGCAGCTCTCAGCCACACTCTCACCGTTCCTGTGCTTGCAGGAAACATCTCTCTGTGTGCACACCACTCTGTGGGGCAGCCAGCACAGAAGGAGGCTGCATGTTCAAACAACTGCACATCACAACACGAGCGTGGCAATTTGTCAGCTCCAATTTACCGCCAGGACTGCTCCTCTGCAGGCGGAAACGCTGCCCTGTGCTGGCTTCAAAACATCTTTTGCCATTCATTAGAGACGCAGAAATGGCTCACAACAGCAACTGTGGCCTGTGCAACACCAAAGCCTGTGCTGATCCTGATGGTTTCTCGTGTCACCCCATGCATGTGGCTTCAGAAACTCTCACTCACCCAAAGCCATGAGCAGTCGGGGCGCCCAGCACAGCGCCCAGCAGCAGCAGCAGCAGCTGGATGCGGTGCAGAGTGCTCATCCTGAGGTACTGCCGGCCATCCCACACTGCCAACACCCCCACCCCGTCTGCCCCTGGGGCTCTGAGCAGGGTTCAAGCACAAAAAGAGAAACTGCTGCCACCCTGTAAACAGCAGATGACCCAGCAGCTGGCAGGCTCACAAGGTAAACGCTGCAGTTGTTTGCACGTGGCTTTCCCGAGGCGAGTGGGGAGAGAGCAAAGCTCTGCCTAGGAGCAATCTGCACTTTCGTTTGTAATGCTCCTTTCAAGGGATGGGGGAAATGAATATTTCAACAAACGAAACATATTTGAGTCTTGGCAAGAAGGAAGTGATAAGTAAACTCAAGTCGGCTTTCTAGGAATGGAGTGCAGAATCATTTATTTATTTATTGCTGCTTTTCATGTCTGTCTTCCAGAGGAAGGTCAGACACGAGGCAGAAGCACTTATTCTCATGCCTCAGGAAAAGCCTTACCTGAGACTGCCCTTCCCTGTCTCTCCTGCTGCTGGGGAGGACAAGAGCCCCAGCTCTGGCTGGGCCATTCCAGAGATTCTCTGTTCCACATACCCAAAGTCTAGAGGCCATGAAAGCAGGACCCGTCAGGGTAGCAAATGTAACATCCATGTTACATCTCCGTGTTTTCTTGCTACTGTGCCGAGTCATTCTCTTAAATGGTCCTGAATGGGCTGAGAACTTACCACGGGCTGGCTGCCATCAGTTCAGCTGGGCTTTCAGAGGCAGATCAGACAGAACCTGGAAGAGTTTTTCTCTGCTTGCCTGTTGAGCCTTCATTTCCTGCTGCTTCTCCCTCCAGGTACAGCTTTTTGATTCCTGAGACACAAGAGTCTTCCCCTTAATTTTCCTATCAGTCTTAGCCCATAGCAAATGTCTTAGAGAGAGCAAAGTTCTCTGAATATGTGTTTCCCCACACAAAATAAGGAATATCATTGTGTTTTCTTACCCTTCCCTTTGCTGGACAACATCTTTGAGAAAACAGAGCCTGACTGAGCAACTCTGGCTTTTAGCAACACAATCTCTCACCCTGGGACACATCTCTGAGTGCTTTAGTGATACAAAGAGCAAAATACATTTTAATTTGCTCATCATGGCAATGATGGGTGCTATACATAAAATTATTCATGTTGAATAATACCAAACCAACCCAGCAACCTCAGTGCCATTACCTGGCGAGTGCTACACCTTAAGGTGTCACAGTTACCTTCCAAATGACATTATTTTGCCTGTGGAGCCACATCCCTGAAAAATAAGCAGCTGGCTGAGACATCTTTCTGGTCTGGCAGCCTGATGCTAACAATTTAACACCAAGAGGCACATTAACTGAACCCTCGTAGGAATCTGCTCCAAATAAAAGATTGTATTTCAGGCAGCCCTTTTTTCACCCAGAGTTACTGTGCACAGTGATAAACTGTCCTCTAGACATGGAGGACAAACTGTTAGGGGAAATGATTCAGGACATGCAAAGCTTTCTGTTTGCCTTTTTTGCCTGATTCTTTTTCTTCCAAATGACTTTGCCCCAGCCTGAACCCAAGATGTGCCTGTGTGATACAGCTTGCTCAACCTCTGGCACAATTGATTCAGTAGTTAATCATTTGTCCATGACAAAAAAACCCCAAACAAAACAACAAAAGCCCCACTTAAAGTAAGACCTCTCCATCCATGAGATCTTTGCTGGCTGGGAAATACAGCACACATCCAACATTTCAACAGCAGTAAAATATAAACCAAGATTATAAACACAGAGCACCCTCTAGATATAACTTCAAACCATGACAGCGATCCCAGCATGTGGAATTTTCAAGCTTCTCTCTGCTGCTTGTCTTTTGTTTTGCTGCCTCTCACCATGCACATCTCAGTGGTGAACGTACAGAAGGAGTGGTGAATTACCAGAAGTGAGGCTCAAACAGGAGCAGGGACCCAAGAGACAGAATTTCCTCCAGCTCAACACACTTTTCAGAGAGAACTGAAAAAACACCATCAGGTTTTACACATCATTTACAAGCTGATTTAATTAGAGGTAGGTCTAACACATTGAATTTATGACAGCAACCACAGGTCATTTTCTGCTTCCTTGAGTCCATGGATCAGGGGAAGATTGCCTTGTAACACAGCCTGGATCCTCTTTTCCATTGCTGCCCCTTCTCCGCTGGTGACTGCAGCAGCTGTGGCTTTCAGATGAGCTCAAGTCCCAAACCAACTCTCTAAGTTGCTGAATTAGGATCCATCACACTTGAAAATCAAATGCCCACCATGAAAACGGAGCCTGCAAGTGCAAGACATCCTTTGCAGAGCTCATATCCCAAGTCTGTGAGCCTTTGCTCGCTGTAAATAAATCCTCTACAGTTTCACCAAGCATGATGGTTCTTTAAATGGCAGTTTCCTGTTAAAAGAAAAACTAAACCACATCAGAGCTGAAAGGCCTTCCCTGAGAAAGATCAGGCTGGAGCCAGCAAGCAGCTGTCTAAAAAATTGTCAGTACACTTTTCAAAAAGTTTCTTTTTCCTCCTCTGAGAAAACTGTTTTATTCCCTGCCTTGGAACTCAGAACTTATTTCCTTCTGTGGAAAAACTCATTCAAAGGTAAAAGGAAGCTCCCCATCAATTTTCCTTGTGAAGAATATCAGGTGGCAAATAGATGGTAAAATCTTCAACCAAAGGATACTTCCAGAATTTTACAAGGAACCCCACTGCATCACCATTTTTCTTACTAACATTGTTATTTTCTGGTGTGAGGCTGGTCTCTGGAAGGCCCTGGACATAAAAAAACTCACCTTGCTGAACTTAATTTTCCTCTTCTGGCTTTTGATCCACTAGAAATTATGTCTCATTGGAACTGAGGCCAAATCTGGCATAGGTTCATCTCCTCTGAAAGCTCTAAATTCCCGCGAAGAGGGTAAGACAAAGAAAACCCTTCCCTGTTCCACCCCTTGTCTCCAACAGCTCTCCATTAGACCTCAAGACAACACACACACACACACACTTGTTTTCAAACTAGAAACTGCATTTTTTAACAGAAAAAAAAAATCCTCATCATCTGTGTGTCAAATAAACTGTACAAAATTTACAGAAGATGCAACATCTCACAGCATTGCAATTTCTGCTCATTTCAAATACAGCTCACTTCTGACACTGAGAGCTGTTCTTACACCTCTAATAACTGTGAGAGAAGACAAAGATGCTACAAAAGGGTTTGTTTTTTTTTTCTGCAGCTAGCACCTGGCAGTAATTTTTCCTAATCCTTTATTTTCACAAATGTCTGAGGCTGAATGGGCAGAGATTGCTGCCTGTTAACCTGATTTTCCTTTAATCTATTGTGATTTCCTTTCTTTGCTGGTGAGGAGTATTTATAGAAGTGGTGCTATGGGAGCTATGAAACAGAGTTGAAAAGCCAGCAAATAATATCAGATCTTAAAAGCCCTTTTTTAAAAAAATAAAACCCCAACCCGTTCTGTATCTAAAAGCCCCTTGAATGGGCAACATCTGAGGCTATTCTTCTCACTGAGATTTTTTCAGGTGCTGATAAAACATTTTAGGGTGATAGATGAGCCACAGGGCAAACATATCCATTGAGATAAGACTATTTAAAGCTCTAAAAACTAATAGCTGGACAGCTGTTTCACTAATAGACCTGATATTTCCTGCCTCCAGTAGGATAATTTCAGAAAGAGACAGTCCATGTTACAGGTACTCAGGAAATCCTATCAGGACATCTCCCCATATTCCTCACTGTCATGAGCTGAAATGTGTAATTCAGTTTTGCCCCACTTTCAGACAGCAAGTAAAACCAGAAAAAAAACCCAACAAACCCACACCTTTATTCTTCCCCATGCCAGGCTTACCTCAGGTATTTAAAAACAACATAATAAAGGTTTTTAATGGGGCTGATCCTAAAAAGCAAACCAGTGTGAGAAGACCAATATGCAGCAGACCTCAGCACAAGAGAGAAATACTCTTACAAATCGTGACTTTTGCAGCAGTAACATCAAACCAGAGCCAGGAGCAGGAGGCTGAGTCCCAGGAAGGCACAAACAGGAGGAGAAGGAGAAGCCAGGAGCTGTGCCTCCACTTCCTGCTGCTCAGATGGACTTTGTGTTCCTTCATCACCGTGTGCATCCCACGTTGGCTCAGGGCGGGAATTGTAGAGAACAGATTCAAACCTCTGTGGAAAACTGCCAACAGATATCCCCTTTCATTTCTCTGACATGATATTCTTCTGACTGAGAACAGCATTTGCCAGGAAAGCAATAAATATGAACCTGACAGGACAGGAATTCTTCAGAAAGCAAAGAAAGGAAAAAGGAAACAGTGCATGAAAGTATATTTCACAGCCTAAAAACCAGCCAGAAAGAGGTTACCTTCTCTGTTGCAGCAACTGTCACTGAGTAGTGATTAAAGCACAGAAAACACTGCCTTTAATCCAATGTGAGGGAGTGAAAATTGCATATTCCCAGCCTATATAAGCAGTTGCTTTCCCAGAAGCCACTGCCATGGAGAGATCTGTCAGTGTTCTCACTGCTGTAAAACCACAGGCTGATTCTGCAAACTTTGCTAATGAAATTCTCATTACTGCAGGAGATCATGGCCTTAATTAGCACTGGTTAAATTGGGACCATTTCTTGCAGTGGTCATGTCTGAGCTGGGCACTCCCATACACAATAGAGACTCTGAGTTACAGCAGTATTAATGTGATACAGCTCATACACACAGCACAGTGAGAATAAAATCCCTTCTGAACACACAGAACAGGTCCTTCCCTCCCTCCTTGACATTCCTCTTCCTCACCATTGCCAGATTACACCTCAAACTTGCTCATTCTGAATTTTTCAACTGAGTTTACACAACAGCTGTACAATATGAGCCAATTTTTCTGTTTTTTTTCAACCAACTTCACCGTGAGGGTACCAGAGGAGGATCAACAAGACCAGATGTGTAGCCTTCATTGTAAACATGCATTTTAGTTTAAATCCATGCTCAGCTGTGGTTTATTTAAGTTGATGTTTTGTAGCTAGTTGAAAACCAGAGATCACATTCTTCCTTCCAAGGACACCTGGGCACAGTTACCTACACACAAATCGAAATGCCATTAACACTGGTGTGCTTTCACCACAGCAGAGTAACCTCAGGTGGGATCCAAGTATTTCAACAATGTTCACTGACAAAGGCAAGGAATGCTTCACCATGACCTACTGGGCATTTTGAGGAAGGCATGAGACATCAAAAAGTAGAAATACAATAAAATAAATGTGCACACATCCACACCTCTGTCTCTCCCTGTACATAAAACACATATTTCTTACACTTAAATTTTACTGCATTACTCTCTTGGCAGAAAATGGGAAAATTCCTTCTCAGCTGAGCTTTATTATCAGTTCTGTGCACGTGACTGGATATTTTGGAGGGGTTCTGCTTTCAAAACTGTCGTGTTTAAATGCACATCTTTCATTTCAAATCCCACTTGAATGAAAAAAACCGAGCAAAATTAATTTCAGCTTCTCATGTCACAAAGATAAACCAGCTTTGGGAGTTTCATGCAGCATGGGAATGAGGAATTTTGCAGGAGATGATACAAATACCTCCTGGTTTGGGATGCTCACCCTAAAACACCCAAAAAGAGGCCAAAAAAGTGGAGGCAGCGCATTTGCAAGATAAACAACACTTAGTGTTAAAAATTAGTTATTCCCCAAATTGAGGATTTTCTCTTTTCCCAGGTATTCCCACTGTCAAAAATAAAGGTCATGCCAGACACCAACAATACATTTTAAGTCTGGTAGAATTATCCCAGAGGAGCAGAAGCTATGAAACAAAACTTACCGAAATGACACCTTTTTAAAATGTTTTTATTCATAACAGTATTACATGGTGTGTTACAGAAATTAATGGAAAATTTCTAAAAATTTGTTGGTTTCTGTTGTTGTTGCTGAATGCATTACACATAAAGTTAAAAATAATGTGTCCGTATATGTTAACAAATGGTCATTATCTGAGGTAAAGTTAAAGTAGATTTAGAAATGTACTGCAACAGTCATTTTATCTTTCTCATCTTTATTAAAAAAATAAGTGTCAGAATGCAGAAATAAAAATGGATGAAAACCACGGAGTAAACATTTTTGCAAAGAAGGTGCCCAGTACGTTATTGAGATGAAAGGTTTCATCAGACACTTGGATGACTACGATCTATCAAAATATCTTTTCATGACAGGTAAAGATCAAGAACCTACGGGGGGGGATGGAAACAGGATGGCTGGTGGGGTTCCCTGGTTTGTAAATTTAAAGTGACGAATTTAGTGCTAGTGATGGATGAGGGATTAAACAATTGCACAAGCTGGATATTTGAGTTATCTACAATACTGGTACAGTGCAGCCCTCTCAGCTCAGCATCCCAGTCACGACAAGGACGATCACAAACAAGACAATCCAGAATCTGGTTTTATTCATGAGCGTTGGCAAAGGTAAGACAAAGGTCTGTGGTGATGGCCCAGGAACACACACCAGAATTCCAGCCTCATTCCCTTGGCACCTATTTGTGAGCGATCTGCTTCCTACAAATGTGATCCTCTCAGACATCAATCTCTTCTTTTCTCTGTGTTCAACCCCATAACTGGAAATCCACTGATGACACTAAACCTCCAATGTCTGTGATGAACCAAAACTGAGTTTGTGGTTCCATGTGCAGGACAAAACCCCCCAAAAAAAGCTGCTGAGGAAGAAAGTAGCACCACTGTGCAAATCAGGAAAATAATCTGAAAGAAATGTTCTCCAGAAATGCTTTTACCTCTGCTTTTAATCCTGAACCACTCTATCCACCAAGTTTTAAATTATCTCCTCCAGTCAGAAAACTTGATCTTCCAATGGGAAAATACGATTTACTGCGAAGCTGTTTGCAAATGACTAAGGAATAAGCAACAAATGACCGTGGATTGGGGATAAAATTCTCCTCTCTGCAGGTTCATTAGGTCTATTCACAGCTAATTTCTCATTCACATACATTCTGCAATGCACATTTCTCTAATTTCTCTAATTCAAAATAAAAAAATGGGATCGTGTTGTGAGATTTGGTTGCACATACCAACAATCAGCACACCAGTTATTCTGCCTTCTAAACCATTTTTAGCTTATAATAGAGATGAAAGAAAGTGAAACATTTATAACTCCAGGCCTATTTTAATCATGACAAAAACGCAAATCCTAATGTGTCAATTTAAAAACAAAATCTGCACAATAACCCTAAAAACTGATTAATCCTTTGATTCCTTTAACCTTTTTTCCTTTTTCTATTTTTCATTTTTACTTTTTTTTTCTTTTTTTTTTTCCTTTTTAGTGTTAAACCACTAAATTCAATATACTGTAACTGCATAGGAACATCAGGAAAACACATTTGAGCTGTATAACAATTCTCTGTAGGGCAAAAATATATAGATTCTTTATGAAAATCATGTGCTAAACATATGAACCCAAACACTGCACTTTTTGCTTCATAAATGTAAAAAAAGGAAGTTTTAAAATCTTTTTGTTCTGTGTGTAAACAGTTGGATGACTTCTATGCAGAGGTTCAAAGGAATGTCAATGGAAAGTGATTTCTTGTAAGTGGAATTATGTCTGTGTGATAACGCTAGACCATCAAATCATGTGTTCCCATTAATTTCACTAGCTGCTGACAAGCTGACTGCTTTTGGCAAATGCACTTGAGCTTCAGCCCATTATTGTTAAGCATGTGAAAAAACATATGTGATGTGAGAACCACAAACTGGGTTTGCCACACCTCCCAAGCACTGCAACTTGCTACCTTCTCTACTGTGTAATGGCATTAGTAAAAGAATTTTCGTAACATTTATATTTACAAAAAAAAAAAAAATGGCAATTTTCATTCAAACTCCTTAAAGCCATTTCCCCTTAAACATTTAAAGAGTTTAACAGTAAGATTTTTTTTTCAAGTTATAAAATAAAAATCCCATTTGATTTTTTCTGATGTACAAAAAGTGATAAAGATGAACAATTCTGATCACAGAGTCAGTTTGTTATTCCAAAATCCATGCCGTCCTTGTCCCATTTGTCAAGTCCACTTCATCCAAACTCCTAAACCAGAAGCATACCAGTATTATTTGGCAAATGATTTTTTCTTTTTCATCAAAAATGGCACACAGAGAAGAAAACACTTGTCTGCATAGCATTACAGCAGCAAGATACTGAAGAAATAAAAATATTCCTTTTCTGCACTTTGTTTAGAGTTTCCTAGGAAATACTGACTCTTTTGTCTTTCCTTAGTGGGACTCAATGTCCTTTCTCTACCCACAACATGAGTATTCCAACAGAAAGCAGCATTTCTTCCTCATGATGTGCAAGAACTTAAAGGTCCATTTGGCAACATTTTCAGTCAAGGATGGATAAACAACTGAGTTCTGTTCTGTAGTTTCAAGTTGGGAATCATTTCACAGGAGGCGTTTCACTGTTAGATCTGTCACACACAAAACTACAGAGTAAGAAATTAAAAAAAAAAAAGAACAAGAAGAAAAAAAAATAATAAAAAAAGACACTACCAATATTTTGTTGTTGTTGTTTAAATATGTCTACATAGGGGGGAAAAAAAATCAGGATCAGCCTGATGTAAATGACGATGGAAAACATGTCACTGTGACATAAAAAGTGCCAACTCGTGCCCCAAAGGCTGCTGAACGATAATGCCACTGCTGCATACAGACTCTGCCTTTTGCTGAAAAGAAAAAAGAAAAGGAATGTCTAACGCCCAATAAATTTCAGATGCTTGTTATTTATAGGTGGCACACAGAAGTGACAAATGTTTGAAAGAAGACCGAGGAGATTTCCTAGTCAGGATCCCCACCACGTGTGGGGACGGGGCTGCAGGAGCAGGGAGAGTTTTTGTTTTGTGCTGCCATAGGAATCTTGCCTTTAGTTGCCAAAAAAAACCACATCAGGAACACTCATAGAGCCAGTCCAGGAGGGCAATCTCTCTCCTTTGTCAGACAAAATCAATCAGAAAAAAGCATGAAAGCCAGAGGCCCGCCAGGTTGTTGGGTTTTGTTTGAGTCTTGGAGCACCACAAGCCTGTAACAATGCTATTTCTTAGGTCTGTTAATCTGCGCGTAGAGAGGTTCTGCTTCCTGGGGATAACAAAAATAAAATGAGCAGAGATGTCTCCAGACAGCATTTTCAGAACATTTTTACAACATCTGCTTGAGAGCAGCGATACCTTGCGAGTCAAAACCCACAGGAAGTGTTTGGTTTCTGTGCTGCCTTGAGCGATTGTGGTACCCCGTTTGAGTGGTGAAGAAAATGGGAATTATTTCAGAAAATGAATGTTGAGTATCCATTTCCTCCTCCAGCACTGGCCATCTGACCCTGCTGGGCATGGACATATGAAGGAATTAAATGATCATTTATAGGCCTGGATGTTTGGAAGTTCCAAGGCTGGAATTGAAGCACATGTACAAGCCTCTGTACAAGGCTGAGTTTCCCCCCAGCAGCACAACCTCAGAACATAACTGTGGGTTTTGTACAACTCAAGAGAAAACCACTTGCAAACAGAAACCGCCACGGAAAGCTGAGCTAATGAAGCTGTGATGGGATTTAAAACAACAACATGAGTGGCCCATGAAGAACGAGGAGCACCAGCCCTGTGCAGTAGGATTAGGAATCTGTGGAACCATTAGTACAATCGTTAAAGCTGGGAGGAAAGCATGTCAACTTGTTAGCAGACACTTTCTTGGGAATTTCCTGGATGTGGGAAGGGAGAAAAGCTGTGATGTTCTTCAGCTGTTACTTCATAGCTGACACACCCTGTACTTTCCTAACACTGTGTTCATCTCGGCTGCTGCGGTGGGAAGCAAACCGTCCATGGAACCTGGAATCTACTCTACTTCATTTCCAGAAACTAATTTATTAAACTAAGAGTGACATCTAAAAAAGGAACAAGACAGGCAGAAAGGCTAATTAATGCCACAGTGCATTAACTCTCCACAGCTTGATAAATATTCAAATACCACTCCACGACGTTGAATTTAACGAAGTTAGAGTCAACTGGGGTTACAGCAGCATTGGCAGGAGCTGGGTTTTGAACAAAAAAACCCCTCAGAAGGTCGGCAGATCACTGGGCACTGAGGAGCACAGACAGGTCTGCCAGGGTATGGCACAGGACTTTGATTTACCAAAATGATGCTGGGGATGAGGAGAAGAGCCCAAAGGTGGATCCGTGGCGCTCTGTGCTCAGGGTGCCTGGCCCGTGCTGCTCCAGGCTCTGTCCCATCCCAGTGCCCAACAAATCCAAAATACGACCCGTTTCCTCCACACCAAGGCAAGTTGTCTCTTATTCCCCAAAACTGCTGCATTTCTGGAGCTTGCAGACACCCTGTTTCCTACCCCCTGCCCACATGGAGCCTTGAGTACACCACGAGCACCGTGAGTGAGAGAAATCTTCTGCAGTGATTAAATAAATGCTGCTGAAATTATTCCCAGCAAGAAGCAAATACATTTTGTGACCTTGAAAAACTGAAGGTAATCAAAGGAGAAGACTGAGAGTAAATAACTGCTTTTCACACACTGTGAGTTAAATCTACCTATGCCAATTTTCAGGTGCAGGCTTGAAGCTGGCAGAATGATCTATCACAGCTAGTTCAGAGAAAATCTGTACTAATTAATGTGTGAACCTGACACACACCAGGCCATTCTTCAGGCAGTTGCTGAACCTAAGGTCATTGCAAAGGGAAGTGAAAAGGAAGGAGGAGAAGAAAAGGAGAGGGAGGGAGAACATCTCTTTGGAACAAAAGATGTCAGTTTTTGAAATGCCTACAGGGAAAAAAGAGCTTTTCAAAATGTCAAGTCTGCTTGTTAGAGCTGTCCTCAAACGTCCTTTAGATATGCAGATGTGCTGAAGTAACAGGTGTCCTAAGGTGCCACTGGACTCCACACTCTTGGAAGAGGAGGAGGAGGAGCTCCTCATCATCAGCAGCACATCCAACAAGCATGAGACAGCCTTTACAAAGAGAAACTTCCGTCATTCATATCCAACATTTATCTGTACAAACACCTAAAGTGGCAAAAGTCTGCACTTCTCACAGATTTGAACAATTTCTCTTCCAGCAGACCAGAGCATTTTGCATGAAAAGTGTGATGTTACTTCTTCCTTTCAGTTGATTTCTCCCTTCAGATGCCTAAATGAGAAATTAATTGCAGTAATTGTGTGCAGTCTTCCCAGTTGAAGGGTTTTGGTCAATACCTGAGATTTGTTTTCTAGTACTACCTTGAGCCAATTCAAGCATGCTTTTAGCCCAACAATGCAAATGGTGTCTGTAAAATATTGATACTCAAGAAGGTAAAAGAGAGCAGAAAGGGACAGGAAAAAGGCAAAAGGAGAGTTGAGTGCTGTTGACTTCATGGACAGCTTCTCTCACAGTGCCAGGCACTTTTCTGGAGGGTCTTGAAAGCAGAAATAACCTCTCCCCCTTTTTTTTTTCACATAATCCACACAAAAGTCACAGGGCATGTTATGAAAAGGCAGGTAAGCATTAACTTCTCACAGCCTTTCACCAGCGTTTTCTGTCTTCTAGTTTACCACTGCATTAGGAACAGACGCAGAGGGAAGGAAAGAACCGGTCTTCATCAGAACAAAAAGAGAGGAACAAATACAATAGCAGACAAAGCCTCTAATTCACATAAATCCCTCTAATCTTACAGTGTTTTCCTTGCTGAACTGGCCCAGAATCAATTCTGATGTGCTTTCATCACAGGGAGAAACCAAGACAAGAACTGGAATACATTTTTAATTTTTTTTTTGCTCCTGTATTCCAGAAATACTTAATGCTCCAGATCACTTTATTTTTCCCATTTCTAGGGGGACAAGACAGCAGCAAACACCATTTCTGGCGTAGTCCACTCCTGTGTGAGGCAACAAGGGTGCTAATGCTTTAGAATAACATTATGCTAATACTAGAAGTAAATTTGCATCCCATTTGAAGATATTAACACCTGCTCCCCAGCAGAACTAATCACTGGAGAGCATCTCCTGAAAGACTCAGCACCTACTCGGGCCTGCAGGAGTGAACTCACTCACAAACCATTACTGTGGGTTAGGAAGAAACTATTTTTACCCTGGCAGCCCTTTGATCACCTGCTCCGTGCAGAGCTGCAGGCAAGATGTTCTCAATTGTGGAGGTGAGGCCCGCACAGATTTCCGTGCCCTTTACAGCCACTTTTACTCCTGGCTGATTGATCAGAAAGGGCAGGCTCAAATGATAAAAATTTTCATGAAATAAGTGTGCTGGAGAGCCACACAAAATGAGCATCTTGTGCTGGGGATGCAAGTGAGGAGGGGTGGGAGTGCGAAGCGTCTTCTCTGTTTTTTTTTGCATGCTGACCCGTAGGCAAAATAGGACAGAGTAAAGTTGGCAAGCGGGGTTGAAATTAAATATCTTTGGTGATAAGACAGATCATTCCTATTGCCCCATTAACAGCCAGTTTTTATTCACTACTTATTATTATTTACTAATATTTGGTTGGTTTTTTTACAGCCTCCATTAGCAGCATAAATTCAACAACATTCTTGTTCAGGATTATGCCTGGAAAGTGCCTCTGTTCTTACCACAAACCTACCCAGGAATATTTCCTAGTCTTAAATATCCAGTTTAATTATTAGCATTCTAAAAATCTCTGTCATTTTAGTAGTGAGATGGATGCTGTACATCCATGAAATGAAAAAGCAATGACAACTACTCAGAAAGATGAACCTGCTCCATATTTTGGTCCTGATATAAAAATGAACTTCAGCCAAGAAACACTGATTATTTCTGGGCCCCTCTCCCAAACCAGTAGCCACACCATTATATCTGTCTACAGATCTGTCATACACATATCTTTCCATCTACATATCTGTCAATTCTCCTTTGTAACAATTGAACCTAATGGCCTGCTTGAAGCAAATTGTTCAGAAGTCTCAAAGATGCTAAATTTTCACAAGCAGATTTTTTAAATCAGTTGTCATGCATAAGCCAGGGAACTTTTAGATGACCTCATCACAGAGAAAGCGAGGAGAACTTGTCCCTAAATTGAGTGGTTGGGCTGCAAATTGGCAAGAACACAGCTCTAGACAAGCTACAAAGAATGCTGTCTCTTGTTCAGAGGAAAAAGTTGGAGAAAGGGAAGGGTCTCAGGTGGGATTGGTGACACTGAAGAGGTGAGAAGCCCTTGTATGAGCTGGCCACATGAAAACAGACAGCTTGAAGGAGGCTGCAGCAGCAGAGATGAAGGCAAACCTGCAGGATACCCCTGTTCACCGAGCAGCCTCAATTTCTCTGCTCGTGCCCCTCTGTATTTCCTTGGAAGGAACAACCAACCGAGCAGGAGACCTGAAATGTTAATTTTAATATTTTTCTGGAGTGAAGCAGGACTCCCCAACCTGTTGGGGATCCGCCTGATCCCTGAAGGGCATCCCCTTCCAAAGACACAACAATACTTCTCTCAAGTTCCTAACCCTGCTCAGTGCTGTGTCTTCAGCTTGAGAACAGCTTTAGAGCCTACAGCAAGAACAGGTCACCTGTAATTAGGAATTTCTCCTTGGACTTTATCCAGTTCCTGTAGAGCCAGGTGAAAGACTGGAGTAGGTCCTGCAAATATAGCCCTTAGTATTTTGAGCCTATTCAGAGTCCTGGTGCAAAAGAAAAGAGGCAGAAGAGGAGAATGCAGAATCAGCTTGATATTCCCTCCTGAGGCTCACTAAGCTCCCAGGTAACAAGGCTTTGTCCATAAATTGCTGTTTTCCCTCCACTTCCTGAAACCAGCCCAAATAAAGGAGTTATAGCAGCCCATCCCGGAGCTGAATAAGATTTTTAGGAACATTTATCACCAAGCACAGTGCTTGCTCCAAGATGGATGATGGCAGTGGGCCACCAAAGCACCACCAAAAGCTGATAGACAAATATTCTAATGAACTGTTGCTCTCCTGACAGCGCTGATGGCATCGTGAAGGGTGTGACACATTTTGAGGGCTCCTAATTGTCTGCACACATTTCTCAGAACAACTGAACAATTTTTTTCAGGGAGATATGCTCTAGCCACAAATGTTTTGAAGGTTTCTTGAGAATCTCTCATGAATGATTGCCAGTGCAAGTTTTGAGCTGGGCAGCAGCTCAATAGAGCTGCGTTTGTTCCTCTGTTCAAACTTCTTGCTTTAATGTAAAATGTCAGTAAGAAATGTTTAAGACATTTGGTAGGATCACAGCTAAGAAACAGTTCTTTCCCTCTCTCTCCACTATTACTCCCCACATAATCTAAAGACAACAGTAGGGATTAAAAATAAATAATCTGAAGATGGCAGTCATTTTATCCTGTATTCTTTTAACCTCTTTACAAAATCACTGTCTGTCCTCAACACCATGCATGAACAAAGGGGAAACAACCAAATACAATAAGCAGCTCTGCAAAGAGTTAAATCTTATTTCACCTGTGGAAGTTGGGCCTTTCTGCTTCTTATCTTCAACCATAAAGGGACAAAAAAGTAATGCATCTGTAAAATGTCACTTTTACCTACTAAGAGCTCATAGCTATTTATGGAAGGGTGATTTCTAGAACAGCTGCTGGAAGGATGAGGATTTTGAGAGCTGAAGAAGGTTGAAAGAGAGTAAAAATAGGAGAAAAGAATATAATAACTAGATGATTATAGAGTATCAGAAGGAATCAAGAAACCAAATTTATGTGGTACCTTGAAAGATCAGGGTACAAAAATCCATCTACCAGGTGGATATTCTGAATACATCAAGATAAATAAAGATATTTTATGGGCAGAACTGATTTCAAAGATGCTGAGAACAGACAGATTTGACATTTCTGCACACAAAGCTCTGTTCCTGAGAGGTCCATTCAACTGAGTTGTTACTGTGCTGTTCTTGGGGTAAGAAACACATTCTAAAGAGCAAAGTAATCTCCCATCTAAGCCACAAAAGTGGCTTTTATGCAGACTGTGATTCTTTGGCACGACATGTTTCTCCCCATTAAGTTTCTCTCCAAATGCAGAGCTCAATACACAACTCCACAGTAAGTCCTGAATTGATAATTTTCCATGGAGATTAGAGTTCCCATTGCTCTGACGACACCAGGCTTCAGAATTAGATGGGGTGGCTTTGGGAAGTGAATTTCCTATGGACTGCTGCTGAATGGCTCTGCACACAGGCACAATGATATTAGTGGGACTTCACTGGAGAGAGGCTTTTCTTTTTTTGTTCAGCATTCTGTTCCTGCCTACAGCTTTTAGGAATTACTGTAATACCATAATCAGGAACATTAGTTAACATTTCCCAGAATATATTTCTGAGAATTATACATATTTGATGCGAGGCTCTACAGGGATTAACAAAAAATGCAGCAAAACCATATGCAGTCACTGGTAATACACTGTGTTCTTGCAGCTCTGAATTTCAGAACCTCCCTGACTGTGATAAACCATAATAAACAGATGTATGTGGGTTTCCAGAGTGTGGGACTCAGATAAAGGGCAAATCCTCTTTCATGATGTAGGGAAGAACTCCTGGAGTGGTCTAAAGCTGGGATAGCTGGGGATGTCAGTGCTGGCCAAGGTCAGGCAAAGGCACAGCCAAATTATCACGTGGCACCATCCATCTGCAGCAGCAGCTCTCACTGGAGTAAATAATGAATGTTCTTGCTGGAGCAGCTCATCCCAGCTTGACTTTCTCCTCACACTGTCACTTCTAGACTCAAGGAGACACAAAACTTAACGCTGCTTTTGCTGCAGCCCTCAGGAGCTGAGCATGGGTGCAGCTACAGAAAGGGGAGATGCCCTCTCACAGCACCACATATTATTAAGAGAGAACCTCATTATTCCCAAGTGGATCAAAGCTAAGTCACTGTAAGGGTTTTTTTTTTTATGATATTTAATGCACAAAGTAAACTGACTCCTAATGAATCTATGAATTTCGAGTTGAAACTAAACTGAGGATGGGTAAGTCACTGTGGAAATTCTGTACAACCCAGTGGAATTGCTATACAAAAATGGGAAGGGCTCTCCCACTGCTCTGGATTTGCTCCAGGAGCTCTGTGCTGGAGCACAGGAGCCGCATCAGATCATGTATTTGGGCAATACCAAACAGGAGTGGCAGACGGGGAGAAGATAATGAAACATATTCTTCAAACAGCAACACTAGAGAGTATTTGGATGGAATAGCAACGCTCAGCACTCATAAAACTTTGTAGCTTCACCGTTTTTTTGGCAAAATATATTTACTGTATTGAAACAAATCACAGAACATTCACAGGCAGCCACATTTTCTACGTGTTCTGTAACACAAAAGATGAAAAGATCATCTTTCCCGTCTGTCTGGGTTTAAATGACTTACACTGATGAATAATTTTTAAAACATCAGTATGCCAATGGTAATATGAATGATGATAATTTTCAGATGTTTTTAATTTGCAGTTGGAGATAAAAATACACAAACCCATTTCAATATTTTTTACATGCAGATAATAAACGTGCTTCTTCTACTGATTATCCCATTGATTTAGGATAGAAACATTCATGTATCATTACATAATTTTATTTAATGACTGTTATGTCTATGGCTAAGATGTCTTATTCCATTTAATATGTTATGTCTGACTGAAGGCCAGGGTGGCTTTGATTAAGAAAATGCTCTGCCTAACACGTCGTTAGTAATGGCTCAGTTTCCCTATTTGCCCTCCAAATTTGAACACAAAGTAAAATAAGTCTACATTTCTTTAAAGCATGCAGGCAGCTGAAACACACATATTTGCATAAGCTGCAACACTCAGTGAATGGCAAAAGCCATGCAGACCACCAAGCACAAGGAATACACTGTGGAGGATGGAGAGGTAAAACGGAAGAGATGAAAAAGAAAACAAAAAAAAAAAATAAACCATGCATCCATGAAAGCAATGGCAGGCACTGGTGGAAGAGTAAGTGAACACCTCAGGGTGTAGAGAAAAAAAGGACAGATACCTACCCCAACCTGTGCTATCTAGCTACCGACCTGTGGACTTATAGTATCACCAGTTGGCTCACCAAAGGGATCACTGTTGGAGGAGGCCTGAGACCCATCAGGCTAGAATACAAGAACATAACACCTTTTTTTCTCAACAATAGAAAGTGAAAAGTCAACACGAGGTTATTTTCATGCTGTGGGCATAACAAGTACATCCTATCTCATGAAAACCAGAGAGTGAGGCCTCGCCGCTGACCTGCTCTCCAAAGCCGTAGCGGATTCCTACAGCTGCTGCAGGCACCAAAGGACCTCACCAGTTCCTGCTGGAGCCCAGGCAGGAGCTGCCACAGACTTCAGAAGGTAGTGGATCAGGCCAAGCAGAACTGAAAAAGGCCCTGAAAGCCATGTGAAACAGAAGGAGTCCGAGCTTGGGTTATTTTGCACTTTTTGTTGTAGCAATGCCCTCTTGCCTTTGGCTCCCTTGGGCTCCTACCTCCCTAAGACACCTGGAGATTTACAGTCATTGCTTGGATAACATTTCTTGCTTTGGTCCATAAGGGCAAAGAAATCACATATTGAGGGCCAGAACATTGAGGAACGTAGCTAGGCAAGCAACTGGGATGCAAGAATGTGCAAGACAACATGAACCATCATCTTTTAACACACGAACTCTCACATCTTTCTCTGCAGCCTCATGTTTGTTGTTTAACCCCAAACCTCCTGACCATGAGTAAAGTGCTGGTGAGCTAAAGAGGATATTGGATACAACTAACACGTACAGCCTTACACATGAACTCTGAGTTTGGTTCCTTGTATGCAGTGTTAGGGCACAGCAGCAGAAATGTTGTGCCAGCAGCTGTCAAACCCAAAGCAGGACGGGAATTCTGGCTGCAGTTCCCCCATAAGCACCACCCAGCCCTACTGGAAAAGTTATTTCTGACACTACAGAACAACATTTCCTCAGATATATCTTTGCTAGCTAAAAGGAGACAATGAGGATTTAGAAACCCTTTTGCTACTCACAGCCTCTGGCTCCTCACTTTTGCTTGGGCTTTCAAACCCCTCTTCAAAGAGGTCATCTGCAGCAGGGTCACTCGTATGAGATGCTGATGATTTTGATGGAGAACTCTGTCTGGGTGCAGGGGTTGGAGCTAAACAAGGATTAAGGCAACAGCAACAATTATTTTGTTGATTTCTTCAAGAACATGCTTCAGCACCAAATTTGCTCATGCTTTTACATCCCTCAACTTTCACCACCCCCAAGAATCATTCTCTAACGAGCTGCTGCAGGAGGTAAATTCAATTGTCATTATCAATCCCATGTGCTGGATTTAATTTGAAAACTTCCAAATTACATTTGGCTGCATCTGGCCTGTGTCTTTATGAACCTGGGAGACACCACAACATTACATTAGGAATGTAAGTTGCCTGTCCTGTGGCAGGTAAGTGAAACAGGTCTCTGACTGAGCCCTGGTGAATCTCATGAATTCCTCTTTTCAGCAATCTGCAAACCCCCATCGCCATGCTGCGAACACCATAAGCTTATTTTACAGCTCTTCAATGAATTTCCTCATGTGTCAAATATGTCAAGCTACTAAAATAAATACCCGTCCCCTAATTTCTGCAAAGTATGAATGGTACATAAATGAAGCCAGTTGTAAGGTTGAATGCCCTGGGCTTCTCCCAACCAGCTTGCATGTTCCCATCACAAAACAAATATGACTATTTTAGGAATTAAATCTCAGACTGTAGCTATCTGGGCTGTTCATTTCTATGACCACTGAAATTCCTCTCTGAAATTTTCCTTAACAGCTGGAACACATTTCTTAAGCCAGAGCATGCATGAAGGTTCTCAGTATCTGGGTTAGAATTTAAAAAGGGACAGAACTGCTTTGAGGAGCAGTCACGTCCAAGGAAAAGGATGGCTGAAATCACATAAATACTCACGTGAATTTGTAGATGGTGTTGTGGAAGTCACAGGAGTCAAATTTAACTGAGAAATGTCAAAGTCATCACAATCATCTGCTTCCTGTGCCATCCCAACTTTGTTAAAGTAACTTGAGAAGGCCTCTGAGGTACAACTGAGGGAAGGCTGATCTGGTTTTCTTGATGGCACTGGTGGAGGCTGAGCCATCTGGAAATCTTTAAACATTTCTTTTCCCATTTTCTGTCTGGGCCTGTCTGTCTGCGGACTCGACCTGTTGGAATCACTCGTGGGCGGGACGGTGGCTATAGGAGCAATGGTACCTTGAAACATGGCTGCTTGTAAAGGCAAAACAGTTTGTGTTGGCATGAAGGCAGTTGGCTGGAACTGGCCAGCCACGGATGGCCACGGCTGCTGGGTGGGAGGAAAGATCCCAGGCTGGCCCCACGCGATGGGCTGTCCTCCCTGCATCACCTGAGCGACTGGAGGCTGGGCACCCATGGCCAACTGCTGTTGAACAAGTGGTTGCTGTCCCCAGAAGGAGGGCAGGACAGCTCCCATGGCAACATAACCTTCAGGGAATAAAGACAGCAGGAGGGGGAAACAAGTGGGATGAAAGATTTTAATGGCGCTGTCGAGAGCACGCAGGAAGAGCGACACAATAAATCAGAAACGTGCAAAGCTGCACCAGTGATCCCAGAGCTGCAGCACACTTGGGAAGAAAAACACTGACTTCACATCACTGCACAGGTACTCACAGATAGAACCACAAGCTGGTGGACTTGGCAAAGCAATCATCTCAAATTGCATCATAATGCTACTACTACTACTACTAATAATAATAATAAAAAATCCAACCCAGATGATTTCAGATTAAAACTCTCACACTTGGTTATTACCCAATTACTTGAGAACATCAAAAGAGCTTGAGCTGCTGCTGCACTAAATACCTATTAACAACAAACTGCTTCAGGTATTAGGCTAACATAACCCCCTCCCAGCTGAGAAGGAAATTAAAGATTAAAACTAAAATTATAATTGCTTCCTGCCAGACCTGAAGCCTCCTTTAAAGCTACCAAGAGTTTGGCTGTGAAGGAATTACAGGATCAGGTGCTTTTTTATTTACAACAACAATAAAAATGCTCTGAAACTAAAACTCCTGTGAAATATTTTACAAATTAAACTCCCTAATATAATTAAGTTCCACGGATAGAAGTCCTGTGCTTCACAGATATGGTGTTTCACATTTAAATTCAATACCTACCAGTAATACTTTCCATAATGTAATTTCTCTCTCAATTTTAATACTGCTATAGTTTTAAAACTCTTGTTTCCAACCTGAGTGTTTCAGCAGTCCTCCTGTACCTTTTTCTCTTTGCTTTATTTCTAGGCTGTTTTGTAAGCACAAACATAAGGCTGGCTGCTATATTGCAAAGGGAAAAGCCCAAAACTCAATAAAATTAAAAAAGAAGGAACTGAGCTTTGAGAGACCAAATTCCTGAATGATGGAAGGAGCAGTAGCTCAGACATTTCTGTTCCAACAGGTGTCCAGGAGGGATTCTCCAGACATTCTTTGATCTCGCCCCAGCTGTGACCTCATCCCAGCAGAAATTTCCATCTGACATTATCCCCAAACACTTCACTGCCACTGTAACCTGCCTGAGGTGCAGTGGCTAATCTGGTGCCATCAGAGGAGGTTACCAATTAGAAACTCACTGCTGAATGATTCAAGGCCCTCCTCCTCCTCCTCCTCCTTCTTTCTTTTCCTAAGTGAGGCTGAGAGCACTGGGAGAGATCAGCAATCAGACCACAGTGTCTGTGCAGAATGCACCCAGCTCTTGAATTCTCAGCACTCTGAGGAACACAGGCAAGTCTAGAGGACATTCCAGGATTTGACAAAGTGGAACACCTTTGAAGTGTAATCAAATTCTCAGCCTCTGTTTACTGGGACAACAGAGGATATTCACTGCTATCACAGAACCCCCAAATCTAAACTAAATGCTGTTTTCTCTCTTGCTCCTGTACCTAGAAGTTCTGTTATCCAGGTGGCTGAACTATGCTTGAACTCCCAGTGACTTTTTTGGCTTCTGCTTTAAAAAAAGTAGGCAAATTCAAACTAATGTACTCCCTGCTTGTTAAAGACTTGCTTTGCCTTGCCCTGAAGCACTGACCTCAAAAGCCTTCCCCACTTCCCCTCTGCCAAAATCAGTGCCCTGAGTGCTGAAATGCAAACCAGAGCTGGGCACTGATCTTCAAATCTGATTCCAGGCTGTAATTCCAGAGCATTTCTTACCTGAGGGTACGGCAGCAGTGCTGAAAGGTACAGAGCCAAACATGTCTGTACTAGCAGGGAGTGACTGGGATGAAGATGGGATAAAGGCATCACCTGGAGTAGCAGGAGTCTGCAGGGAGACAGGGAGAAAACACCAGAGTGACCCATCAGCTGCAGCTGCACCTTGCTGGCACATCACCTGGAACTCCAAAAATCCAAGTTTGGAGTGCAGAATGAGAAAGAAGAAAGAATGGGAAGATGTAGAAGGAAAGAAGTAATAGAAATAAAAATATTAGAATTGTTGAGGATGGGAGAAGAAGAAAGAAATGGAGAAACTTTCTACAAGAGGCAAAAAAGTCCAGGTGAAATTTGTCTGGAATATATCACATGCAAAATATTGACATAATTTCTTTCTCCAGAACATACAGACTTGTGATTTTAGATGTTAGGTGACAATAAGGAAAGGCAGTGAACAAAGGCATTAACTTTTAAGTTATTATTAACAATTAAAGTAAATGAAGTATCTACAGGATTTATGGAAAACTGAATAAATATTGCTTCTAATTAACCAATAGGACCAGAATCATAGGTCTGCATTAAAGGAGAAGCCAAATCAAATTGTGTAAGCTGAAGATGAGCAGAAAGGGCTTTGAACATCTAGTCCCAGACATGATCCAAAACATATCAGAGATCTGAGGCTCCTAACCTAACAGCACTTGAATTTTCTCAGTAGATTCACACTTCCCTACAGCTTAATGAAAGGCCCAAAAAGCTTTATATGAAAATTTTTTTTGTCATCTTATAATGCTGAAAAACATGTTGAGAGTCTTTTTTTTTTGCCCTTAAAATACATCCAATCCTTTCTCTCTCTTTTTACTTCGCTGCTTGAACAGCAGTTCTGGGATCAGCGCTTGGTGGATCCAGAGACATGAAATACGAGGCTGTAACTGGGTCTTCTGCAGTGCAGTGAGAGTGCAGTGAAGCATTTCCCCCTGACAAACACCAGGGAAGCAGATCTGCAGCTCAGGTTGCACCCTGTGTGACACCTAACACTGGAGCAGAAAAATAAAAATCGAAGGTATTTCTGCACATTGTTGTGAAGCAGGGACTGCACGTTCAATTTACTTCACGTTCATTTTCCTGCAACCTAAAAAGTACTTTGAAATTCTCCCCACTGGAATGGCTGAGGACACAAACTGTAAATGTGCTGAAAATAGCATGCAGGGAAAAACACAGAGCAGTTTCCCTGAGTACTCACTGGGGGAGAGGTTACATCAGGAGGAGTGGACATGTCCCCAAAAAGCTCTAGTTGGGTAACAGCCTGTAAAGAGAAAAAAATTCCATTTATCTTTTGAGGAGAAGAAGCTGTGAGTTAAGTAGTTACAACTTGTAAAGTTATGTAGTAAGAGCAAGCAAGAGAAACCTCCCCCAAGTCCTGCAGGCTTCAGCTGTGAAGTCCCACATGGAGGAAGCAGGCTCAAGCTGTGGGATTTTAATATTGCTAATGGACCCAAAAAGCCAACAACTCACTATAAAACAATTCTGTAGGGAATTGTCCAAAATGAAAAAAAATGAATAAAACATGAAACTATCCAGAATAGAACTGGATGCATTACTGCTCTGCCTTTAACATCAGCAAGCTCCAAGCATGATTTATGGCCAGTCCTTTTCCCTGGCTCCTTTTCTAAACACTCACTTCAAGGTCTTAAAGCGTGGCAGCAGCACATGGAGTGCCAGGAAGATGCAGAAAGGAAGGGCTTTTAAAGTGCTGCCTGATTTCCCCTTGCCCATGGGACAGTTGTGACCTGGATATGTGGACTTGAAGGAGGATGCACAACTGGGTTATTTCAAGTTTGTGGCTCTACATTGAATTGTTTTTAGGAATATTTCCTCAGGATGCCCTTCAGTGGGAGCTCAAAACAGGTCACCCACGCAGGCCTGGCTAACTGGACCAGAAGAGGAAATACACTTTATTATAAGATGCAACTCGAGTGGCTGCATAATCAAAGCTCCTTCACATGTTCTAGAGCAAATTTTCTCCCTTTCCACCCACCTGCAAATGAGTTCAGCTGGAGTTCAGAGATGTTACAGCACAGATCCCTCAGAGCTCTGCAGGAAACCTAAACCCCATCCAGCACCCTTACCAGGGTGGTGCAAAAGCTTTGGTGAGAGCCCAGAACTTCTCCTTCTCTCTACCTTTCCTACTGATTTTCCCAGGATCACACCCACAAAATGTGGGAAGGCACAATTCTCTTTATGAACAAGATTTAATGCAAATCTTAGTTTAGCTCATTGAATCTCCTCCCCATCTCAGGCACATACACCTTGGATCCTCCTATCAGATAGATTTGACATTCAGTTGAGTCTTGTCCTGCAAAAGCAGCCTCTGAATGCTTTGGACAGCAACCAAATCGGCAGGTCAGGCTTTAGAGCCTTCCAAGAGACCAAGATAACCCCAAGTTTTTTCCTCCCTTTAACCTTCTGTTACAAATTATCCCTTGAGGAGTAAGACCACACAAATCAAAAGTTTATACTTTTTTTTTTTTCAATCCAGTCTCTATTCCCACACATAAAAGCAACCCCACAATTAATTAGAACTGGAATTTGTCTAAGCAGCTCAGTTGATTCTCAGCTTCACGCCACAATGTACCCAGGGATGAATTATCTCACATTTTCTCACATCATGCTTTATACTAAAAAGGATCACATTGCTTTAAGTGCTATGACAATGCATTTTCTTCTTATGGATTTATATATATATATCCCTCTAAGTATCTGCATGGAAGTGCAGAAGGGAAAAAAAGGGAAACCCACATTTTCTCCAGGGTACACCAATTCTAAAGCTCTAAAATACTGTCAGGAGTAGCTTTTGAAAAGAAAAAAAAAACCAAACAAGCAACAAACCCGGGCTAAGCCCCTTCTGCAGTGTGCACAAACACATGAGGCAAGGGGTGTTAAAATGCCCAGGAAAGTGGGAATAATGACAACAGCAGCATTCATTTGGAAATCACTTCAAGCCTCCATAGGCACTACTGACTCAAGAAGTGTCAGGTGACACTGAAATACTCCAAGAGCCACTTTCTTCTCATCTCTCCCAACTGCTTGTTTAGCAGCAGCCCAAACCTGCCCTTCTCCCACCCCTCTGTTTGCTCCTCAGGAACACTTGTGTCCTTTCCATGAGCAAAAGCTCCCCTGTGCCTCTACCCCAGAGGAGCAAGCCAGGGAGGATGAGAAAGGGCAGGGTGCACACAGCTGTGTGCAAAGCTATACATTTATTTGTGGAAAAAACAGTGTAAGGTTTCACAGGAATACTGGAAATTGATAGTATATTTTTGAACTTTGGATTATAGGACATGCATTTGAAAGGTGGAAACTCAGATCCCTGTGCCTCCATGCTCCTGGATAATGGGAATAGTAATACTTTTCAGAGTGCTTCAAGGTGATGGATCTTTGGATACTCTTCACAGATATAATTCTGTTAAAGCTCTGCAGACACATTTCTAAACAGGCAGCTGGAGAGAGTGATAGGAAAGTCAACAGCACTTTGTTATAATAAACCCTCACTCACAATATTCCCCAGGAAAAAGAAATACATTTACAGGGGAATTATTTTTTTTACAGAATAGCGACCTCATATGCAACAGGAGCTACAGAACCACATCAGAGAATGTAAACACAAATTTAGTGGGAACACATCACCTCCATTTACTGACTGGAGGCAGCTTTAAATTGCAACCCTTGGAGGGGGATTTTAGAGTCTCAAATGGTTCAGGAGTCTTTTTTTTCTACAACCCAGTTCTCAGCCTGAATAAATGAATGCATCTTCTCTGACACAGAGCTGCCTTTATCTACTTGCAGCACACGAGATCCTGGACACCAAGCACTTATCTTTTATTTCTGTGATTCCACTGTCACTACAGAACTGATTTCACCCCTTATGCTTCATTAAGATTATTCACATCTGATATTAGCTACGTTCCAGTGAAGTTAATCCCAAGCTGAACATTTTCCATCTGCACTATTCTTATAGATGATTTCAGCTGTATTTCCTTAAAATATTTTTTAGTGTCACAACCTTACCTGAGTGACTGAAACAAGATTTTCATCAATGTCCAGCAATAAGTTTCCATTCTCCAGCTGTAAAGCATGATTTATGAAATGAGATGAATGATTTATGAAAATGACATGAATTTCTGAGCATGAAAATGATAACCTCCATAATTATTGACTTCAGCATTGAAATGAAAACCCTTTCCATCTTGTAGTGAGCACAGAAATGAAATCAGGCAGTCAAAACAGGGAATCAGAATGCTGCTGGGATGTGGGGCAAATATACACTTCATTTGTGCTAGATCTCATCTTTGGGTGTATAAAGCAATTTTACCAGTTGTGACACACCTATTTATTACCCTAAATATTTATTAATTCAGCAGTAAGCATACCCAGTGAGCTCTGATCCTGCTTACATTCATGGAACTTTTCCCTGGCTTGGGGAAAGAAGGGATTTAACATTCTCATGGATTTAACTTTTTTTTTTTTTTTTTAGTTTTGGATGACAAAAGCTCTAAAACCAAGTATCTTCAGGAAAAACCACACATTTCTCTAATTAGGGAAACTCTAATGTCAATGTAAACATAATTAAGCTAATTATTTTCTTTCCATAGCAATTTTTAAAATTACATGAGTCAATTCAAGTCATATTTAGATCTATAGTTTGTGTGCATGGG
Source organism: Anthoscopus minutus (assembly GCA_013399455.1). Taxonomy (NCBI): domain Eukaryota; kingdom Metazoa; phylum Chordata; class Aves; order Passeriformes; family Paridae; genus Anthoscopus; species Anthoscopus minutus. The sequence goes on along the minus strand of VWYI01046112.1, from coordinate 21,484 downwards.
AATATACTGCCCTCACATCTGTACATATCTGTGTCCATCCACACACTCAGCACATATTATCACTTCAGAATGCTAAATTTCAGGTAACATTTATTGTAGTGTTGGAGACTTCATTTCTGCAGACACAAACAAGAGCAGGCTGTCAAAAATCAAGTCTAAGATGACTGAGAAGCTTCATACAAGTTACCAGCCAGTAATTCCATGCCACTTAAAAATCTCACAAACAGCCTAGAATGACTTTTTCCCTCCTCATCAGAGTGCTGAAGAAAAGAGAAAAAAAACCAGTGGGAAAAGGCAAAGCCAAAGTAACATAACATCACTGTGCACAATCAGGAACAGATACAGTCCTGTACCTTCTTGGAGCTGACTGTGTTCTCCCAGCCCCAGGTGAGGGAAGTGTGAGAAAAGCTGTGTCCATTTACTCAAAGAACTCCAGAGACTTTGAAAATGCTCTTTACATGAAAGCAGGAGGCTTTCAGAGGGCCCAGCTCTGGCCAGCAGCTCATCACTCTGCGCTCTCACAGCCCCTTGTTTGCCCCCTGCCCTCCAGCACCAGCAGCCTGGAGAGATGCTCCAGCTCTTGGTCTTTCTCCACATGAGGACTCCTCCACAGAATGATGCAGAAAAGCTTGGTTCAGTGATCCAAAAAGGCACAATGGAGAGAGGGAGACACCTCTCCAGCTGAGCCAGCCAGGAGCTCACCCCGCGAGCGGCTGCGCGGGCGGGGGCGGAGGAAGGAGAATTAATCCTTGTACCCCGGTGACATTAAACCTGTCATGAAAGCTTCATCTTCCCATACAGGCATCCTGTACATCTTTCAAACACAAAACATGTAAATCTGGCTCCTTAAAGCAGCAGCACCACCCCAAGCCAGGAGCAGCTTCAAACCACTCCAAGCCTCTAGCGGAATTCCTTGTGACACTTTTCACTATTCACTAAAAATTAACTTTTTATCCAGGAGCTGGAGAAAACTCCAGAGTGCACAAACAATGGTAATCACAGAATCACAGAATGTCCTGAGCTGGAAGGCATAAGGATAAAAGACAAGTGAACTGCTGCTCTCATAAACCACATAAAACTGATCCACTCCAATACTCCCTCTGATCACCGAGTCCTCTGAAAAACATCTTTTCTAAGCAATGCAGAAGTTCAGAATTTAAAAGGGAAATCTGAAATAGGGCTCTTGTGCTCACATGAGTGTGAAGCACCTTCTTCTTTCACTCCCATACACATATCAAGACAGAATATCCAACTTCTGCTACTCAGTCTGTTTTTCACCAGCAGCAAGGGATCTACGCTGACATATGGCACGAGAAAACCTGCTTAATACTGCTGTACTTTTGCAAATGAGATGATAAAAGTAGCATCTCACAAAACGTGGTTTTGTAATTTCAGAGAATGGAGAAAAGATGGTGCTTAAAAGCACAAAAAAAATACGTGGTAATTAACTTGTACTCTGCTACACAGCTCAGCAAGAAAAGAAGAGTATGAAGGATACTAAATATAGCAAATAACCAGCAATTAGTAATTAACCTTTGGCTGGGTATTAGCTATTCAACTCTTTTAAAGCAGCAGAGGGATTTAACCTTGGGTGAGTGTTATACCACTCAGCCCAGCAGACAGAAGAGAAGTCACCCAACCACAGCCTCTCTGCACCTCCAATTCCCTTTTTCTGGCATGGATTTTACATGGAAGTCTAATGACAAAGTCAAACGGTTGGTCAAACTAAAGATTTCCTGTCTTATTTCAGCTGAATGTGTAAATATTTTGGCTATGACAAATAACTTTTCTGATGGTTCAGATGGTTATTGCAGCTCAGCAAAGCCTCAGTTGTTTGCACCTTATACCACAACTGTTGATATTGCTACAAGCTCCATGAGCTGCAAGCAGTCTGCTAATTAACCACAATTCATTCTGAAAAAACAATTAGAACCACAATGAAGGAGCATGTGGCATGAAGACTAAACCCATCATCAGTCAAACCACGTCTGGTAGGTTGAGACACACCAAAAACATCCCACAGACACTGTTTTCCTGTAGAACTACTGCTGAATTAATGAAGTGGCATGGGAGCTCAACAAAGAATTGCTCAATTACTTCCCAATTAAAGAGAATACACAGAAGAATGTGTGTCAAGAAAAAACTGTCAATGTCTTGGCAATCTCCAGCTTCCTACAGATCTAAAGATCCTCAAATGCAATGAACTTTCCCAGTTACAGACTGCTGTTACCACCCCAGACTTACAGAGGTCCAGCTGAGCACAACCCTTTCATTTTAAGGCTGCTGTGAACATTTCATTGTGGAATCAAGAATGGTTTGGGGTGGAAGGGACCCTTAAGCTCATCCAGTTCCATTCCCTTCCACCAGACCAGGCTGCTCAGAGCCCTATCCAGCCTGGCCTTGAACACTTCCAGTGATGGAGGCAATTCCCAACCAGTACAGGCCATGTCAGCAAAGTGGGCTGCCATAAAACCACTGCAGGATTTTTATCCAAAATACAGGCATTTTGAGCATCTGACACTGCACAGTGAAAATCCAGTGCTCAGAATCCCATGGGATGTGGGAATTCTCCCATTTAAAGTTCCTCTTCCCAGTTTCACAGGGTAACTCTGAGTTAGTGATCACAACCATTCTCCTTCAGGGGATTGTCCTGAAGCCATAAATCCAAGTCCTGGGTGTGATGTATCCACTGACAGGGCAGCCTTGAGCCTCACTGCATCCCCCAACTGTCCAGTTGACTTTGTTTGGTGACTGGGAAGCCCTGGATGTGCTGGTTAAGCATCCTGTTAGTCAATCCTGCACAGCTGAAGAATTGGGACTGTTGGATATAATTGACATCCCAGATTACCGAGGCGTGTTGAGGGAATTGAATTGCTCCACTGTTGCTCGATAGCTTCCTTTAAATTAAGGAACTCTTCATATGATCAAAACAGACGCTTACTCATTTGTTTATTTTCTCTTCATTTGCAGGGAACTTAATTCTGAATTCCCTGTGTACTTGGGGTATTTACTCTTACAGGAAATGGTATTTAAAATACTTCAATTACCACTTGTCTCTGACAGATTCTAATAAATCAAGAGTCCACCAGAGTGACTCCAGCTTGGAGCCAGGCCCATACTGCTCCCAGGCTACACATTGCCAAGATAATGAAACTTCCCAGGCACAGAGGGTGCTGGTGCAAAGGTCCCAGACACGTGGTCAGGACAGGGAAAGATGAGCCCTTTCATGTCAGGACCACAGCCTGGAGACAAGGGCTGGCTTCCTTTAACTGCAGGTGGGAGACACAAGAGATGATGAGAATCCAGACTTCCATGTGGGAGCCAAACTCCAGGTCTGGACTGAGACAGGATGCTTGCAGGGAATAAAGTTAGCAATGGAAGGGAAAAAGGCACAACTCTATATTTATTATTTAAAATACTTGCAAGGCACCATTTGACAGGTGTATCTACTGCTTTTCAAAACAACAGGTGACTGCAACTCTAACCAAACTTCAGAAACAAGTTACTTCTACCTTCTTTACTAAATACCTTGTCATCATGGTATTTTCCAAACTTTGAAATCCTATGAGTTACAGCAGGCAAAAAAAGCCAAGACCTGTGTACTTCTGTACCCAATAATGTAATCTGCAAAAATTAAACCCCTAATTGTGCAAATGATGCAATTTAAGGCATAAGGTGATGCAGACCAGGTAAAGCTGCAAACTTCATAATTTAGAAAGCAGATTGTAAATAAACGTTTTAGCAAATTACTCTGAGCTGTAAGGCTCTGAACAAATCCAAAAGCAGTGAATCAACACAAGCTGCAGCTGTCAATTTAATGTATCAGCTTCTATCAGAAAAAATCTGCATGGCTCATATTAAAGACAAAAATTCACTATATGTGACAGAACTTTGTGCCACAATCAATGAGATCCATCTATGGTTCAACTACGCTCTTTTCTCCACATTGGAAAATATCAAAAGGAGCAGAATATTACCTCAAAAAAATGCCCAGGCAGCCAGGGAAGCTGAGGAATGAAGCCTTTAAACATGTGACCCAACAGACTGCATAACTGAGAGGGGCCACTGAAATGTTTACCACAAATTTACATTGCCCAAGTTCTGGATTAAAAGCACAAATCTAAACAGCCACACACATGGCAGCACCCATGGGCCCCATATCCAACAAGAAAACTGTGCCTGCAAAACCTTCATCTTTGGGTTTTATTTTGTTTTGTTTTGTTTTTATTTCTTGAACAGCACAGGAATTACAAACTGATCAAGGGCAGCGCTGCTGGATTACAGCTTCCCCACACTATGTGATTATGTCCCCAAATCCTAAAGGATTGCACTAGGAAGTGCATTCAAAGCTTTGACAGCATGTAATCATTCTGCTGGTGGAGCAGGGTTTAGGATCACACTGGGGGAATGGTAATACCCATGCAGGATGGAAAACCTGCTAGCAGGACAACTTCAGATTAAAATCAGCTCAAGAGGCAGCCCACAATATCCACATGGTGTAAAAGAACAATTAGGACATTTTATTTCTATCTGTGAAACAGCATTCCTTCACTGTTGAAACCTGCTATGTGACATGCCAGATATAACATCAGGGATGGTCTGAAACGTGAAGTTTGCATGGGCAGATTTTCAACACTCAGAAACTACCCAGATTATCTTTACTTGTCTATACATCAGCAATGTATACAACATTGTAACATCCAACCCTTCATGATTGCTGGAAATCAGACTCTGAAAAGGTTAGCAGCTTTCTGAATTGTCTTACTCTGCCCAGCAGTGCAAAAGCAATTTCTCAGGATTTGGTTAAAATGGCTTTAACTTTGAGCTCAAGTGTTAAATTCCACATGAACCAGGTACTTAACACATGTGAAGGAACTTCATCACTTCATGTTGATGATGCTATAAACTGGGAAGATTAGGGAGGAGAACCTGGCTTCTGTTTCCTGCACCATTGAAGTTTTTATTAAGGAAACCAGAAAATATCCCAGAAAAGATAGCTCAAAAAAAAAAGAAAAAAAGTTTGGATGGGGCTTGGAGCAACCTGGTCTAGTGAAAGGTGTCCCTGCCCATAGCAGGGGCTGAAACAGAAGATCTTTAATGCCCCTTCTAATCCAAATCATTTTATCATTTCCATTCTATGATTCTACCTGAAAAACAAAGGCCCACCGAAACATCAACCCAGGCCACAAGACATTCTCCCAACAAACTGATGTATTTTCCAATTTCACAACAAGTAGCTCTTAAAAATGCACATCCCACACTGCACTATTAAACCTCATAGATGGGGTTTAATTGAGTGTGACTAAGTCAGGACATTTGAACACAGAAGTCTCTATCAAAAAAACAAATAAAACTGGACAGATGGCCAGAGACCAGAACTGTGCACTCCCTTTCTCCTCATGTCTGAGAATTTGATCCTGGAAGCCTGACTGTGGAGGCTGAAGTCAACATCAGCAGCCTGCAAGTTGTTTCTGCAAAGCCACTGACGCCAACTTTGGGAGAAGCCAGATGTGGGAATGGCACTGCAATCCCAGCCTGAACCAAAGCTGAGCTTTCCCAAACACACCAGAACCACCAGGCAGATCTTGTGGCTTCTAAACCTGAGTGTTTTCAGGTCCAGCTTCATCTGCTCCTGCCACACTGTGTCCTAAGACAGGGGAATTTCTCCCAGTCTGTTCCAGCCTGGTTTGATATTCCCCATGTTGCCTGCATTGCAAGGCACCAGCTCTGATGCCTTGGATCCTTATACAGCAGAGAGATGAGTTGTTTGAAAGCCTTCATGAAATTGTTAAGCAGGTAGTTTAGACATTTTGATGAGGAGAGAAGGTTTTATTGTGACGTGACTGACAGTCTCTGTGAAGGGTATTTACAGTCTAACTCTTATTACTAAAAACACCGTGACAGGTAGAACTTGATGCGGATGTTTAATGGGGAGATGAAGGGAAATTATGACAAAAAGAGCTCATTAAACACTTCCCTTTTTTAAGAACAGTTAATTTCACACACAGAACTAGAATTTCTAAGTGGAGCATGCACCATTTAACCAAAGATTTTAGGGTAAACCTGCTTTCTTTTGTCTTGATGTCTACTCTTAGTAAATAGGGAACAGAATTGGTCTAAGGACAGAGCAGAGAGAAAATAAGAATGAATTCAAGAAGTGTGAGTTAATACAGAGGAAGGGAGAGGTACTGGGAGGGAACTGAATTCCAGGGAAAGCATGTGTCTGGAACACAGCTGCACACCCAGCAGAGGAAAACCACAGGAGAGCAGGATTTGCTGGGAAGGGACGCAGCAGAGAGATGGGGAAATACAAGAATTGCATTGAGTAAGCAATCTTTTCATCCCAATGTCAGACAAGTGACTTGGCAAGCAGCCACTGCTGATAATTGAGTTCAGTGGGTCCGTTCCAATGCCAGGATGTGAGGCTCATTCTTTTCCGGCTCATTTGCTCCGTATTTACATTATTTGATATCAGAGATCATGAGGAGCCAGGCTATAAAGCACTTTGACACCTGCTGACAAACGGCCTCACACAATGGCACAGCATTGTTAAGTACATGAATACACAATTTTGAACTCTCCTGCTCCTCCCTGACACCACCAGGGAGATGCTTCACACCTTCAGCCTCAGTGGGATCCCATATCCCTGGAGAAATATTTGCCCAAATGGTTCTGGTGCCTTAGGAAGTTGTATCTTACTGAAAATCAGTGTGAATTACACTGCCCAGTTTCAAAGCAGCCTCTGAAACGGATTCTGCCCTCAAGCCTTTACACTGTGGTGGATCTCACTCCACCTAAGCCTAACTTTTAGAAGCCATCATACCTGCAGGTCATTTAAAATTCATCTGCAGCACAAAGAACCACATGCAGATGTATATTTATTTCCATCTGAGAGAGACGTGTGGTGCAGATGGGAGGAATTTCACAGAATAAGAGAATCACTGAATGGCTTGCGTTGCAAGGGGCCTTAAAGATCACTTCATTCTAACCCCAGGGAATTCTCCCACTGGAGCAGGTTATTCCAAAGCCCATCCAGCCTGAGAAGTGGCCAATTCTCTCCACTGGCTACAGAGAGACAAGGCTGGAGGGTACCTGGATGCACCTTCAATATCTCTCACTCTTCTGTTCAGAGACTAAACCTGCCTGGGAACACACCAGAGGAAAACAATCCTAAGGTGGAAACTCCATCTCTGTCCAGGGAGCGTGGGCAGTTCAGTCTGAATTCAACCAAAACTTGCTGCACTGTTACTAAGAGCTGAATGTATCACCAGCAGAGAGAATCCATGGTGCCTGAAACCTATCAGGAGCCACAAAAAAGTTTCCCACTTCATTCATCCATTATGAAATTACTGAAAGCAAGACCTTCTAATAAAGGAACTGTCCTTTCATGTTCAAACCAGGTACATGAGCTTGATTATTTGCCCTCAGATTGAATTTTAGAGGTTTATATAATAATGACAGCTATAAATTGAAAACAAAATTATGGCAAGTGTCTCAATGACAGAGAGTCTCATATGTGGAAGGGTGAGCAATAAATCAGATGGGCAGTGGAATATTAAATTGCTAATTTTAAGAGCTATTGCTCTTTTTTTTTTCTTTTAATACATACTAATATAAAAAGGTGAAACAGGATCTCAGCTACCTATTTCTTCCTCTTCTCCTTTTCTTCATTAATTAATATACAGAAGTTGATTAGAGAAAAAGCTTTAATCCCCTTAAATCTAACCATGAACTAGCAAAAAAAAACTTAAAAAAAGATGCAACCAGCTTCATGGAGATGGCAGATTAAATATATTTGATTACAGAGTAGGTTCCATGTGTCCTATATCTCACATTTATTTACAGGACAGAGTAGTAGCAGTGTCTGGTACAAGATTGCAAGCACTGCACACCCAGTCACACTGCAATAACCTAAATTACACACTGTACCCTGAGTGAAATTGAAGCATCACTGAAGGGATACTAAAAGAGTCACAGGAAAAGCACAGCAGAAAAATTGTAACACTAAATTATATGACAAACTACAGGAAAAGTAAGTGAAAAATCAACAGCTACTCCATGCCCACAAATACCTCAATCAGCGATGCAACGTGAGCTGTTTCACCAGATTTTTGCAGGCAACATGAAGATGCCTCCCTGCTCCTACTGGCCCATCATGAAATATTTCTGGCAGGGTTTGTTTGTTTGTTTGTTTTTGCAAAGCCCAGAAATGTCACAATCCAGGTCCCCATCCAGCCCCTACAAAGCATTTTTCTTTTTTTATTCCACATCATGGTCAGCCCAAGCTGTGCAGGTCACCACACCCTGGTGTAAAAATGTCTCCTCTTGAACACAAGCATCTTCTCCAAGTTTACACTACACTGAAATTCCTGACCTTCTCCTTGTTTTTCCTCCCCTCTCACACAGATCCTCAGAAATACTAATTTTTTGAATAACCAAAGCAATCCAACAGTTTCTTGAGGCATTTATAGCACAAATTTATGTTGAACAGCATAACCCACCCTTCAGCAAATGCACACCTTGTTCTAAAGCATCTGCCACTTCTCTCAATCACTTTTTACCATTCCTGACATATTTTGGGAATAAATTCTTCACCTTTTCAAAATGCCAATACACAGAATGGGAAAGGGGTTTTTTGCCTACAAAAGCAGATTACCCTTATTTTTACATTTATTACTTATTTTTAATTTATTATTATTAGGAGTATATAAAATTTATTTTTTTTTTCCTGCCCACACAAGGCACAGGACATAAAAAATCCAGCTAAATTAAGTTCAGTTTCTTGTACTTTGAGCACTAAAGAAATTCACATTTGGGTACCAGAGGAACCCTTCTAAACCAGGCAGCACCTCAAGCATTAACAGGCAGAAGGTTTAATGTCAACTCCTGACCACAAAGAACACCCTGACAAATGGTGACTGGCCTAAAAATGAGTTAGAAAAGACAGAAAGGAGATTCCAGCAATGAATGAGGTGGACATTAGTGACATCACAATCCCAATCAATGTACCACTGACAGAAGTCACACCATGAGGAACGTTTTGAATGTCACAGACAATAATAAAAGTCACAGAAACTAAAACCCACACTTCCTTTACTGTATATAAACAGGGAAGATACTTACACTTACAGGTTGACTTTTTGGCACATCATAAACACCTTCCTTCTTTTGGCTGGTAGGAACCTGCAATAGCAAAGGAAAACTGAGGTCACTACAAAAGCAGCCTGGATGAAAAACTGAAAAGAGCAACTGGTATTTATGCACAAGGTGTACAGAAATGAGTAGTTGATTTAATACTAATTTTTGATACTAATGAAATCGAGGATGGTTCCCTTCTTATCCAAGCAGGATAATTAATGGAGAAAACACTGAAGAAATAAAACACCTATCTGGATTTTTTACAGCCCAGCAGTGTTCAGAAAGGAGATTTCCATTCTCAGGTAATTTTGGTTGCATGAAGTCCAGGTGTACCTGGAGTTCCTTCCTACTTAAATGGTTGTTTGTTCCTTTAACTTGGGGGTTGGAGATGTGCAATGGAAGTTGTGGTCAGGTGAGATCATCATCTCCCCAGATAAAGAGACAGAGCAGAGTTACCAAGGTGAGAGTAAGAGATGCTTTTACCTTGCGTCAGATTTCTTCCTCACAATTCATTTAATCACCTAAAAAGAGTTCCAATACTGCAGTCATTGTGGCTGCTCTGTGAAATATTTGGTTATAATGCTGCAACTTTCCTAATGAATTAAGGCCTCTTGAAGCCTGACACAGGAGAGATGGGCAGGGGACAATGCACTTAAACTCTGTGTGAGCCTTTACTTGAGCCATAGTCAGGATTTATACCCAGGGGATTTATACCCTGCTCATGCAGACTCAGCTGCTTTGTAGTGCTGGGCTGTGCTTCCCCAAGGACCACTTGTTTGCATATTTTTAACTTGTGATTATATTTCCTTTCCTCCCTAGAAGCACTGTGTTAATTTTAAATGACAAAAGCAAGAAGGATAGTAACCTGTTCTTATCAGTGGTGCTTTCCCACCAAACAAGGCATTCAGAGTACAAAAGTTACATTTCAGAAAACAATGAAACCTCACAGGTCAATGAGATAATACTGCAAATATGATAAAATTATGACCTTTCTGGTTTCTAAGACAGCAAGTATCGTAAAGTTCTGATATTACACTGGTCTAGGGGAAGCTGAAGAAATGTTACTTATTCACTGAGATGTGCTATCATTTCTTATTCTGTATAAAACCTTTCTGTTGTCTCTACTGTTCTCTCACCCCATCACAGCCTTCACAAGGAAACTGTGTGTCTTTAACTTGTTGCACATTGAAGAAGTTTGTTGAGAACTCTCAAAGAAATTGAATGAACTTTGTGGAAGATCTCTTCTATTCCTATCCTTGGTTTTCTCTGGCCACTTCCACTAAAGCCAGTATCACATTAGGTATGTGAAACTGGTGAAAATTCAGTGTCATGGCAATAATAGTCAGGAAAGAGAGAGAGCTGTAGGTGACAGTGTGAGAGCAGGAACCAGGAATGGTCAATTTAGGAAGTCACTGGAAAGCTGAGTCTTCACAAAAAAAGGGGAAAATGGAAAGATAAACTGTTCCTAAACTTTCACTGGGGTGCATTTTTTTATGTTTTCTCCAGAATGTTTCCCTTTCAGCCATTCTCCTCTTCCTCCTTCCAACCTCTCTGTGAAGTCATCCCAATCTGCACTTACATCCAGAGCTGAGGACCGAGCATTTCCCTGCACTATCAATCCCCCTTTTTCTACTCCAATTTATACTCAGAGAAGAGCTCCTTGCATCTCATATGAAGACAGAAACTTTCCTGAAAGCCATTTCTCCCTCCCAACTCGATGCTGCCTGACCTGCTGTCTTTTCCTGCTGTGCACCACCACATTTGTTTGCATCTCTGCTTACACTGGGGGGCTGTGAGGAATTGCTGTTTTCCTTTGATTAGCAGTGCCAGTAAGAGGTACCAGCACTATTTCTGCTGTCAGCTCTGTCTCTGTGACAGGCTGTGAACCATCTGGATGTCTTTGCATCTCGCAGCAATAAAAGCACCACAATTCAGAACCCCCCATCTCGGATTGTCAGCTCCTCATGGAGCAGAACTTGCCTCTCCACAGAGACCAGTGCTGTTACACAAACACCAAACCACCTCCCAAAATCCCATCTCCACCTTGCCAGAACACCAGGCAGCACAGGAGATGCTATTAGGCAATCTGAGGGTTGGTATGTGCTCCGTGATTGAGTCCTTGCCTAACAAATTACAGCAACTTACATAGATAATATTAAAAGAGCAGACACAGACAGTCTTTGGGGTAATGTATCAAAAGAAGGTGACAGACAGAGAAAGAATGCTTAAAAAGAAAGTTGTGACCTCTATTATGCTAAAAAGAAATAGAAATTGTCACTTTCTGCACATATCTTTCATCTGCAATTCCCCACAGGGTGGGAATCTCTTCCTCCAAGGGAGAAGTGAATTTGTTGCACGCCAGCAAACAAAAAGCCAGAGCAGCACCAGCAGAAGCAAGGCTGTGTGAGGTTACTGAGCAGATACATCTTTAGCAATGTCTGGTTTGGGGAAGGCTTTGCAGTAAATAATAGAAGCTGCCACAGATATGCAGCTTTAATTTACCAATTAAAAAACAAAACAAAACAAAAACCAACGAAAAACCAACCAATCCACCAAAAGCACCAAAAAAAAATTAAAATAGGATCTTTCCCAATTTTGTTTTTAATAGCAGCCTGATGGTTCTGAGATTACCAGGATCTTGTAAGAAAAAACATTTTGTCAGTGATCTGAGTGTAAAATCTGAGGTGTGGAGACCCAGCCTTGTGGAAGCCAAGAGCTCAGGAAGCCCTTAGGAACTGGGAAGCTCATGGCTATGGGCCAGTCTGCAGCTGGGACACCTCAGCACCCATCAATTCCAGAGAGACCAAAAAACAACTCCTAACTCCCCAGTTCAGCATTTGCTGTAGCCAGGTAGTGCCTGTACACAGAGGACAATGCTAGACTGTGAATATCCTGAGTATGGGACATTAATCACAGGTGTTTTCTGTGACCACTGTGGGAGGAAACACTTCATCACACCCAGATGCTGTCAAACAAAGCCTTGAGCAATTCTCTGGTGACTCAGAGGACAGTAACAGCAGCACCTTGACAGGAGGCAAGGCCTCACCACCTGCTTTTCACCTTGCATTTCCATTTTATGGAAAAGACACTGCCCAAGGGGTGACTCCAGTTCTCTGGGCCATTCCTCAGAACACAGTTCCAGCTTCTTCCCTACCCACCAGTGTTTGCTGGAAGCTTTACAAACCCTGGGAGCAACAGCCCCATTTTGCTTCCTTCCACCAGGAATTCTTTGAAGTGTCACTAAAAGCTCCACACTTTGATGAACAACAATCACCATTTCTTTCCCTCAAATCTAGTTCTCATGGGATTTTTGTTTCTAGCACAAACCTGACAACTAGACTAGCAATTTTTTAACATTTGCTGAGAAGAGTCTAACTTTCAACACTGAAAATGTTCAGCCTTAGGCAGACTCTCACCTTGACAGCTTTGTATGTCTTGGTCCAGAGATGCAAAAAGCTGCGTTTTTGAGTGTGTGTGGTGGGGGTGCCAGGGGAGCAACAGAGAGAGATTAAATGAATCTCATATTAATGATCCTCTGATGGCATCTGTAAGATGTCATTTTCTGATGTTTAACTCGCATTTCCTTTTCCCACTCAGCTCCTTTTTATTTTAGCTTACGGCTACACTAGCCTCTCATTTTTTCTATTGTCTTCCTACATTTCCTCACTACTTAATGCTTTTCCTTTTTTTTCCCTTTTTTGTTCTATCCTTGCAATCTTTTCCTATAAGCAGATCAACCTCTAGTCCAGCTGGATGAAATGCTTAATCACTGCTTGAAACCCCTTCCCCTCCACACTGAACAATTTCCTCAAATTACAATTTTCTCACAGTGCACAAAGATCTCTGTCTATCCTCAGATTTGCCTCTAGTATGTGATACAAAATGAATTACATTATATTTTAATAAACCTCGTACTGATCCCTTGAGGATAAATTGAATGACAAAAGATTATTTTATATTGCTTTCAATGCAGTTTTTGTCAGTGTGAAGAATGTGAGCTTGGGCTTTAACATAACATATGCACTCTGAAAATAGTTTCCCTGGTCTTGGGGGTATCCCTTGAGAGCTTTGAGGTTTTGCTCAGTTATTTCCTTGGTTAGACAGAAACAAGAGCTGCACCAATGAAATTTCTAGGAATTGCTTGGATGGCCTGCCAATAAAAGATCTTCAGCATGTTTCTCAGAATAGGTGTAAAAAATTTCAAAAAAATTAACAGCAAAAAAAGAGAATCTCCATTTATCACCTCATATGGTGTACTCAAAAGTTTGTGAGTTGACAAAGTTAATATAAATTTGCAGAAGCCGATATGACAAACAACAGAAAAAAAAAATCACATTGTGACTGGGCAGATAATGTCACCAGAATGAAATGCCAAGACATTTTTGATGATGGATGAAAACTAAAAGCGAGCTATGTATGAAATGCACTTTCATCAAACGCTTGGGCTCGTTGCGATGGGAACAGCGAGGGGAGAGGTTTTTATACCTGATAAATGTTTTCCTCCGTTTCAGGCTCACGGATGGGCTCGTGTCCAGCCTCAAACACAATGTACTATGGCAGCAGCGCCAGAGAGGGACAGTCAGAGATGAAACAGAAGGGAAAAAGGCCGTTTGGAATTCCAGGTCAAAACAAAGGCAGGCATTAAAGAAGCAACTTCAAAGCACAGGCTGGCAGCAGGACAACCGGTTTGTTGGGAAGCACCAGGAAAGGTTGTTTCATATTTCATAAACCGGCAATGAACAGGCCTAAATCTCCTCTTAATGATCATTAGAACAACTCCCTAATTCTTCCTCGCCAGGGAGACTGCCTGTGGCCCAATATTAATTTTCTGAAGGCAACAAGAATTTTGCCTCTTTTACATAATGGCAATTATTTCCACATATATTTATTATCTATGAATAAAAGTGCTAAATCCAAGCTGGGAGAAGAGGCTGGTGTGCGTGGAACAGGCCACATGGCAAAAGGCTGTCACAACACTTTTTCATTTTCAGGTTCTTGCTTTATTGTGAAGAGTACAGAACAAAACTCCTGACATTTTAACAGCTGAACAGTATTTTAAGGCATCCTGACTCTTATCATCTTTCTTGCTTGCACCTTAGGCACTGTTCAATATTCACTAATGGGTGAATTGGTTCCTTTCAGCGTGACTCCCACAGTTATGCCTAAGTGGAAGAACACAAAAACCCCAGGAAAAAAAAGGAAACTATCACATACTTTGTTTCAGCACAAAACCACGAGAATGAAATTACATCTTTTTCTTCTTCACACTCAGCAGTGTATTGGACATGAATATATTGACACATTTCTGATAATCATCTTTGCTCCCAGACATTTTTCTTGGATGAAGCAAGACTTAAATTTCAGATCTATTATTAAATCATAGCTCAAATGCCAACAAGGGAGTGTGTTACAACATCAATGCTACTGTTGGTTTGGGTTTTTTTCCAAATATTCACCCTCTGAATTAAATTCTAGCTCCACAGAAAACAAAAACAAAATGTCAACTTATTACTTTGAGAACAAGATGTCACCTTCCCTAATTCTCAGAGTAGCTCCCTTTTAATTTAAGAGTTTGTATTAAAAAATGATGACAAATCTCATTTTGAAACTTAAAATCTGGATACACAAGCCACATTTTAAGTAGTATTTATGACAGACTCAATCTAATATTTTTATACTCCAACTGAAATATTCCATTCTATACAGACATACTGTGCTATTACTTACAGCTGAATCTCTAAATATGCTACTTTCTGTGGAGGTTTTAAAGGTTTCTCACAAGAGCTCTCTCAGTAAATTTCAAAACATCTTGTTCAAGGTTTTGGCTGTGTTTGAAGACAACATGTATCTAGTCATTTCTGAAACTCCAAGGCCATACAGCTTCAGAAATTACCTGGTATACAGGATCTTCTACATCTTCTTCCAAAATTGTCTACAGCAAAGTAAGAGGACAGGCAGTAAAAGCAAAGAACATAAACAGCAGAGATAAAAGAACTGTATTCAGAAATTAAAGGACAGCAAAGGAATAAGCAAAATGGGCAGGTAAGTTTATACTTTTCTTTCTTTAGGATACAGATAAAGTCACATTATGGTACAAAGTAGCTTTATTCAAGTTCCATCCGAGTTTAACAATCTGCACCTTGTTTGACTTGATTCAAATACACACATTCAGAAATATACTGAATCTCTCCTAAAGTAAGAGACACTTAAATCCTGACTTACAACACTTCAATCCTGACTTACAACACTTCAAACCTGACTTACAACACTGACCCTTCTTGTAAAGTTTTCCTTCTGAATTAGAAGAAACACTTAGCAGGAAATGAGGGGATCATTTCCAGCTGCTAACCAGGTTCACCACACCCCAGTGCCAGCTTCCAGCTCAGTTTAATCCTAGTCTGGGCTCAGGATGGCTGCTGGGCTCACGCTGGTCCTTTGGACGCCAGCACTGCTCAAACCCACTGCTGTCAGAAGTGCTGAGGATGCTCAGAGCCTCTCTGGAGCAACTTGGGGGCAAAACTCCAACCCCAAACTTTTTGTGGCAGTAGTCTAAGCTTATTGGTGTACCTGGTATACCGCCTGCTCACACTGTTTGTCCTTTTGTGCCTTTTTTTCCATTTCTTCCCTTTGTTTCAGTTCATAGATGAGCTGAAACAGGTCTCGCAAGTCCAGGATTACAGGCTCAGCCTATGGAAGCAAAAACAGGGTGGAGAATTTCTGTAGGGGGAAAATAAACACCTCTTATCCTACCCTGCTGAAAGAGCAGTTAGAGCACTTCCACAATTAAACTTCATATAGAATTAATTTATTTCTCAGCATCCAGGCCTGGGTTAATTCCAACAGAACTAACTATGCTTGAAAATTAATGATAATTATAGTTATGAATATAAAAAGCATTATGAATATAAAAGGCACATGGATGAATGTAAAGGCATATTTATTAGTGGTTTCTTATTCACTGGAATTACAGTAGACTACACACAATGAGGGTTTCCATGAGTACAGGAACATAAGCAAATTTATCTTCATCCAGTCTAGCTTAGCTAGAAAGGTAAACAATGATTAATTATAACAAATCATACAAAAGACTGGGAACAATGAAACACATTCCCTTTTGCCCAAGCTGGTTCCATTAATTTGCTATTTAAGATCTACACAGACACTTGTGACTGGTTTAGCACAATTGTGAACAACCCAAGACCAGCCTCTTGAACAGTTTCTTACAAAGCAGCTTTTCAGCTGAGTTACATGGCAGAAAATGACAGTGATTTGATACTTACTGCCTGGGCTGTTTTTATTGCCACAAATCGATGATTTCCCTCCTTGCCACACACATATCCGAACGCTCGGTGGTCTGTGATATCCTTTGCAATGTAGGAAATTTCATGAACTGCATGGTGATGCTGGAGTAGCTAAAAAAACCCAACAAACAACAGCAGAGAATATCCGTCAGAATATTTGATTTAAAAAGCAGTGTAATTTCTCCTTCACCACTTTATCTAGATCTCAACACATTTTGATATGAAAGCCAATCAACATCTGAACTTTTTAAGCCTCTTTTTTTCTCAACATCTAACCAAACTTGACTTGTTTTAGTAAGTTTATGAAAAGTTTCCACTGAAGTTTTTTCTTGGTGTCTTTAAGTGAAATATAATTAAATGAAAAAGGTATTACCTAGCTACTACCTACACAGCATCCCAGGCACAGAATCAGTATTTCTAGGTACATAAGTAAGAAGGGGCTGCAGAAACCTGTAGCTTCACACAGGGTGACTCCCAGGCCAGGCTGATCCTGCCGAGCCACAGCAGAGATCTCCAACACCTCTAGCAATCAGTACCAGACCCACATTATCTCCACAAAAAACAGCATCAGCCAGTGTGAAAGATTTCCTAGCAGCAATGTAGCTCCAAATATTTCTTTTCCTCCGAAAATGAAGGGATATGTAATTATTCAACTGGAAATCAATGCTGAATGCAGAAGTCCACATTTTACTTAACATCCCACTTTGGTGAATTGTAATAATAAAAAGAATTAATTTTAACTGTGTGAACAAAACTCTGTCCAGAGTCAGGATATGAATCTGAGTCTCTCAGAAGCATTTCTTGTAGTACCAGAATCTTTCTCACTTTGGACTAAACAGCATTTTATTATCAAAGTAATAGAGAAGTATTTCCACTTAAAGTAATGTCCTTGGAAAGCTTATCTAAAACAGTCTATTAGTTTCAATTTCTACCTTCTGATATATTGACCTGCTCTTGTATCATCCAGGGATAACACTACTTCTGAGAGCAGGAAAAGCCTCACTGAGAATTCTTTGGAGGTCCAGATTCCTGCTGGCTTTGAGAAAAGCACATTTTGAAAACCAGCACGGTATCCAGGCAATCTCTAAACAACCAGTTATTTTTAGAGTTACAAAAATGGGTAAGTTTTAAAACTCAGAAGCACAGAGGAGATCTGTGTGTGGCAGAGGAAAGGCTGAGGTGCGCAGGGCGAGTGACGGGACTTCTGTAGGGCAGGGAGTGGGATCTGATAGGAGAGGCAGCCTGCAAGAGATGGATTGCTCCATATAAAACAACAGACTGGACATGTTTCATTTTCATTTCACAGTAAATGGCTCTTAATGTCCCCATATCAAGACTGCTTGCTCGTGGCAGAGTGAAGTGTTGCCAGTGACTGCAGGCAGAACGTGGCTCAGCTGAAGGTGCACTTCAGACTCTCCCGACGTGTTGAACGTTTAAAATTAATGATGGGATCTTGCTTAGATAATACAGGGATATTGATTTATTA
>VWYI01046111.1:1762-74902 GCA_013399455.1 Anthoscopus minutus | reverse complement strand
AAGCAGCCCCCATCCTGCCCTCAGGTTTGTGATTTTATGATGAATTGGCACTCTGGGCATACACCTGAGGATGAGTCAGTGCTGTTCCTTAAATGTGACCTTGTAGGAAGCCAGAATGAAGCATCCTGATGCAGTTTACAATTCAGACATGTTAGATAAGAGTGAATCAGCCTTTTACTCTGCCCTGCAGGGAAAGAATAAAACAAAACAACAACAACAACAAAAACCCTACTAAACAGTCAAAATGGAAAATTCCTTTCCAGCTGCACACATGACTTTAGTTTTGGCTTTTATACAAGAAAGGAGGGCTAGGTTTAAGTGCATGATTCCATATGTTGTTTCCAGTCAGCAAAGGCCAGGTCTTCTCTTGCGTAGAGCTTTCTCAGGAATGTGTGTGTGCAGTCACATGTGCACAAATCAACATCTCTAGGTGCTAGAGCAGCATTCATTATTAAAACTGCCAAAGGAGACAAGTCAATTAGAGTCCATTTAGCCAGCCACTACTGGAATTTCACTGGAGGACTTCTTTTTCTTGAAATTAAAGTCTCTGATGGTGATAGATATTGGCTGGGCTGTTTGTAGGATTTTTACAGCTTTTAATTAACCAGGTTGCTTTATAAGATCTATTTCATATCAGTCATCTTTAATGATTCTGTAGATTGCATATTGAAATTAAAAAATAATAAGTAAAGCAATCAGACCTGAAAAGACCAATGTATTTCCAACTGTTACCTCAATAGATTTCTGGCTGTCATTTTGAAAATCCCTACCTAATGCAACAGGCTGATCACAAACAGGTCCTCTTCTCCCAGCTGAAAGTGTGACTTCAAAAAGTGCTTACTGATGTTGGAACTTGATCTTTCAGCAGCATTTTTTCAGCATGTCAGTGATATGGTACAATTAGTTCCCCATCAAAAAGAAATATGGCATCTCAGACTTCCAGTTTTCCTATTGCAAGGATTTGATTTAACACCTTGAATACCTAAACACTGGCAAGCAGCTAGGAGGGAATACCATGTACTGAGATCTATTCTTTTTATTAAAAGCACATTATACCTTAAGGGATGTTTTCTATAGGGACTGCACCACAATTTAATTACAGCAGACTATCCTCTCATTTTATGAGATTCATCGGAGCTCAGGAGCCACGCTGTGATTTGTATCAGCATATCCTGCCCTGTCAGAGTGGAAGGGATAGCTATGCTCTGTTCAGAAAAAGAGTATGGTTGGCAAAAATGCTCTGGACAAACTGCAGAAATGACAGTACACTGTTGCCTCCAAAAGGGAACATACATCATCCCACTAACAAACTATTACCCACTAGAAACATCTCAGAAACATGAGCTGGCTGAGCAAATACAGCACCTCACTATATCTTTTTGTTTTTTCCTTATTTGAGCGAGGCAACAACTCTAAATTTCCAAAGTGGCATTTCATTTTTTTGAGTTTTCTGGGGGGACTACATCTTACAGAAACAGAAATGCCAAAGACACCCCCGGGAGAAAAAAATGTGCATTTTGTATGTTCAATATGTTTCTTGTTTCTAAATTTCTTTATACCCTTTAGTTGTATAACATAATATTCTCATTTTCAAAGATATGCACAAAGAGGGTTTAATATTGCTGGATAAACCAACACTTAGGAAATCAAACTGCTGCAGTCCTCAACAAAGGACAGAAAATAGACAATTTAATCTCTGAAGTGCAATGAAGTCTGGATCAAAGTTTGTTGTGGCAGAAAATGTGCTTCTACTCATCATGGCATCCCCATCTTATGAAAGGGAACTGACTACATACTTATGTAAGTCTCAAGCTCATTAAGTAGAGCAGGGAAAAAGGGACTGGCTGAGAGTGGTAAAAAAGATTTTGTCAGTGGCATCCTATTTCAAACACTTGCTAACCAAAAATACGTCATTCTTCTCTTACTGCTGGGCAGTGCTTTCACTAAGACAGTAAAAGGTTCCAGAAATGTAAACTGAGGGAACTCAGTCAAGACTGACAATCTTGGAAACTTGGTTTTCTTGTGGAGTCTTTATAGTTCTGTTCCTTTTGGTTGGCTTTGTTTTTGTTCCTCCAAATAGCCCTCAGTGCCAGCATTATCAGAATGTATGAATATGTCAGCTACCTTTCCTCTTTAAAACAAATTTCCAGCCCACACATTTTTGAGAACAAGAATAAAACATGATCATCATACAAACTAACAATGCAGAAATAAAGAGCAAAGAGAGAAAAAAAAACAAACCTCAAAGTATTATTTCTAAGGTGTCACTCATGCTTTATGATATCCTCCAGATTTGTTAATGCTTGGGGTGTGTAAAATTGCTCATTTATTACCTGCCTTGTCCTTTTGTCAGCTGGTTTTACTGTCGAGTCTTCATCTGGTAGTCATGTGCCAAGGAAGAATCATATGTCCTTGTTCAAGCATATCACAGCTGACAGATGCAGCTGTCTTCCCAGCAACAGTACACAAGGAAATGCTCCCCCATCCTTTCTTTCCTCAAATCACTCAGCAGGCTCGCAGGAAGGACTGCCTCTGCACGTCTTCCTGCTCCATCCTGAGCACCTCAGACAGCATTTTAAGGAGGAACCAAAAGGAAGAAGGGTAAATGTGAGCTCCTTAGAAGCTGGTCCTCTGAAGGAAGAGAGGATGCAGGAGGTTCCTCTGTGGGTAATGTTGGCATGCGCAGTGAACAAGTGCAGAACATCCACAGTGGGCTGAGGGAAAACCCAACTTATCCAGTCCCCTGGGACCATGGAGAATGCATGAAGGGCATAAACAATCCCAGTGCCCTTTGGCAGTGGGACACAGGGTGGATGGAGGAATTATCAAGCTCAGAATTGTCAAGGTCAGAGGTTGTGACTGCCCTGACTCACATAACATATGAAGTTAACCTTACTTTCATGCATGTTTACTTCCCCCAAAGGACATAGATAATGACAAAAGGTAATCTGACAAACTTTTAAAGGGATCCTGAAGAAGAAGAGTAATTCCTGCAGGAAGCTCCCATGATTTCCTTCCATACAGTAACAGCACCACTTCTCTGTGTTTTTCCACAAGGGCTATCTGATCTGGAATCAGGTCTCCAAACAGCTAAACTGACAGATGGAAAAATGATGGGGGAAATTGCACACGCAAAGAAAGGGAAACCTTGCATCTAAGCAGCTGTGTTTGGCAGCATAGGTGTTGAGCCACAAGCTACTCTCAGTGAGGCCTGTGACATGGGATTTCTCTGGGCAAAGGCCATGAAATTATTTATAATTTAAACTTACATTATTAAAAAGCAGCTCTGTCTCTTTTGCAAGATAGTTGTGCCTGTCAATCATTCTCTTGATTTTACATGGTACTGGCCTAGTTGGAGGACGAGTTATTAAAAAATAATCTTCTTTGTTGTTGTAGTTATTGAACTGATGCTATCAGAAGGACTCTTGGATTTACAGCATGTGTCTCTAGGGAGGCTTTAGTCCATTTTTTTTTTTCCTCTTGATATACGTTTAAATTTGCCACTCAGTAAGATTCCATTTCTCTCTTTCCCTGTGTGAATGCAGATTCTTAGGCTACTGTACCATTCACGCTTCTCAAGTGAAGATAAGTTTAGGATGTGGTACCTCTTTCTTTGCTGTTTGGAATTTTCTAAGATCATTCTCACAATCAGCTCTTTGGCGACAACACTTCACCCTGGAATCTCATATAAAAACTGCATGGCTGGTTACACAACATTCTGTGCTTTCTGAAACTCTGGAAGAAATATTTGAATGTTCCTGGAAGTCATTGTGCCTTGTTCCCCTTTGCCACTTACTGAGGGAAGGTCACACTCAGCTGTGCAGGCAAGGTCTGCAAATGGAAACAGAATGGCAAATCCTATTGGAACTGGAAAAGTTCATTAGTCAGGGCTCCTGTTATAGCCCCTTGGATTTTGGGATCCTAATTAATACCTTTGCATGGTACCAGCCAACATGATGACTTTTAAAGTTTTGCTCAGGATGTGCAGTGCAAGGCTGTTGAGATGTCCAAAGAACCTCAAACACACCCCTCTCTGTCTACTCAGCCTAGACACAGAAGGAGCTCAGCCTTTTACAACCAAACCTCAGTCTGCCCTTGAGAGCACAGCAGAACTTTAAGTCAGAACAGGACCTAAAACATCTGCAGCTTCAACTCTTTCAGACCTCCACTATGTTCAACACACACCAAGTAGAGAAGCACTGGATACACACTTTAAAAAAACAAACACGGAAACAAAAAGTATTGAACTTTTCCAGAAGCACTGCATTTTGAGGAGAGGAACATGTGCAGAAACTCAGAGTTATCTTGCACAGACAGAGGCAGATAAGAGGGGCCTCCTGATCTCCTCTGGGCACAGTGAAGAGGCTGCCCAGAGAACTGGTGATTAACAGCATTTTACTGCGCAAGAGGCAGCCCCTCCTGGCTGCTGGTTTCTGCTGAGTTCCTGTACCTCGGGAGCTGTTGCCTTTTCTGATAAAATCTGGTGTGTGCTCCTGTGCAAGGCTGAGATTGTTGTTAAACTGGTAATTATGCCCTCTCCCCTTCCCCCTGACTGGAAGCACAGACATTTGGCTATGGAGTGCGCCCTGATACAGGTCTACATGGACATGGAATATTCACACTCAGTGCAGAGAAGCATTTACTTCCAGGCAGTGGCTCCTCTGATCCAGTTTCTGTCACTTAGAATGAATCAAATAACTTCTTATACTGACATTTCTCTCCCCTGATGATAAGTGGGGTCTAGATAACTAGCACAGATCTAGATACTGTAGAAATCTGCAATTTTGATGAGGTGAAACCCTAATCCCCCCAAGCTCCCTACATAGGCAGTAGAAAAATTCATGCATCTTAAAAGAGTTTCTAAGTTAGGCTCATACAATGCCAAGCACAGCTAAATATTTCTATGGAAGGAAATAATCCAAGCCAAAGGGGAAAAAAAACCAAAAACCAAAAAACAACTGAAAATAATCTTTTGGAAGGAAAACAGAAGAAAGTATTACAGAAAAAAGTATTACGAAAAGAAAAAATACTGCAAAACTAACAGAGCACTGTTAGTGCTGAGCCTTAGGAAGTTTCTCAGAAAACATTTTTCGAAGAATTCTTGTGCCTTTGCCCTAGCCCCATATCTCTTAAAGTGTTACTGACTTAAAGACAAGCCCAAGATACCAGCATGGAAAGAAATCTCAGCAGCTCTTGACACATTAACAATTAACCCTGTAAACAATTGGGTTCAGAATTTCAAGATCAATTATCTTGACTAGAAATAACTGACTCATCCCGCTGATTTGTTTTTTAATCTGTTTTACAGAACTTGGAAATGCAGTGACACTATGTGAAGCAGGGACCAAAAGTTTTATCTCTTTTCAATCGGGGAATGCCTAAAAAATAGGCTGTATATGTCATTCTCTTGTTCTCTGTGGTCTAAGAAAGCTTACAGTGTTTTCTGAAAATTGGAACCGCCTCACCATGAAGAGTGTAGTGTAACATTTTTCCAGATCAGTCTGTAATTGACTCTCCTCAAGGAGATGGGAAATACAGAACTGAATTTGTTCAGGCTGAAACAGAATTGAAATTCTTCTACAAAGACAAAGAAGGCTTGGAAAGAGGTTTCCCAGCTTTCTTTACTTGGATATCACTGGCTGCAGCATGTTGCACCAACACTGGCAGTGCTCATCCCCAGCTCTGTGTAGATGTGCAAAAAAGCAAAAACCTTTGTTGCCTTCTTTTTCCTACCTCACTTTACACTTCCTGACAGGATATCCCCTCTCCCTCCTAACACTCCAGAGTGTGGCCCCAGGCTCACACCACCTCCTGCAGCTCAACCTAATTCCCCCTCCTGAGAGAAATCCCAGCAGCTGGACTTTGATGAACCCCATGGACCCCTCCCAGATCAGGATGTTCCACAATTCTGTGACTGTGAGCCATCATAGAAGAAGCCACAGAGTGAGGTGATGCTGCAGCCCACAGCAGCAGGCAGCAGACAACCAGAAAACAAGAAAAGTGCCACATAGGTACAGCTGCTCTCAGGGGTAGCCTTCCCTCCATAACACAGAGAAACTGGATGATGTGCCTAAGCAATAGGAATATTTCAGCCACAAGGGAAGTTTCTGCATCCAGGCAGGTGCTTCCACAGCCCCCAACCCAGCACAGACAAAAAGAAGCTTCTGGATAACGCCTACAAACTCTGAAAAAACAAAATATTGCAGTAAAGGTAGGAGGCTGAGAATGAAAACCCTAAAAAGCCCAGAAAGGTTTTGCCTTCATCAGTGAGAATAATCCCTCTTATCTGCTCAGTTAAACGAGCCCTGAGAGAGCTTCCATCTGTGGGGTGGGTAAGGACGTGGGGGGCTGGCAAGGGTGGGAAAGTGAACGCTTGCTGTCCTCCACCCCATCCAAACTTGAGGGAACTCTTCTATTTCTGTGTGCCCACAGAAGTTACTGGAGGAAGCAAGCCAGACTGCTCCTCAGCAGGAGCTCTCTTTGACTAAGGAACATCTTTTCCTTAAAATGCTTTTGCTTCAGTGTTATTTTAATCTGAACAGAATATAGGAGCTGTTTTGGTTAAAAAGCCTCAATGGACTAAAAGCATGACAAAGGACCTTAGACCTTAGAATTTTTGTCTCTTTGCTTCATCTAAAAACTTTTTAAGTCTGCTTTTTTACTTCAACATATGTTTTAGATACCAATGTCTGTATCTGAGCTATTAATAGTTGATGGGTTTGGGCCGGGTCCAAAACCTATATTCCTTCTCCTTGCTTAAGGTGAGCAAAAATTCCTTTTCATACCTATTGCTCCACAGCAACATCTTCAACAACCTGATGTTAAACTCTAATCAATTAAAATTATTAAAACACCAATTTAATAAAGCCTAACAGAGTCTATTGAATATTCTTAGAAAATTCAAGATGTTGTTCAAAAAGAATGTGGAAAAAAGGCTGCTTGGATCATAAAAACTATTTGTTATGCCTAAAAACATTGTTTATGTTATCTGACATGGTAGAACACAAAGCAAACCCAAATCTCATCTGAGTTCTTTATGTTAGGACTTTCCCAGTGACCACTCTGAAGTGTATGAATGTAAATGGAGTAAGCACCATTTCTCCTTTCCCAAATAATTCTTAAGTTTTATTTCTATCTGAACTACAACATCCATTCACAACCATGTAAATATATTTCCTCACATTGACATTCATGACAGCAGACAAAAATCACAAGGTCAGCACCCACCCCAAACAATTATAATTCATTGTTTACAAGGAAAATTTTGATTTCTTTGCCTTCCTTCCCTGTATGAGCATGGCTGAGTGCCAGGTGAACCACAGTGATGCCCACGACCCAGAGAGATTATGTGGGTAAAGCACGTACTGCAGCAGTGATGATATTCAGGAAGGGCTGGATCATGCTGAGAGTCACTTCTGGCACACAGTAAATCAGCAGTATAAAAAAGTATCCTTTATCCTAAACTCTGTAAACCCACTGCTTTCATAGAAATTAGGGAATGGTTCTTTGGTGGTATGGGGTGGGGAGGTAAATCAGTTCACTTAAAAGGCTTGTCTGCATCATTTCTGGAAATCTTGTTTGCAACAAAGAAGCTGTACATTATCAGCACCAATCTGCAAAGCCATTTCCTACAATCACTGTAATTTTTTTAAAGTTTAGAACTTTCTGTTTTCTCCACTAAGACCTTGAGCAATGCATCCACACTCTGAACAGCCGGTTGCTACTCCTGGGGGTTTGTGAGCAGGCAGGGGTGAGGGTTGCCCCTGTGGACACATCCATTACACCACAGCTAATAAATGAAAGCAGGGGAGCTCTGAATACAGCAGCCAAAGCACACAAAGGGGATGAATTGTTGCTTATCTGAATACAGTACAACCTCTGCAGTGGCTACAGGTGGCTGCTGGCACTGGTGAGGCAGCAGGCAAGAAAGAAACTTTCTGCAGAGCAACTACACCATCGTTAATCACTACAAGACACACTCAGTGGCATCCAGGCTGAAGAAAAGACCACAACTGGAAAAGATTTTTACATTATGACATTCATAAAAAGTAGGACTGACTTCAGAGTTGCCATTCGCTATTCATCTGAATGAAATAAGATAATCTGAACAAAGCTGAGATGTTGTAAGACTTGTGTACTAATGAAGTGCCTAGTCATGAAAGATTCAGTCTAATTTAACTGAAATTAACACTTATTTTGAAACAAAAATGATGCAAAACAAATAATTGAAAACCCAATCAGACAAATACTTTTGAAATGTAGAATACATACAAATTCACCCAGAAAGAATCTCAATATTGGATGAATTGGATGAAGTTGCAAAAAAAAAAAAAAAAGACATATCTCAATCTCTGCTTTCACTATGATTTGAAGAATGACTCATATGTCATCTTCATCAGTGAGCAGGGCTGAGGTAGAATGTCTAAGTAGCCACATTCATGTAAAACACAAACATTTGGAATATTTGAATTAATAATAAATAGAAATTCTTTTGGGAAGAGGACTCACTTGGCCCTCAGATCTATATTTTGAAGCTCTCTGTTACACCCAACTTTGAATGCTTTGAAGAAATAAGACGCTGTACAGGGATACAGGATTCCTGCATTACAATAGGAAATTAAATAGCTACGCTATTAAAATAGTATAAGCATCCAAGCTAATTATTGGACAAGGGCATAAACACTAGAATCTGCAGAGCACAGAAGGATTAATGAGTAACAACAAGATGCAGCCGAGTATTAAAGAGTGAAATATAGCTCTTGGTTAAACAATAGTCATCCATTAGTGTATATTGAAGTCAGCCAAAAATTCAGAGTAATACCCAGATATGTGTATTGCAGGAGGCAACTTAAACATTTGGGGATCACAGCCATGAAAATAATGAATCAGTTGAAGATGAGGTCAGAGATTGCCTGTTCATCAACTGTGAACACAATATTACTGTTAAAAGCCCTAATGAAGTCCTTGGAGACAGAAGATGAGTGGTCCCAGCATGGATGAGACAGCTGTTGGAATTCATGCACCTAGCTCCAGTGCATACCTCATGGCAGATACAGGAATGCTAGAGATCTCAAAATGAAGATGTGTGGGTTGTATGACAACCTTTCAAATTAATTGGCTAATGTATTTCAAAAAGATTAATTCTTGAAATTTCTATGAAAACAAGAAAGCAAGGAATGCAATCCTTCTGATGTTCCTGCTGAAAGGCTGAAGTCTGGGTTCAAGCCACAACATATAAGAATTCACCTATGACACATAACACATATAAGAATTCCTATCTCAGGACCCTCTTATTATATAAATTGTTAAAACATTGAAGTCAAAGGATATGCAGGTGGTCAGAACAGGTGATAAAAAGGGGTCTTGACTTCTACTGCAGATCCTGAGAAAGAAAGTTCCAGTGAAGCTGAATAAACCATTTGCTATCAGAATCTCTCCTCTTCTAAATTAATTAACTTTCTGGAAATTTACAAATTTCTACTCACACCTCAAAGATTTGCTACAGAGTTCTGATACAACTAATATATCTGATAGAGATAAAAATGTGCTGGAATTATAGACTATCTCGAAATGCATTTTAAGATAAAATAAAAGCTTTCCTTATTCTCTGTTCAGCCAGAAAGTACCTGCTGCAGTCTTAGTGCTTCTCCACTGCCTTTGTTATTTCACCATGAACAAAAGATTGCTGCCCCAATAACAATAATAATAGTAACAGTAGTGATAATATTTATAGTCCATTAAGTTTCAGTTCTCAGGATGATGGATACCTTTTAATAATTGCAAAGATAAGATTTTACTCCTTGCTATTATCTACAGCAGCAATACAACATTGCTTAAAGCTTTTTCCTTACCAATTTGACTTCTCATATTGGATGCACACAGTGTTTGTTCGTTACAAGAGAGCTGCTCATTAGTGCTGAACTGTTGGCAATGATCACTGGAGCATTTGTGTTTTTACCAAAATAAATAATTAGCAACTGTGCGAAAGATATTGGATGTAGAGGAAAATGGAACAAAGAAGGATCAATATGTTAAATTTTTGAGAAGCTCATAGGCTGATGAATGACCTCAGTGGTACAACACCATTAATTGCCTTATAATACAGTTTACACAGATGGGGACTTATTTATTTGTTCAGGAAGAGAAGAAGTTTTTTAGGAGGGAGGGGCCCATACAAAGTCATGGACAAGTCCCCTTTAGCATTAGGCATGCCATTAATCAGACAGTGCTTATTTCTGTCATAAATATGTATGTCCTGTTTTCAGAGATGACAGCAGTGGTTCGAAATACTGTTTTTAAGATTAGCAAAACAAATCTCTTGGATTCATTTTCCAGCCAAATGTGTGAGATATGAGCTGAAATCAGTGCTGAGCAAAAGCACTGCTATACCCTAATCTATTTTTTTAGATCTATGCTCACAGAATCACAAAACAGTTTGGGCTGGAAGGGACAAAAAAGATCATCCAGTTCCAATCACCCTGCCATGGGCAGGGACACTTTCCACTGTATCAGGTTGCTCAGGACCCCATCCAACCTGGCCTTGAACACTTCCAAGGATGGAGCAGCCACAGCTTCTCTCTGCAACTGTGCCAGGGCGTCACCACTTTTGAGTAAAGAATTTCTTCCCAACATCTAATCTAAACCTGCCCTCTGTCAGTTTAAAGCCATTAAAACCACTATCTGTCTGTATAAAAGGTCCTTCTCCTTCTATTTTGTAAGAGCCTTTTAGGTTGAAGATGATTTTCTAGACATGTAGAAATGTAGTGTCTTTTCCTCAGTTCAAGTCTAGACACTCCAATCTCTTTTCCTTCTCTTTACAACTGATAAGGAACATGGTGTTCTCTAATCATACTTCAATCACCACAGTGATTCTCATCCACATCTCACTTAGAGGAAGCTTAGAAGATTATTACTCAATGATTGTGTGTGCTATCTCCACATGAAAAGGAATGGCAATATTTTGGGGTTAATCCAACCATGTCAAATGATCCTTTTAGAAGGGGAAGTGGACAGCAAGTAAAAAAAAGTATGATATACAGAGACAAAGAGGGAAAATTAAAGTTCTCTTAAAGAAGGAGAGAAAAACAAAGAAAAGGGAAAGTCAAAGACCCTACAAAGCAACTTTTAATCAATGGATTCAGTGGAAACCCAGCATTTGGAAGCAAGTGAATCCCTTGGCTATAGTTTCCTTAAAATAAGATTCTAGCATGTTGTGAGCAGCAGTATTCACAGGACCCATATACCAGGTACATTAATCCTAGTAAGACTTAATGCAGGAAAGTTCAAAACAAGACAAGCCACTGTTTTGATCCTGTATAAAAAGGAGCAATTTCTAACTCTAATTTGACACTGAGGATGTAAAAATTTAGAGTTAGAAATCCCACCCTTTTTCCTCTGCCACATCTCCAAAAATTTAGATTAGCATAAACATGAAATTTGCCTTTTTTTGCTGGAGGAGTCAGTGAGCATCTTCCTCTGAAGGCTATCAAGAGACTGGGCAGGAGCCCACTTCTGAGCACTGAGCCAGTGCTGCCAGTGAAGCCTCAGAACTTGATTTTCACTGCTGCAGGTCATCCCAAAAGCACGTGCACCCTGCCAGGCATGGCAGCAAGAGACCTGGGGCCACACTTCAGCTGTGCAGCCCTTCTCCACCAAAGCAGTGCTGCTTGCCAAGCTGCAGTGCCAACACAGAGCCCTTTGCAGAGGAGCTGTGGTGTTATCTCTGCGAGCTGCCAGTTCTTTGAATTCCTCATTATCTACGGATGAAATCCAATGGGTGCCTAATGCCAGCTTAAACTATAAATCAACATATTACCAGCAACAGGGTAAGTAGGTGTCTTCATTGTATGCAAACACAGCATTGTAGGCAGGCATCTGTTGGTGCCTGTTCCTCTTTTGCAGTTACCTCCATCATTTATAAAGAAAGTTGGAAAATTCAGAGAAAACTCCAAGTAGAAAACTGACAGCCTGCCTGCTGCTGCCCCTGCATAAGTTGTACTATTCATCTTCCAGACAGAAGCATCTCTCTCTGGTATTTTAATTAATCTTATGCTTCATATTCTTCAGGAGCTTTTGGAGTGCTCTGTTAACGGGAATAAATGTGGAATGACCTCATTCTTTAACATAACCTTGCAAGAGGACTTGCCATTGAAATGGGACTTGTTCTTGCTCCTGTACATAAAGTTCCAAGGCACGTTACTCCCCTGAGCCTCTCTCCAAGCTGAATTTCAACTCTTATCTTTTGAATAGCAGAGGAGTGAGAATTATTCTCTAGGAAATATCTATATTTCTTCCAATTTTACAGTTCATAGACGCTCCCATTAATTATATGTCTTAAAAATATATGTCCCCAGGATTAACCTACAGAAATGTAGTTTGCACAAATACATAAGGCTTCCTTTTACCAATAAAAAAAAATAAAATCAATGAAATGCTGTATCTTGTTCCATGTTAGGACTTAACTAATGGGCACTCCTCTGACTGCCTTGAGAATGATTTTGCTTATCTTTGCTTGCCTTGCTTCCCTCATTTTACCTAATCTAAATTTCTGGAAATCATGGAATCATCATTTTTTTACACCTGTAAAAAAACCTTTAAGATCATCAAGTCGAAATATTCAGCTTGCACTGCCAAGTTGCCACTAAACTATGTCCCAGGTGCCATGTCCAGTCACTAGAACACTTTTACATTGGTGACTCAACCACTTCCTTGGGCAGCCTGTTCCAATGCCTGACCACCCTTTCTGCGAAGAATTTTCTTTTGCTAATGTCCAACATAAACCTTCCCTAGTGCAGCTAGAGGCCATTTCTTCTCATCCTTCCTCGTTACCTGGGAGGAGAGATCAACCCCACCACACTTCACCCTTCTTTGAGTGAGTTATAGAGAATGACAGGGTCCCTCCCGAGCCTCCTTTCCTCCAAACTAAACACCCCCAGCTGCCTCAGTGGCCTCTCATAACCCCTGTGCTCCAGACCCTTCCCTTCTCTGGACTCGCCCCAGCCCCTCAATGTCTTTCTGGAAGTGAGTGGCCCAGAAATAAACGCAGCACTTGAGGTGTGCCCTCACCAGTGCCGATTACAGAGGGGCAATCCCTGCCCTGCCCATGCTGGCCACGCTATTCCTGCTCCAGGCAGGATGCCATTGCCCTCCTTGGCCACCCAGGGACAGACACCTGGCTCAGCTCAGTCGCTGTGACCAGTCCTGCCAGGCCTTTTTCCACTGGGTTGCCTTCCAGCTCTTCGCCAAGCCTGTAGCAATGCATGGGGTTGTTGTTACCCAGCATATCCCTAGTTTACTCCCTTGTGGTTTTGTGGGTTTTTTTTTTACTGGAATACTTTGTGCTATTTCTTAGCACTTCTACTATTTAGGCTTCTAAATAATAATAGTCACGCAAATGGAGAAACCCAGGAATAATCTTTGCCATGGATACTTGGGAGAGAGAAATTAATAATCTTGTGACCTTAACCAAAACCTATGCTTTTTAGGTCTTTTTTCATGCTATTTTCCTGGTTTGATATTAATGCTGCTTAGCTTTTCTTCAGAGAGAAGGAAAAATAGCCTGATAGAAATTAGTTTTGATGTGGTTAGGACTAATTAAAGTCTCTATAGTTCCATTTACAAAAATCATAACACTTATGGCATCAACTACACACAAAAAACCCCCGCAAAATCAAACCAGAGATAAAAATGAAGTATCATGGCATTTAAATATTCCTCAGCTGAGAGCTACATTAATGGTCTTTGGCCTTCTCCCATGTTGCAGAGGGAACACAGCAATCATTGACAATATTCAATATGGGAATCCAACTTATTGCATGCCAAAAAAAGCACAATTATGTCTATTTTTAAAGGTGACATTTTGTTTACAGGACAGACCTGCTTATCCTCATGCAGCAGTCAAGATTTTTTTCATACTTTGGTGCTCAGTAATCAGTGTATCCAAAAATGAATGACTGGTGCAATTGTTCACTCTGCAGAAGTTTAGGAATTCACCTCTCATTGGGTAATGTCCCTGTCTACAGTCTTGTAAAGTATCTTTATTCTGTTTAAGAGAACAAGACAAGTAAATGAACAAACTAACCAAATCTCAGATTGTGGTTGTGGAAGCATTTGTATCTGGATTGAAAGAAACCCTCTGGATTTCAGATTTATCCATTTAGATTAGGCAAGACTCCATAATTTGATTTGAGGGCTAAGAAATCTGAACAACCAGCTCCTCTTTGAAGTGCTTTTCTGAGAGATGGCTGCAGATATCATGGAGTGGGTTGTTACCACATCCACTATCATCCCTTTCCTCATTAGAAGTGCTGCTTTCAAGAGTCTTGGCTCTGTCTCTCTTTCCCCAGATGTGATAGGACAGTCTTCCTTTCCAGTTCATTTTCCTCTTAGCCCATCCCCTAGACAAGAGCCTTTCCTAAACCTTTGTTCCCACAACTTTGGACTCCAGGACTGCTTCCCATCCTTTTCCCTATTCTCCTGGAATCAAAATAAAAAAATAATCTAGTTTTCATTCCTGAGAAATCATGAATAATTTCTATAACTGACAATATAATGTGAAATTCCAATTGGAAATAGCCTCCAAAAACAGAGGGAAAGGCTGCCCACAGTATGACCCCATCACACATTGCATACCTTGAAAAAAAAGATATTGTGTGGAGCTACCAGAGGTGTTCAATAATTTTTCAATTGTGACAAGACAGGAATTTAACCTTGACAACATTTATCCTCTTTTCATTTTTTTTTCCTAAGTGCAATGAGATGAGTAAGCAACAGAGGAAAAAAATAGCTTCTTTGCTCTACTGAATTCTTACAGAACCTGCACAATGTTCAGGTTTCCATACATTAGCTCCTGTGGGGAACCCCATCTGGAATCCCTCATGTTTACAGCAATCATAGAAGTCTCTGTGGGTCTCCCTCGCTGAAAAATTTCCATATCCCATTTCATTTAAAGCTTGTTTATATACTGGTTCAAATTAACAAGAAATCACCTGATTAGAATTCTAGATACTTCTCACTAGCTCCACTACAATTGGATTAATTTGAAAAAATACTTAAACACCACTTATAGGTTGCTCTATATACATGATGAAAGAATCTGCTTGTGCAGATGTTGTCACAGATTATTCAACAGTCGTGGCAACTGCATTTCAAAGAAACTGAACATCCCAGCAAATACATATAGTTTTCTGGAGGACATATAAACCCTCTTAAGAACCACCGAGCTCTAAGAGAGCAGAAAGGCAGTAGGGTTTATGATAAGACTCCCTTTGCACAGGCTGAGCCCTACTAATGAAAACACATATACTCACACAAATCAAAGTGACAGACTCAATATAAACATGCAACAAAAAAACTACTAATAAATCCTTCCTCCAGCAGGGACATGAAATGAACAAATGACTGTATGACCAATTAATGATAAGCCAACAAAAAGTACACATAATGAAAGTGCAAACATATCAGAGAAGCCAGATTAATTTTTAATGCCATTGTTAATCTGGAAAACACCCCAGACCACCATGTTCAAGTGGTTTTGACTCTGAGACTTGTCAGAGGGTCCATATGAAATTGAAATCATTGCAGAAAAGGTCAAGACACAAATGGACAACATGAACAGTAGGGGCTCACCTGGATCAGATGGTGTCCACCCAGGAGTTTCAAGGGAATCTGAGGAT
Source organism: Anthoscopus minutus (assembly GCA_013399455.1). Lineage (NCBI taxonomy): Eukaryota > Metazoa > Chordata > Aves > Passeriformes > Paridae > Anthoscopus > Anthoscopus minutus. Next base: position 59,228 of record VWYI01046111.1, on the reverse strand, counting down.
GAAGCAGAAAAACAGTGGGTTATAAATGGTTATAAATCTATGCTAAATGTGAAGATAAAAGTAGGGTGTCATTAGAAAATAAAATAAAATAAAATAAAATAAAATAAAATAAAATAATAAAATAAAAATAAGGGAAATATGTCAAAGGAATAAGATGTCTGATGCCTGCACGTGGCCAATTAGTAAAAGCCTTAAAAGACAGGGTGAATAGGAACTTGAACAAACAGGATCTGCTTGGAAAAAGGCAATGTGTCTTTTCAAAGAGGCAGAGTCTTAAAGACCTTTTGAGATTCTCTTTGTTGGATTTCAGCAGAAATCTAGATAAAGATCATATATAACCTATTTAGCCTTTCAAAAATTTTTTCAACCAAGTCTTTCAAAAATTTTTTTTGAGAACCAGATGGACACATGCAATGGAAGAATTCCTGGCCCGATAATAGATTTAACAATGGGATGAAGAAGATGTAATATGACTGGGTCTCAAGCAGTGGAAGAAAATCATCAGTGAAATTTCCCTGGGACCCCTGCTGTTTTATATGGCCATAAATATAGCCTCCCAAAGGGGGCCAGTGGTGAGCTGACAAAGTTTGCTGGTGATACTGGGTTATTAAAGTAGGAAGGACAAGACTCATGAAAAATTGCAGAAGGATATTATGAGACTGAGCTGAGAAGAGGCTGAGCAATAAAATGTCAGATGCTGTTCAATATAGGTAAAAGTACAGTTAGTCAGACAGAAGAAAAATAATCTCAACTCCACATTTAAAGTGATGGCTGCTGAGCTGAGTGTTACAGCTTCAGAGTGAGATCTTTCAATTGTGATAGACAATGCCCTGAAAATGCCTGCTCAGGGCTCAATAGTAGTCAAAAAAGACAAATCATAGTTAGAAACTATTTCAAAATGGAGAGAGAATGAAATGAGGAAGTCCATTATTCTACTGTATAAACCCATGGTAAGCCTATATCTTGAATGCTGGCTACTCCTTAATCTTAGAACAAATACAGGAATATGAAATATGCACAAGAAAAAAAAATCAGTGGAAAAATCAAAGGTGTAGGACAGCTTTTGTATAGGACACAATTAAGCTAAGAATCTTTGCCATGGAAATTAAGTGACTGAGGGAGGATATGAGAAAAATTTACAGTAGCATTGCTGGTAAGAAAAGAATGGCTGGGAATGAACTGTTTAATTTTTTCTTAATAGAATCAGAACTAGGAGCATGAAATTAAGGTAGCGGGAGACAGACTCCTAACACATGCTGTGAGTTGCAAAATCTGGGTTCAAGAGGACACAAACCCTAGAATAGAAATCCACTGACAGCTACTAAGCAGAAGGAAACAGACTTGGCATATAGACTTCCCTGACTGAAAAAAGTTTGAGACCACTAGAAATAATGAATGGGAGCACCCTCCATCTTAACTCTGCTTTTACTCTATCCTAAACATTCACTTATGGGCTATTACAGGGTCACACGAACTTTCTGACTGACCCACGGCAATTATGCTTATGGCTTTAGGTTACAAGGCATGGAAGCCGAAACGTATTAATATTTTCACCTGTGCATTAAATATATTAAAAGTGAAGAAGGAAAAGTTATTTGTAACTCCCTACCACTCTTAGTGCTGGGGTCTGTCCCATATCCAGTGCTCAGCCAGAAAGAGCACTGGCCTCATCTGTTGGGCTGCTTTATGCTATGCAGTCTGCCATATTTCTGTCACATAGAGCCCAGAAACCTTAATAACACATCTCTCTATATTTTTACTAGCAGCAGCAAAAATATTCGCTTAATCTTTTATTTTTGCATGGAGTAGTCAGAATATTTCCCTTTGATTTTGTAGATAATGTAATGGTTGTTTAGTACACTGCAAGGAAAGAAAATGCTAGAGATTATGGCTGAACTAGTTTTAAAAAACATTTGGACAAATAAAATATTTATATTGAATAGATTTCACATTGCAGTGCCTGGGATTTGGCAACAAACATTACAAATCATGAGCAATATAGAGAATACAGAATTTAATTAACAAAGCTAAAGATGGAAAAGAAAGCACTCTGATATATGTAATGTGGCTCTCAGCTTCAATATTGGGCAATAAAATAAAAAGTCGGTGCTTCTAAACCAATCTGAAATGAGGGAAAAACAGAAGCAACATAGTTGGAAGGTTATATTTCAAAATGCAATTAGTGTCAGAATATTTCAAAACTACTAAAAGCAAATAAGTCACCAAGTTCAATACAAAGGGAAAAGCACATGACAAAGAAGTAATTTAGAGACGGAAACAACTCATTATTTTTATTATTTAAATCTAATCATCATTAGATTAATTTAGAGGAAATTAAATGAAAGCAAAATACTACATCTCTGTATTGCCAAATAATTGGTGTCAAAGAAATTTTAATTTACTGGAAACAATCCCTTCTGTGCAATTAAAGGGGAAACAAAATCTTATTATGTTTGTTAAATAGCAGCTTTCACTGTAAAATATAGCTCTCCAAAGATTAACCATGGTTTAAATGAAGGGCTACAGAACAGGATTTCCTACGTTCTATCTTCATGAAATTAAAAAAGACTCCAAAAAAAAGGCCTACATTTATATATTCAATAAGAATATCTAACTTTATTTTAAGGGGCCTTTTGGACAAAACTAGTGTTTTATTGTGCAAAATACTGAGATGCACTTTCAGAAAACACGTGCTCCAGCACAACTGCCAGGTGGCTGCTCCCTTTAAATCACAACCCAAACATTAGCAGGGTGCTCCCACAAAGCCACAGCGCTGAGCATCGCCAAGATGTCACTTACATGACTGAGCAAGAAGCTCCACCTCCCCTTGGCAGCCACATGCAAAGTGCCTTGTGCACTCTGAGCATGTTGAGAACGCACTGGCAAGGGCTCACATAGAAGTTTTCATTGCTCCAAGCCTTGACAAACCTCCTCTGCAGAAAATTCAGACACTTCATAAGAAAAACTATCGGGGATAGGGACTTTTAACTGCTACAAGGTGAATACAATAGAAATGGATAAATGTTCGTATTTTTTGATGTGTGCTTGGGTTCAGAGAAAAAACATTTCATGTCTAGAAACATGTCTGGCAATAGGGAGACCAGGTGACCTCTTTTTTTCCAGTCAGCCAAGAAATGTGCCATCCTTCCAGTGTCTGTCAGCTCTGTTGCTGCAGCCAGGGACTACAGACAAATGACAGCACGTAAGGATGAAAATAATAATATAAACTTTGTATTGCTTTGACCCTTCCAAATTCAAGCTCAGCTGGAGGTCTGTGCACAGTCACACCAGTTGCTGTTTTATCCAAACTAGTTCATCCATCCCTAATCAAGATTCCAGCGACCAGCTGCGTTGATCCTCTTGTATTCAGTGCACAACATTTCTGCGCTCTGCAGAAAAAGGTCTCACTTTAGGACCATGCTCAGCCAAGAGTGTTTTTCCATCAGGAATCCACAGGTGTGAGCTCTCCTGCTCCTGCTTTGCTCCACATGGGAGCTGATTGCATATCCCTTGGATGACCACTCAGGCCTGTGCCTCTTAACCTCCGCAGCATTGAGAATCAGTGCTGTGTTCAGCACTGCAGCACAGAGCAGGAGCAAAATCACCTAATTAGCCCTTGGTGCTTCCTCCTGTAATGACATCTCCCAAAGCACTGCTCCCTCCTTGAGGCTTGGCCTGCAGCCTTCCTCCCGGGGTGAAGGACATACATTTTCTCACTCCAAAGGAGTCCTTGCACACTCCTCTCCTTGGGTCTCTCTCTTCCTAACCCTCCTAGGCAGCTTCCCAGGGTAATTGCGTGCCAGTTTCTGTCTCAAGGCTCCAGACAAGCTAACTAAAGGAAATGTGTGAGAAGCTGGGAAGAAGAGGAGAATACAGCACCACAGCATGTTCCACTGTCCTGGGGATTTGTCATATGGGTGAAAACCTGAGCAGAGTGCAGTGTGCCTTCCACTTGCTCCAGATACCCACGTTTCTCTACTGTTAATCAGTATTCAGAAGATCAATGCACACAGAGCCCCAGTGTCCTCTCTGCCTCACCCTTATTTAAGCTGGTTTTAATGAACTATCTGGCTACACCTTGCAGTGGAAATACATCATGGATTCCAGGGCCCTTTGGAGGAGGGATCAGGGCTTGCTTTGCTCTTGCATGCGTGCAGTCCTCTTTCCTTTCTGTTGGAAAACAAATAGTCCTTAAACCAGCTCTAAAAAGATTCTTTTAGTTGGTGTCAGGAGGTACAGCTGGGTAAAAGGTGACTGTGCCCTCATCACCCTTTCAACTACAAAAACAGAGGAAAAGTTACATTACCAAGATTTGCAGGAAATCATGCCACAGAAATGAAGAACTACTATATGTATATTTACACTGCTACAAAATTTGCTAAAAAAAGCAAGTTTCTTTGTACATATTAAGAAAATGTGACCATCAAAATGGTGACCGACATGAAGCAAATTAGGACAGTGGCCATGAGCATATCTATGATGCATTTTTTTTGATGGGCACACATAATACAGGCAGGATTGCCAAACAATAGTGGATTAATATATTTTTTTTAAAAACCATTAAAAACCAGATAAGCTTGTCCAGGAAATTTGCTGATGAAGGAGGTTCCCAGAGCTCTCACAGCATGGGGGGCTCTTTATGACAGCTCCAGCCAAAGGATGCCTCATTTCAGTGCAGGGAAGGTGGAAAGAATGAAAATCCAAGCAAGCACCTTGGAGATGCAGGCTTTCTGAAAGCAAAACACTGCTGCACTTTCTTTTCAGCTGCAGAGCCCAGAGTGGCCCTCCAGTTGTGTTTGATTTACCTAACTTCATTGAGACGTCACAAGCAGCCACTGCCCTTGAATAGAGGCCATGTGGCACAGAAATGACAGCTTCCATGGGCTGTCTGAAACACATCTTGGAGCTCAGGCTCCTCCACTGTGATAAAAAATCATCTCTTGTAAACTTCAGCCCCACGTAGCTGCTCACTGTTCGTTTGTGACAGTGTTTGTTTTCCCTGCTGCAATTTTTCAGACACTGTCATACTCTATTTACTCACACTGCTGTGGCTTTTGGAAGACTTAATTTTAATTGATATTTTACTGTTCTAAGGTAATTCTACACTATTATTCAAATAGTATGCGTGCACACATTTCTGTTGTAAATATATTGTCAGATACATGTGTTTATATAACACTGATTCCTCTCAAATTAAGTTTCAGGTATTTTTAATGGCAAAGAAACTACTGATATGTATTTATGGATAGAAATCTGTAGTGCAACCTCCACCCATCCAAAATAAATAATGATTTGTTCCTTAAAACCATAATTCTCCAAAACTGCTGTTTAATTAATCACTCAGAGTCCTTGCCCTGGGGATACATGTATTTCTTCGACTTTATTGAGTAAGCTCTGAGACCTCTGTCAGTTTAGTACAATGCCAGTAGGTGGAGTAATGGTAAAGCAAATATCTGCTTCAGCTATTTATATTTATAAACAGCCATTTTTAATATCTTTTGACGAGATTTGCATGAACTTGTTGTACATATCTATATATCTGCCAGAAACATCTCTACATAGAAAGATATATTACAAACCTGCACATACTTTAAAAATATATAGATTAAAAGAAAATACTTAAGCAATGAAGCACTTCTTTGTCTTAAATCTAGCATTCTGTGCAGTTTTCTTCAATTTCTCTGTATTGGGTAGTACATTTTGTGAATTGTGCTACAGCAAACCCTGCATTCCCAGACACTTAAAGAGAGCGGATCAGTGCCTGAAGCGGGCAAGGATTTGCTGCAAGTTCCACTCTGGTATTGAGGTCAGTTGAGATGTGAGAGACAGCTTTGGTTAATAGTGTCATGTCCTTGCCAACCTGCAGTTGTGCAGCGTGCCCAAAGCCTTCAGTACCCCGGGTAGGAGCATCATTAGCAAGACCTTTGTCCCGTGTCAGGGTGGAGGATGGCTGTCGTGGGTGTATGCCGTGGGTAAAAGTTCCTGTGAATGCAGCTGCTATTTTTTCCTCCTCTCCGTTGCATAAAATCCTCCCAGCTAGTCACCAGGAGTTCAGATAAACATTAGCAACTTCCAAGATTTCAAGTAGGTGATAGAGCAGAGCCTTTACAAATGCTTAAGAGCTCAACAATCACTGCAGCAGACTGGTCTCCTAAAGCAGTAATTTTAAGCCTCAAAATTAAGGTTACTGCCTTAAGTGCTATCAAAATATAGAAACTTCAGAAAATGAAACCAATGTGTATTGAAAGGAATAGTCTCATTTGGACTGCAGCCTGTAGTTTTTGCTCAGTCAAAATTCCTACCAGTCACATGCAGGGGTTTTGGTTTTTATTTTTCTTTCTCATAAAACAAGCAGGCACAAGTCCCTCAGCACAAGAAAACTGCTCAGTTATTATTAATGTATTTTCTGAGTCACCATATTCAGATAAGAAGTGCAGTGCACTTCTGTAAAGCTATCTCAGAATGATGTCTGAACCATAATGAAGAAAATACATTCCCTAATATCAGCATTCATTTTATAAGTAAAATGACAGAAACTGTGCTCTGATTGCATGCAAAAATTAAAAACTTGATCAGGTCATCTCCATCATTCTTCAGTCAGGGAATGCACAAGGAAAACATATGTGCAGGATTCTCATTTTGCTCTTAGTGATTGTATTAAATTGTAAATATCAACACAAAAGGAAAAAAGGACAAGATTTCCTCTGGAAAATTAATATAGGGCTAAAGAACTGTAAATATCAGTCTCATTCTATGCACTACTGAGTATTGGTAAGGTTATTTCCCCTATCACAATTTGTTCTATGGTGCTATGTGGGGATCATCAGTATTAAAGCATCTCATTCTCCCCACCAAATCCACAAGTTCAAGAAAACATTGACTCACATTAATTTAAAAATACTGAATCCATCTGTGCTACCTTCTCTAGGATTGCTCAAACTCATTATAATTTTACTCCAATTCTGTTTGTAAATCACTTATGATTCATTTGGGTTTATTCTATCCTTCCTGTATGCAGCATTCAGTAAGCCAAGAGTACCTGTACTCTTGTCCCTGCTAATGTAAGCATTGCAGTACAATCATCTTCTACCTCCCAATTTTTCTCTGGGAGAAAAGGGGGATGTGCAGAATAACAGATATTTCAAACTAACCACCCATTTTATGTCAGACAAAATATAGTCATACCCCTGAAAACAAACATAACCTCAGCTTATACCAGAGAAAGCAAGTGAGCAAAAGATGAGGATAAAATATACCACAATCATTCAATAAAAAGAGCTGGAATATTAAGGAAGTCATGAATTAGCATGTTCTCAAGAGATCACGCTTAAAATATCTGATATGTTTTGACATGTATGGAAAGAGTAAATGAGTCTGATAGTTAAAGAAGAAAGGGAGGTTTTGCAGAACTGTTGCCTCATTTAGGGACATATTCTCTGAGCTGCTGTGCCCCTCTGGCAGCTCCTGCAGCATTGCCAGTGAAAGGAGTCAGCCAGGGCACAACCTGCACAGGAGGAGAGGTGGCCTCCAGCTCTGGCCCCCTTTGGCAGCCAACAGAGCAGAAGACAAGCCCCTCAAGATTCAAGGCAGCACAGGCAGGTGCAAGGCTGTGAGGATGGGGCCAGGGTAGAGGTGGATGTGTTGCACAGGGCTGCTGTGGCCTTTTCTCAAAATATAACCCCAGTTCACCCTCTGCACTGCTCCTTGCTGGCTGCTACGTTGGTTTTTCATTTCTTCTTGCTTTGAAGCAGGAAAAAGTATGACTGTCTGGGAGAGAAAACCCCACCTTTTTTAGCAGCTGAGTGCATGAAATTCAATTCACATCAGCTCATTTGGAAAAAAGGAGCGTGGAGGGGGTAAGCTCATATCACACACACTGGCACTTATTCTGCTGCCTCACATCCCATACACCTGGCAGAATAGGACCTACTACCCAAATTTCAGGCTTGTCTCTTCCAAAAGAGACAAAAATGTCTTTCTTCTTCTCCCTGTGTTTCCATCTTAATTGAGACCTAAATTGTTTTCTGCAGTGGCTTTTATTCTCATCTCAGGAGGATTTAGACTGAACAGGAATTCCCCCAATTTTCAAAATGATCACCTACCATTTCTCCAAGGTTACAAGTTGAGAGCTCAAAAACCAGAGCTATTTTGAGAAAAATCATATTATCTGCACTAATTTTCTAATCAATCCATGTATTTGCCCCTGTTCCATTTTTTATCTGTCCCCCACTTTCTTTTTCAGACAGTGATTTTCATAGATGGTCTGGGAGAAGGGCATTGACCCTACTGTATTCTCCTGTCTTCTCCCAAGGAATTGTGTCCATGGAGGAAAAAAAAACCGGTAGTATTTATGGCAAGGGTCTCCTCCACTGATGGCAGAAAATATCAACCATGTCAGTTTTGCACTCCTCTTTAATCTGACTAGAGAGTTTTCAGATTAGGTGCTACCCTGCCATTCACAGCATAAGGTTGGGAAGTATGATGTGAGGGGTTAGGGGATGATTTGATTTGCCCTTTTGATTTGTTTCTTGATGCTTCCAAGTCCAGAAAGCCTCTTTGCATAAATCTTACTTGATGCTGCCCAGAAAAGCAAGCTCACAATCGAGCAGCCCCTTCTGCTGGTGCTAGTTCATAACGCTGCATCCCATTTCCGTGCCAGCCAGAGGCTGGGTCTCTGAGTCATGGTTTGCAGCATTTCATACATTACTCCCTGGGCTCAGAGCCATGCAGAAAAGAGAGTTTAGAAAGGAAAAGGGAAGTGGATCTTAAATTTGCTATGAGGCAGAAATCAAGGGCAAGTCTGGAAGCTCTTTGGCAGAAAATGAGACAAGAGAAAATAAAGTGGGGGCAGAGAGGCATGAATAAAAAACCAGATCTCTTCTGAGAACTTGAATGTACTGCAGGTGAAATCCAATATTTAGCAGAAATATTTTTCTTCCCTAAAAGAACTGTAGAAAACTAACAGAGACCTGCATGCAAATCTTAGGCTTATAGATTAATTCAGGTTGGAAGTGACCTTGGGAGGTCATCCGCTCCAACCTCTGACTTGAAGCACAGTCAGAGCTGAATCCATTCCCACTTCATTTATGAACAGGCATGTAATGAATACCATATCCTCAAGCAAGTGTCCTAGTCCAAGAAAAAAAATAAATAAAAAATCACACTCGAATGTAGCCTGATATCTGCAAGGTAAAGGATGCATCCAGCAGTAACTAACATAGGTATTCATTACACTATCACTTCAAAGCACAGCTTCCACATGTAAGCAGCAGACTTCTTACAGCTTGGCCTTATCTGCAGTAGCACAAAATCTCAAGTAACATGCAGAAAAATGAACTACAGCAATGCCTCAGTGGCAGGGGGATCAGAGGAAACCTCAAGAAAGATGTGAGGGAAATGTCCTTAGAGTCCTCCTAAATTTTCTATATAGAGCTGCAAAGTATGCTATAGTGAGAAACAAGGCTCCCCACAGAGTTCATGTAAATGAGAACTCTAAAAATGTGTGCTAGATACCAGAGGATTTGTTCATTATTAAACTTATATGGTGTTTACCTGTGTAGCACAAGACTGAGGAAGACTTAATTGCATGCAATGTCCTTGCCCTCTGACCTTCATGTTAATTACATTTTGCTGTAGAGAGAAATAGATGCACCATTTTCTCTTATTTCCCTAGGACTTGAGACAGTTATTAATTCCTAATAAGATAGCTTTTTCCATCTGCAGAAGGCTATATTTTCTTTTCATTGCATGCACAGTACTCCCAGAAGCTTTTAATTTGCATATATTGGAGATCACTTCATTCATTTAACACTTCCAAAGTAAACTTGCTTAGAGCCACCATGTGGCTGTGCCCTGCAGTTTAATCTCCTCCTGGTCTGTATTCATAACACCCACAGAAATTAGCAGGATGAGGAGGAGTGAGGGGGGTGTGTGTGTATATATATATATATCCTCACACATATATTATGAGTGTGCATGAGGAGCATGGCTGCCTGGCATCTTCGATGGGGTTTGTTTCTTGAAGTGCTAAATGTAAAGACTCATCTTCAACATGCTTCCCACTCTTCCTGTGGAGCTGTTATTGCCATGTCATGTGGCTTAATTTCCAACATGGATGAGGCTCTTTTCGGCATCAGTAAAGACTTCCTTTTTTTAAAAAAAAATCTTTAAGAATGTTCTTTTTATTTCAGATGGGATATTAATTGAAATTATATTCTACTCCCATCCTCACCTACTAGCTTAATAGTCATCACATTGCACAAATTATTTTTAATACCTTGAAAAATTCATTAAGTGAACAAAAGATCCTGACATAAGTCCTAAGATTTTTTTTTTCTTCAAATGTGAAGTTAATAAAAAAGGACTCTAGAATATTAAGGTCTACTCCTTAAGCCAACTTTCTTCCCATTTTAAAGAAGGGTCTTTCTGCTTATTTCCAGCAAATTTAGACACTAAGCCCTGACCAAAGATATTATTAAATCAGAGGATTTTAACATGTGTGGACCTTCCAGCAAGAAAGGGAGGTTTTCAGAATAAGACTTGTTTTCTTTGTTAAGAGACTGGGCACAGAAGGCAACAGTTAAGCTCCTTCTTAGATTTCAAGCAGGGGAAAAGCTGCCATTTATAAGAGGACTTCAGTCCTCAAAAAATCTCTGCCACAAAGGCAAGTAAAATTGGATAGAGCAGGAAAGCATAGCCTGTGTGGTGACAGTGGAAGCATCATACCCTGTTGGAGCCTGCAGAGGTGCTGAAAGGGATGAAAAATCAGTTGTTGTCATCAGCACAGCTCATTTTCTCTGAACTGTTGAGCATGAAAAATGCATCCTTGTCTTCCTCTAAGCTCAAGGCAGTTCTGCAGCACTGGTGTACTCAGGTGAGGTTATGTCCACATGTGCTCTGACTCTGAACCCCAAAAAACCAGAATTCCCTGTTGATAAAGACGTTAAATCAGGCTTCCCTGTTGATAAAGAAAAACAAAAAAGCCCTGACCAAACCAAAAACCTTTCTGCCTCTTCTTTTTTCGATTTCTCTCACCTTACAACTCCAGCAAGATTTGGCATTTGAAGGAATCGATCCAGTGAAAGCCTTCAATAAACATGGATTTGGGATGAGAGACAGTTTGTGTTTTGTGATAATCATTGAGAACAAAGCAGCAGGGTAATAGACAGACCCACTTGTCCTCCCACAAACCTATTTTCTCCAAGTCTTTTCCAGCCCAGAAAGCCATTTTAACATAATTTCCCAGTCCTTGGTCAGTGTCAATTCAGCTTGCCTTGCCAGGAGCTGTAGGACAGGGAAGGAGCACACTACACCCCTGTGCCTGGCATTGTTACAGTCCCTGCACTACTCAATCCCAATTAGTTCAAGGCTATTGTGGAATTACCAACAACAGGAATTTAGCCCACGTTAACACTTAGCAGACTTGCAGTATCAAAAGCAAAAACGAAGTACTTTTTAAAGGAAAAGGTCTTTCCTTTTACTGTTAAATGTGGTTTTGCACAAAGTGCAAGTATCTAAACCTCTGTGTGCTTACTTTCAAAGCATTGTTTTGTTCCTACTTATTTGGGATTTTCAAAGATGACTAGATCAGTCAGAAATCAATGGAATTCCCCACAGATGGGCATGAGTAACTCATTATATCATATCTTATATTGCTTTTTCTTAAGTTGCTCTACATTCATCCATTCTATTTGCCTGGTGTGTCAAATTATCCTTTCCAGGAAGTCGGGGACCAACTGCAACAAAAAACTGCTCATCCTTCCCAGGCTTGATTCAAAATCCAGTGGGATTGAGCACATGTCTAAGTGCTGTTACATGTGAACTGGCACCCTTCATGGCTCTCAAAGTTTCATGGGCATGAGTTTGTCTGACTGTGCAGAGCAGAAGTGGTGGGAAGGTTAAATAAACCAAGCACATCTGAAACTTCCTTTCCCTTGTTGCACTTTACTGTGACAAAAAAACGCCTCCACCTAGATGTGACCAAGCCCTTCATAAAAAAAAATCACTTGTTGACTGATTCTTATACATCTATGAAAATACTTCTACAGCTCATTTTAGTAAAGGGCCCTCCAGAGTTGAGGTATTCATTCCAATCTAACATTCTAAACATCCCATCTTAACAGCAATGGTTGATTAAGGAACACTTGTTTGTAGCACAGTAACATCCCAGATACGCATTAGAGGGTAACATATAATGCATTGCAGAAAGCTTCTACCCATGCCTTTAAAATATATGACATATGTCCAGGGCTGTTAAACTTTATTTGACTATTAATATCCATATTTCATATTGTGGAAGAGCATTTAGCAAGCTAGTGTGGTAGGATCATGAAAATTAATTAAATCCTTGCTCTTCCTACTCTGATTTTCAGTTACTGTCCAGCGTAGAGATCATATTCTCATATATGACTGAGGTAATTCACTATTGTTTTCCACTAAAACAAATGTCTGCATTGCTAATCAAACAAGGTGAACCAATAGCAGTTTGGTTGATTTAGCCTGAAGTCCATAAGGATCTCTGAAACAATAGATTAAAAAAATATTCTCATGATCCACATCATTTCATCATAGAAAATTAGACTAAAGCTACCAATAGACAGGAGAAGACCATCAAGTTTGGTATTTGATACAGCAGCAGAACAAATAATGAATATATGACACACTATTACCTTTATCATCTAAGATTCCAACCTTTTCTCTTGGCTTGGAGTTGATTTTTTTTTTTTAATTCATTCATGGATGGTATCATAAACTTTGCAGCTGCAGGCCTCAGCACCAGGTTAGGAATTGCATAATGATGCCAAAACGGTTTCTACTTTTCCTCATTTAGTGCACATAGTCTTAAATCCAAACAGGGTTGTTAAAGATTAAAAGCAAAATAAATGGTCTTAAAAAGCCAGATAAGCTAAATTGTTACAGATTATACACGTCTCAGTACAAAATCATTAATGGCTCTCAGAGTAAGAGATTAAAAGACAAAAATAACCTAATTAGAAAAGATTTACAGTGGGGAGTTGAATTATTTGTGCTCAGAGCAAGGCAGGATTTGATCTGAAGCACACGACAATGCATTGGCAGTGATGAGGGTGACCAGGAATGTTAACTAGTACAGCTCTGCCCTAAACCAATCAAAACTGTGTGAAGAATAGCTGAAAACAATTTGGACATGGCATCTTGCATTTAATATCTGAGAACTTAGCTCACTTTGCATTATCTGAATAAAAGGAATGTTTAATTATGAGCCTTCAGATACTTCTTTCACTATACCTGCAGTATGCAAAGCCATGAATTTCAACAGCAATTTTCAACAAAAGCATGTATATTTATAAGCAATCCTTATGCTATATATTTGTGAAGGGAATTTTGAATAAAAGGTAGCTATACTACTGGGGTTGGATGATTTCTTAGCCATCAGCAGGGAAGCTGCAAAATAATTTTGTCTGAACTGAGCACTCAAGGGTAAATTCAGATTTCAGTTACCCATGTGTAATGCCAGTGATTTGCATTCAAGAAGCTGTGATTTGGCCTCAAGGAAATTGCTTGTGTTAGTGCCATAACCTTTGTTTTACAGGGAGTTCAACATTTGGCCCAGAGGAAAAATACGCCTCTTGTAAACCAGGTAAGCAAATGGGCACAAACCTGCTCAAGACATCACCAGCATAAATCAGAAATAATCTCATTTCCATTTAAAAAGAAACTAATACTGTATGAAAGAGAAATCTGCATAGTTGCTCTGATTTTGGTGTTAGAGAGGGACTTTGGATTGTACTCCTTGGATGGGTGACTAAGGCCTGTCTTTTTCATTCAAATTCATTTGTAATTTACCCATTAGATCCTGATGGTTGGACTCTAAAGAGTTTATTGCTAGATTTCTTTAGATATTAAACTTTCCTGTAATCAGCTGCACCCATTCATGTCTACAGCAACACTGCTCCATGTTAATATCATCCTGATCTGTGCCTTGGTTAAATATCTCAGAGTGGGGCCAGAGCTTTTTGCCTTCCAAGTCTCTTCCAAAAGACCAAGTTGTGACACTGTCAAATAGAAAACACTCGGGGAATAGATAATCATATCCTTAAGAACAATGTTTTAAATTAACAAATGCATTTTTGAACTCTATTTCAGTGCAAGATTGCTTACATTTCTGGTAGTGCTCATGCTTTCACCACTATCCTATTCTGCATTTTCATATGTTCAATGGGTCAGTTCCAGCCCAGCTTATGTCCACTGCATAAGACTGTGGTGAGAAAAGCCTGAAGACCAAGGCTGAAGAATTCCAGTGTACTTTTTTGCCCCTGCCTGTGGCCAACCTGCTGGTCACAGGACAGCCAAGCTGCATTAAATCTTTTGTGTATTTTTATTGCTGATTCTGGCCAGGAGGCACTGCACGAGGATGACATCCACTGCCTTGACTTAGCCAAGCTCCATTAGGAAAGTGTAACAGAAATATCCCTGTGGGCACACTTCCCCTTGCTATCACACTGCCTAAAATTCAAACTCAAAATTTAGCTGGTATCACTGTGTTTATCACTGTTAACTAAAAGTGAAATGCTTATATAATTCCTCCTTATTTCCTGTGGTTAAATCACCTGGAAAAAGAAGTTTAAAAATAATTTGGTTATCATTCTCTAGTTTATTTTTAAATCTGCTAATCTGTGTAAGCATATGACTTAACTTCCACAAGGATTTCATTAAGCCCTAAACACTACTGTGAATATTTTTCTTCTTTCCCAACCTCTGTCTGATCTACAGGTAAGGCTTCAGGTACCAACACAAGGAATAATTTGGTAACCCATTTTAAACACAAAGAGGATTATAAATTTTTCAAAGGGGTTATATTCAAACCAATATGAAAAGATTGAAAATAAATTTACAAATACCATAGTTAATTTTTTTGAAAAATCTTTGAACAACAAACAACTGGACAATCTATATTAATAGAGTTGAGCAGCCATAATATAAGGAAAAAAAATACCCCAGTGAAATTTTTGTTTTATTGGTCTCTCTGGACTTGCTACTGCAGTAAAAAGAAAAAAAAAAAAAAAGAAGCAAACAAAACACCCAACAAACAAAATATTCCCAGCCAACCAACCAAAAAAACAACAAACAAAAAAATCAAACAAAACCCCCAAACTTAAACAAAACCTCAGACCTTCTACTACCATGCTAGATAGAAAAACAACAGGATATTTTCAAGTTACATTAAAAAAGACCCCAACTGGCTCTGTTTCCATAGCTTTAGTACTTGTTTCAATATGATCATGAGTGACTGAACTTAGGGTAAACAGAAATGAAGTCTGCATTTCAAAATCAAAAGCAAAGCACAAAACAAGTTTTGCATAAAATTTCAGCCTCAGAGGCTAAGTAAACGCATGTTCTCCTGCAAAGTTCCATTCCTGAGCCAAGGATATATCATGCTTTCAGACTTAAAGTACAAATAAGATATTCTTTTAATGAATTCAATTCATTATCATCCAGTCCTCTAGGACTGGGGAAGAATCAGTTTGTCTTGTTGAGTCTATTATAAAGCCATATTATTCCCATTTGAAGGAGATGCATCATCTGTGAGGACTCCATCTAGATCATCCTTCCAGAACATGAACATCTTTCCATTTTCACTAAGTTGCACAGTTTCTCACATATGCCAAGTAATACATTTCCATGGGGGGGAAAAAAAATAAAAATATACAGCCAAGAATCCTGTCCTACTGCGATGGTCATCTCTGCTCCACAAACAAGAGATCCTTGTACTTGCAGAGGTATATAATTCAGCAGGTTTTTCTTTTGTGTGCCTACCCAAATCCCACATGCTTCACAAGCAAACAAAGCCTGTGGAAAACACTGTTTCAGCTGACAAGAGGGCTCCAGCTTGCCAGGCTGACTAGTCCCATCAGCACACAGTACTGATCCCTAGATAGCCACATGCAAGTTTGGCTGCAGAAATGTCTCCATGTGTGAGGAGGAAAAAGCATGCACTCGCTTTTTCCAGAGCGCCAGGAGCTAAATTAAACTTTTAGTGCTCAGCTCCCGCCTGGAGGGCCCAGCATGGGGATGGGCAGCTGCTGAGGGCTCACCTCACCTCCTTCCTTGCTCTGCTCAGCCCTGGAAAATTGTAGGAACTGGAGCTGGGTAACCTAAAGCTGGCAGGGCACCTGTGCCTTGCAACCCACTCACTCTAAACTCTGTGGTTTTCAGCACAGCTGCTCTTTCTCCATCCTGGTTATTGATAGTTAAGTGATAATTAAGCATGAGACAAATCACTTCAAGACCAGAAAGGAAAGCTGTATATCACTTTTATCCAATACAATAAATACAATTAAAAGGAACTATTGCTGTCTCTCTTAGTTTTCTTCCATCTATATCAGCTGTCATTCCTTGAGCTTAAAAGTGCTTGAATAATAAACCTCCATGGAATTGAATTATTTCAGTAGCAAGTTGATTAGTTCCCACATCCAATAAAATGTCTGTGGTGTCTCATATATTTGGCATTTAATGTTGTAATTAATAAGTCTCGATCATGTGCCTCTTGCAGCCACAGGTCAGTGACAACAGTGACATTCCCTTTCTCAGCAGGAAATTGAGCCTCCAAGACATTTTCCTAAGACACTTTCAATTATGATAAATTGTCAGATTTGCTTCAGTCATTTTGAGAACTACTTGAAGTATATCTTTCCAGGTAAAGGCAGTGCAAAGATATAAAGCAGAGTTGGTTGGAGTTTGTGCAAGTCACATTTTTGGGAGTATTTCAGCTTTTTTTGGATCCTTATAGATTCCCAAGTGAAAGATGTGCTTTTTCAAGTACGTGTCTTTCCAACTTAATCTAGCATTTCCAATAGAGGGCCAGATACCAAATTGCTTTAAATCTGTGTAGCTCCATTGATTTCAATGGTATATGTTCAATTTATTCTACACAGGGATTTGTCCCTTTAATTTAATATGTTTTAAAGGCAAAGTTGCAAAGCCCTTATACTCCTTTTCTTTTTAATGATGTATAAAGGAGATTATTATTATTTTTTAATATTATATTGTTAAATATCAGGATGTTTTTTGCTCCGTTTTTCCAATCATGTTGACAGTGTGACCATGAAAATACTAGCAGATGTACAAGGATAAAGGTATTTTTCTGAGTTATCTAAAACACGTGAAATCTAATCCAGACAGAGGATTGGGGAAAAGAAAGGAAAGAAAAAAGCAATGCTATGAACATTACTACAGCTATTTCTTTGGCATCCACAGTAAAGGCAGGGTTTTTCTTATTTGCAAGGTTGCCAAGGTCACATACATGCAGCATATAATGCTCAGCATATCAAAAAAATTTAGATACTGAAGGCAAATTAAGCCTATTAATTTCTAGTTGTTAGTAAGAATGAAAAGTTGCATTAAAAAAAAGGAGAGAAAACATTGCACTTAACACCTCTGATGCAATATGCCAAGGGGATAGAGAGGCAGAGGAAGAGGAGAGGGAAAAAACATCCTTTATGTTGCTTCCCTTTCCTGGAACTTTGTTCAGTTACACTCTCTGATCAAGAAATGTTTCCTCTGAATTGAAGACAAATTGCTGAGAACTCTCTAATTATCAGCCTGGCTGCACATACTTAACATTTACAATCCCACCTTTCTGTTCATGTTTGTAATGCTGCCAGACCTGACACACACACAGCACAGCTTAGACTCCCAACATATTGCTAATTTCAAGAAGGAACAGAGTTTGGGTCCTCTTAATTTCTGTCCTAGTTTTTCTTTTAGTCTTCAGGGAGAGACTTTATCAAGGTTTTTCTTTCCTGACAATCAGAAGAGCTAGAAACTTATTTCAGATAAAGTTGAAATTTTTATACAGTCATGTGTCTGGGATGTTAAGAGAAAAAGGAATATGAAATATCATGAGACCTGGTGTTACTGCAATAAACAGTAAGAACTTGTAAGATGGCACGATACAACATTAAATAGTCATACTTTCCTAAAAAAAAAAGAATCCCCCAAGCTTCAGGAAAGCATGTTACTAATCCTCTAAGTTTTGCAGACTTAAAACCTCAGAATAGCAAGCTCACTACTTTGCCCAAAATCATGGAGTCCATTAAAAAAAACACCTAACAAACAAACAAACAAACCCAAACCCACATGGAATTGAAGATCTTTTGATTTTTGATTTTGAAGTTTATCACTTGCTGACTGGTAGTGAAAATTCTGCACCTGCTATAGACCTGGAGTCGATGTTCCCTGAGGAAACCCTGTGTTTCTTGCTTTAGGAGGCAACTGTAGCTGCTGGAAATGCCAAGCTCTGAGAAGTGGCAAGGGATGAGATCCTTTCTAGTAGAGACTGAGTTTCTGCCCCTCTCCTGAGTTCTGAAGGACCTTCACACCCTTCTCCTGACAACAGCCCCCAGCAAGGTGTGGCGTGAACACCTTGGAGGTGTCACCTGCTGGTGGCAGTGACCTCAAGTGGCACAAGCCAGGCTGGGCATGCAAGCTCAGGACCAGGGCCATTGATTATTGCCCCAGGCACCATGCCCAGGGGACAAAGCTGCTCTGCTGCTGGCACTGGACAGCTCACACAGTAATCCCCGTCTCCTGGAAGTCTGCTGTTCACTTGTGCAGAAGCCACTTGTGACAGTACAGGCATGTCCTCAGGCTGGTGTCTCAGAGGGCACCAACATGTAACTCAGCAGCACCTGTGTCACAACCAGGGCTTGTTGAATAGAATATTGAATAGAAAATTGAATCTAATTGAATAGAAAACAAAAACTTGTTTAGGCTGAAGAGTGCTGCCGCAATTTCCTCACACGCTGAGTGCATACAAATCATAATTTTTGCTGCGCTAAAATCCTTCTCTCTATTTAAAACACTACACAGTGAACTTTGTTTTGGTGCTGCACTCTAGCAAACAAATTTACCAGTTCTGAGAGTGTTTATGATACCTATTTCCTCCTCCAGATTCCACAATATATTCACCCTTACTTCAGAGAGGTTGTCAAGGCACTTTATAAATGTGAACAGTAAATTATTTTGTAAATTTTTTAAAAAAGTAAGTAGTCTCATGAAACACCTTGAAAATAATTATGTTTGTATTACAAATTAGTGAGAAAAATCCAGAAAATTTGTGGGAGACTGAAACTAATTATCTCCTTGGAAACAACCAGTAAAGAACATGGGCACCAACATTAAACAATTCCAAAGAAATTAAAACAAGAAGAATATTTAGAAGGACAATTGTTCAAATAATTAAAAAGGAAATGAGATAAATATCACAGACTGAATACAATACAGAAAGCATAAAAAATGAAATTTAAATAAGGGAAAAATAACACAAAACCCATTTACTATAAGAGCAGAAAAACATGAAGCATCAGTGAAATCCTGATTCTCATAGGTAAACAGCCTGACTGATAAGATTCTGTTTTTCATATCTGTAGGAATTGCACCCAAAGGTGCAATCAAAGATTTCCTATCCTCTGGTTTTGTAATGTGCTGCTTTCTAATTTGTAAGATTTTTATTAAATTCATATGATAATCTGAGCTTTTAATATTTTCTCTTTGTAATACACAGAACCCGGGAAACAATTTGTTCATGTTACTAAGAGGGTCTCCATCAAATAACTGTAAATATATTGACTATCTTTTGTTTGAAATTTTAAAAATCACCCACAAATTAAATGATTTCTCGTAAACAAGAAAAGCCATTATCTTAAAATTCACAAGGTTTAGAGTAAGTGTGGGAAGGAGCTACTGAAAAATGTCAGCAGCCAAAACCTTCCCTGTTCACAAGGATTGTCCTTTCTTAGATAAAAATCCATCCTGGTGTCTCTTGGACATACATCCCTCTCAGAACAAGCTTTGTCTACACAAAGTCATTTCAACACCCATTTCACCCACATCAGGTACCTTCATCATATCAATCTTCACTCACTGCTGTGTCAAAAAAACCCTGACTCACCCCTGTTCACCTCATTTGTCTGACTCACTGACTAGCAGGGAATGGGAATTTTACTGTGACAAGTCTATTCAATGGAAATCAAAGTGTCTTGCCTAACCCAGATGCTCTGTACAGGAAAATCTTTATTATGTCAATATTTTATACTTTCTATTTCAGGAAGAAAGGAGGACTTTGCAGATAGTTGGATCTGAAACAAAATACTATTGTGTTTTTAAACTAAATCATGCCCCTTCACTTTGGGCTGGATTCATCAATGTTTGGTTTCCCAGAGCTGCCAGGACACCTCACCAGAGAAATCTGCTCATTCTACAGCTCACATTTTCCCTGTAGGTACCTTAATTGAGTTCCAGCTTCATCTACACACCATGGCAGCCCCTCCAGTTAAACTCTTAAACGCACTGGCTGACTCATAAGGCTTTAGTGCCTGAGAGAGGATGCAGTTTGAGCCCAAATCTGAGCCAAAATAGACAAGGAGCTAAGTTTTAGTTTTCATGAGGTGCTGGCCCCGCTCAGGCAGGCACAGTGTAACATCCACTAAAAACTTTTGGAAGTTCAGTTTGGTTTTTTCAGAGTTGTCCACTCTAAGAATAATTTAATTTTCCTCTTCATCCAGGAAAAAAACCAAGATTTTGAAATCACAGTTTTCAAGCTCCTTCACATCACTTTGGATACCATCCAACTTTTATGCCCATTCACAATGTCCCTTAACACACCCACATTTTTCCATCCCTTTGTCCTCCCCAAATGCACCCACAGTTACTTGTGTCATCTCTCCCATCCCAGAAGGAATTCCTGAGGGTTGAAGCTGCCATGGGCAGCAGCCATCACTGCACCTCAGCCTGAATTAGGGCTTTAAGTCAAAAACAGAAGTACAAATCTTGGTCCAAGCCCACTGGGAGAGAAGGGAAAGCTGCTCCCTGCTGCAGATTTGGGAAGATGAGTAGAAAGAAGGAGCTAGAGTACAAGGCAAACTCTTAGAGGTGCTTGGCAGGGAAGCAGATGTGCTTTGGGCTGAACCTCAGCTGGGTGCAGCACGAAGAGAAACCGGCACAAAGAAGAGGCAGGAAGGATGAAGTAATTGCTGATCTTTACAAGCCCTATGTAAAATACCATTCATAATGGTGATGACAGTCACTTTCTGCAGACAGGCACAAAGGGCTTTTTCTTCCATGGCACTCTGACAGTTTAGGCAGGAAGAGAGAGGTGGCTACTGGAAGCAAATTGTCAGCAATCTGTCACGGAAGAGCAGATTGCTTTTCCCCTCCCGAATTCTCCCTCCTGAGTTAAGATTAGTCTCTATTGAAACCCAGGGTTCTGTTCATCACTGGCCAGCACCCACACAGATGAAATTTCTTTATCAGATCTCTCTAAATAACTGGTTGAAGCTCAAATCACTCCGACCTTAGGAAGAGGAGGAACAGTCATTGCCAAATTCCAAAGAACAAAGCATGCTGTAAAATAAAGCTCCATAATAAAAAATCATTAAAGCGTGCAGACTGCTGTAGCACAAATTCAACCCAATGCAATCACAAGGGAATTAAGGCAAATAAAATTATTGTAAATAAATTACTACTCTTATAACTACTTCGATTAGTCTATATTTAGCCACATGTACAACAACAGAAATTAATCTGAGAAGAAAAGATTCAGTTACACATGAAATGCTGCTGCAGAGTACCAGGAGTTTCTGAAAGCAAGGGAAAGTCTCCTTTGTTTTATTTGACTTTGTTTTGATAATCACTTTGCTGTTTACCCAGGTATAATGTCATCTTCTTTGTAGAATACTAAGATCCATGTGGAAAACAGAAATGTCTCCTAATTATTTCCTTCTAAAAGCAAACAAGAGAATGAAATGTGTAATTGAATTTGAAAAATGCCAAGAAAGTTTGTTCTCTTTATAGCCAAAGTTAAAGCAAATTACTTTGATGAGGGCTGAAATAAGAGGTGGGAGAAATGTAAGTTTCCATTTAATTTCCAGGTGCACACACATTTTGTCTTTAGTTGTCAAAAGGCAGCATTTCCTTGAGAGGCTGCAACAGATGAAATAAAAACAAAGCCTCTGTCACGGGGACTCTGCCTTTGTTCTGTATTTGTGCAATGCCCAGAACACTGAAGCTCTGGCTTCTAAGCCAGATATAAATAAACATGGAAGGAAATGAAAGAATAACACGAAAGAAATCAAATACATGAGTAACTTGAAAGAAGGGATAAAACTGTATTTATGCCGTTTAACCCTTACTTATCTAGCTCATGATGCTGCCTTAGGGAAAGAAGTTATTTTATTACAAGTCAGCAATATTTACAATAGTCTTTGCAGCTTGTCAAAGGTAGCACCAATGTAACATTAAACTCATTTATATTTATATCCCACTCTGAGCAAACAGCTCAGTTCCTCCCTGTGGAGCATGGCTCGCTTTCACACAGAGGAACCCACGAGAGCCCTGATCAATAGGTAAATCAATATATCAAATCTATCAAAGTATTGACAAGGAATTACTTGTGCATGTCATGGACCATGGCAGCCTTTGATATCTATATACAGGGTGCAGAAGCCCAAAATGTCCCCTTGATTTCTAGGACAAGAGTGGGAGCATGGTGCCAGCCCACCTGCAGGTCGGGTCCCTGTTGGTGGCTGATGAGCTGCTGCTCACCAAGCCCAGCCCTTCAGCCTCTACAAATGTTGTGCCTCAGTGCCAGGACTCTGCAAAGCTGGATCAGAACCTTATAGCACAGGACAAAAGGGAACACCTTTCTCATAAAAGTTTCTGGTCTTATCCCTTTCAACAGAACCACAACAGGCACCAAAGGAAATGTCAGCAATTTTCCTGGATTGATAAAACTCCCACAGCAGTAACAGCATTCTCATGGAAGTGATCCATCATTCATGGAAACAAGATGACATTTAAACTTGCCTAGGTGTCTTCTGTGCAGAGGTATGCGAGTGGTGCATAACAACATGTGACAATTAGATAAAGTACTTAATGGCCAGGACACTTGTTTCTTTGTGCAGAATAGCCAAATCTTTATTCACATTGCTCATATTTATAGGAATGTCAGAAGGCACTGTGTATTAATCTATTTGGCCAGCAATCCATTTTAGCTCAGTTCATTGGCTGGTAATGGTTAGTGTACATGTCTGTCAGACTTCTCTTTTTCTAGACAGTTTGCATTTTTTTCTTCACAGATTCTCATGGGATAGACTTCTAAATTTTACAGGTACAGCCATCTTCTCATAAGAATAGATTGTTATGCAACCTGATTCTCATTCTTATAACTTTTTCTCATGGGAACTTAACAGCCTAGCTTAGTCAGAAGAGCAAGGCCTGAACCATATTTTACAAGGCCTTTTTATTGTAAGGTTTTACCTATACGTAACACTTAGGTACAGATCTGTGCAGCCTGCTAAGCATGACGTGTGGTGATGAAGGAAGGAGAAAGGTGCTCTATGTAGACCCACTTCCTTTCCATTGCACAGGAAACATCATGAACTGAGCCCTTGAGATGGATAAACGTGTAGTAGATTATGTATTTATTACATTGTCCAGTTGGAAACAGCAGAAAGAATTAATGGGCTAGCCACAGCCTTCTGCATATTTTGTGTCACAGTGTGTCCAGCAGCACTTTCAGATCTGGGTGCACTTTTGCAGCTTTGTGGGAAAAATAGTATGAAAAAGTAGATAAGAGAATAAAAGCTGGCTGCCTTCAGAGGAGTGTGTAGACATTTCTTGAAAGTACAGCAGGAAAACTTTGCCAGGCAATTGTACTAATATTGCTAAGAGCAGAGCTATGGAGCAAAAATATATTGGTATTGTGATTTTACAATGTCATATTCTCTGACTGAGAAATACACCTCATGACAACATGCAGAAGAGGTGGAAAGAGACACAGTAATAGCTCTGATTTCACCAGATGACTGGAAACCTACAGAAAACAAAGGTTAAAATGTCACGGTGTCATCTTTTTTTTTTTTCCCCCTGCAGAGGAACCTGGCAGAGGCACTTTTGCTGTTGGTACAACTGCTGATGTACAACTGACACGAGGTTCCAATGGAGCTATTCCCAAATCATCCATGTGCAAAGAGAGCATCTGCGTTCTGTTTTCACCAGACCAAAGTGCTAGCTAGCGAGACGCCAAAGAAAGGAAATGCTACAGCATCATCACTTTGTGTTGAAGACAACAAGGCCATTTCAGAAAACAGCAAGCCTGGTATTAGTTCATATTATAATCAAAACAAATCAAGCATGGACAATTTGGATCACCTCACCAGGCTTTAGACACGCAGGAGGAAAATTTGGTGGTAGCCAGTGGTAAAATGATTCTGATGTGCTGTGCTGAATGGCAACATTTGTCATTCAGCATTCAGAGTTCCCAGACTCAAATTCTGCAATGTCCTCTGATTGCTGATTGTTTCTGGAGAAGTAGCCAACAACTTAGCTAAATAAATGATAATACAGTGGCTTTTCAATCTACAGTTTGTATTGGATTTCAAGCATTTGAAATGGAAATACCAACCTGCTTGCAGCTGTTGCACTTGTTGAACGGCAGAGATCAACAAAGAATCAACACTGGCACTTGTAACCACACAGTAACAATATAAAAGTGAAGATGTACATCCAAGTGTTACATTAAGAAAAAAAAATCCTGCAGAAATAAAAAAAAGCTGAAAATTTCTGAATCACAAAACAGCGCAATATGAATGGTATGCAATGGTTACATCAACACAACCACAAAATCTGTTATAAAAAAGAGAAAACATGACAGGTAAAAAATGTGCATTGATCCCAGATAAAATCAAAGAGAAATAGATAATTATTTTTGACCTATGGCTAAAGCCATAAGAGTATAACTAATCACAATAAAATAATCTATGCACGAAAAAGAAATCGAACCAAGGAGAGAAATGAAGATAGGCACACGATATAGGAGAGAAGAGGGTAGTAAATGAAAGAAAAGGTAAATCAAAAACCCTCCCACAGATCTTTTAGCTCAGAAAATTAATGAACATTTTTGAGTTTTCTAAATTTACCAAATAAGCGCTGCAGAACATCTGAGTTGAAAAAACTTCTAAGCTGAGCACAAGAAGTATATTACAGGCCTAAATAGCGTGAAGGAAAGAGTAGAGGAAGCCAACAAAAACTCAACAAAATGCAAACTAAGTCCTGTGAGGAGCTGCTAAATGGAGCTGGAAGCTTGATGAGATGGCTGCAGCACAAGGGCCTTAATTCATAGTTGCTGATGCAAGTCTTGACTTCTGAGTGGTGGAGTGTCAGATTGTTCGTCTGGCTCTTTTGAAATTCCCACTGCCAGTCTGTGGGCCTCTGATCAGGCAGGGAATGGCATTTTTCTCACTGAATCACTAAGCCAAAGACTCATCATCATGTCAAGCTAGGAGGGGCTGCTGCTGACGGAAGATGTGTGTTTGGATTAAGAAACCCAGCAATTTCTGCTTAAAATAGATACATTGGCCCAAATGCTCTGGTTAAGTGTGAGCTACACTGTGCTCTTCCTACCTCCATTTTCCCTGTTGTTTTAATTGAAAGCTGTATTGCTTACTGTCCATCCTAAAATATTGACTGATTCCTCTGTGCCTTGCTGGACAGCTGCTGTGTTATGGCCCAGAGGTATCTGATGGAGAGATCCCCCTGTTCCCCACTCTGGCTGTTCCACTGGGGAGCAGAATCTCTTGTTTAATGCCTGCAGAGCACTTGGAGATCCTTAAATGAAAGGCATGAGAGCACAAAATACCATCACCATTAGCTGTAAGGGTCACTGCAGAGCAATGGAAAAATATTCCTTTTCTCTGCCCATCTGGGGTTTTGCACACTGCCTAAGCAGTGCTCCCATCCCCTGCCAGCTCAGAGAGCAAGAGATCAAATCTGTGCCTCTGGCATAATAGTGCAGAGTGCTAATTACAGAACTACCATAAAGCATCTGCTGTAATGCATAACTGTAATTCTGTGGCATGCACAAATACAGCACCTCTGTGCTCAGAGAACAGTGCTGGAAGCAAATCCTGGAGCCCAGAGCATGAGTGGCCCTCAAGGGAGTGTCCTGGTGCCCAGGTGAAGGGAGGCAGAGGAGCAGGGAAAGGCACCAGCCCCTGCTGCATTTCCTTTGTGCAAAAAAGTCACAACTGCAGGCTCTGCACTCACAGAAATGCAGCAGCAAAGCCCTTGGAGCTGCCACCTATCCCTTCCCAGAGCAAGGTCAACTACCCAAAAGAGAAGCAGGGCTCTGCTGAGGAATGTGCAGGAAGAAACCTTCCTTTCATAGCCCAGGCTCAGCCGGAATTAATTGTTTTTGGGACACTGGAGAGCCTCACCCTGCCTGGGGATGCCTCAGAGAAGTTTGGTATGAGTTAGTCTTCCCCAAAGGCACAACCTCTCCAAGAGTTCCCATGGCCAGGCATTCCTTGTTGCCACTGCACAGCTGTGCCTAAATAGGATGTGTTTGTAACAAAAATAACACTGGCACATTAAGAATTAAAATAAAGCTTATGTGCATATTTGTTTAGAAAGGGCTACTCCTCATTCATGGAGTCAGCAGTTACTGACTGCAGGGACCAAGGGTACTCACACATCAAATATGTTTTCTTGGTTTTAGGATTGGAAAGATGTAGATCCCTACATCCTTCCAATATAGCTCTTTGTTTTAAAGGACTTAGAAGGCCTGTCTAAAAGATCATGCAGTATATCAGGTTTATAAACTGGAAGATGAGCTCCATCAGGATGGAGTCTCCAGGAAAGTCATCAAATGCTCCCTTATTCCCTGCCAATGTACATGGATTTGTAAAAGTGGCACAGGATGTGCCTGCACTCTGCACCAGGCTCACAGGCAGAAATTATCTGCTGGAAACTTTTTGTTAGTATGAAGCTTCTGTATGCTGCACCTCTGATGTGTCAGAAAATATGTTCTTCAGTGCCTGCAGGAAATACATGTCCTAGCCTATTACACCTCTCCTTTCATCAAAGAAGAAACACTTACAGCAATCATTGCTATTATTTTAAAATAGTATCACATTTTATGCATCAACAGTAAATAGGAACCAAACCTGGACTCTGCAAGAAACTAGGGGACCAATGAAGTCAGTCATTCCACAATACCAATTTATGTGCTGGCATGACTAATCCTGAAGACAATAAGGCCAACAACAACAATGAAAAAAACCAAAACAAAGTAGTAGACCTGTGAGCAAATTCTATGAAAAATGCAAAAGTGCACCAAGTTGTCCTGCTAATATCTTTACAGCAAAAACAGAAATGTAGGCACTTATCCATGCACAATGACAGACTCTACAGCCTGAAATGTATAAACAGAGATGAAAAACTTGCATTTGATGCAAGGCTAATTAGAGAAATTGGAGGCTTTTGTGTGCTGAGTTTATTGGATTTGTTTTGTCTGCATAGAAATACCTTTCGTAATTCAATATTAAAATAAGAAGCTGTCTCAATGCCAAAATTGAGTATCAAACAAGAGTGGCATCCAGAGGGTGGCTGGGCACTGAACAGGCTACCCAGGGCAGTGATCACAGCACCAGCCTTACAGAGATCAAGGAGTGTCTGGACAATGCTCTCAGGCACATGCTGTGACCCTTGGGGTGTCCTGTGCAGGGCCAGGAGTTGGACTCTATGATCTTGATGGGTGCCATCCAACTCAGAATTCCCTATGATTCTATGATATGTTCTAATATCTCTGCTGGCTATAACAGATTCATCTGAAAAGTGCAACTACAAAAATTCTGCTTACAAAATGTGAGGGGCAGAGCAGACCCTTATAAGTGCATTACACTATCAGTGCATTTAGAAGAGAAGTACTGTGGGAAAAATTCAGTAATGGGTTGAAACTGTGAATAAAGTAAAAATTAGCTTTCTCCTATTCCTACAGAATTGTTTATGATTTTCATTCTTGTCTCAAATTTATTTCTACTTGAGAAAAGTTAGGTTCTCTTTGTACAAGGCAAAAAAATATTCATTAATAGAAGATCTTAATATCTTCTAAACATATCTAAAATATCTTCTAAAATATCTGCTAAACATTTCTACCATTTAAATCAAAAATATCTACAATAGACACCATCTTTATTAGGCAAAAACATAAAGCTGTAGGATTAATGAATCCAAATCACTAACAAGCATTGAAAGAAAATACTAAAGATAAATACATTTTTCTGCTTTTCTCAGAGAGGATTATTGATGCTTCCTGAACACTTCTCAGTTTATTCTGCTGACACAAAGGTCTTTCTCTTCCATCTTTTAATATTAGATTTTGGGAGATTCAATTGACCACAATGCTCCATTGCCTAAATCAGTCAGCAACGTAGCATGAAAGAAGTCAAGAGAAAAAAAAAGTACTTTAAAAGGTGTTGCTTTCACAGAATCCAGAGATAAAGAATTTTATTACTTCTGTCCTCATCACTGACCCAATTCTACTGAAGACTGCTTATGATGGTACAGGTGTGTACATGAGAAAACCAAGAAAGCTAAAAGATCTTGTTTTAGAAAAATATATGTGGGAAATGCACCTGGAAATGGTCTTTGGGACTGCTTAGATTTAGAGATGCTACTATGCTACCTGCTCTTTTTTAAATTAATCAGTGATATGAAGTTTTTCCAAACAGGCTGGGAGGAGAATGGATTGAGAGCAACCCTGACTGGGCGTTGATGAGTAGCTCATCATGAGCTCACAGCCCAGAAAGCCAAAAACATCCTGGACTGCATCCAAAGTAGCATGGCCAGCACATGAGAGAGGGGATTCTTCCCCTCTGCTCTTCCATGGGTTCCCACCTGCAGTGCTGTATCCAGCTCTGGCATCCTCAGCACAGAGAAGATGTGGAGCTGCTGTGGTGGACACAAAAGGACTGGAGCACCTCTGCTCTGACAACAAACTGAGAGAGTTGGGGCTGTTCAGCCTGGAGAAGGCTCCATGGAGACCTCACTGCAGCCTTCCTGTGCCTAAAGAGGATTGACAACAAAGCTGGAGAGAAACTTTTCCCAAGGGCAGGGAGGGAGTGGATAAGGCAGGGATGGCCTTAAGCTAAAAGAGGGTAGATATAGATTACACAGTAGGAAGAAATTCTTTCCCATAAGGATGGTGAGGCAGTAGGAGAGTTTTCCCAGAGAAGCTGTGCATGCTTCATCTCTGGAAATGTTCCCAGGCCAGGCTGGATGGAGCTCAGAAAACACTGCTCTAGTGAGAGTTGTCTGTGCCCATGGCAGGAGGGTTGGAAGTAAATAACCTTTAGGGCCCCTTCAAACCCAAACCATTCTGGGACTCCATGATATGAAAAAAATGCACAGAATAGAAATAAGAACAGCATATTAGATGGCTGTGCTAGAATGGAGGGAGGAAAAACTATAAAAAGAAAAAAAGAAAAAATATAATTGTTTAAAGTATCTCATAGGATTACTACTTGGCAACATGTTGTCAAACCCTTAAGGCCACAGACCATATTTTGCTTCAGGTCTTTGGTATTCTTCCAGACACGAGGAATTTATCAAAGCCAGCAGAAACTGTATAAGCAGCTTGTCACTGAATCCTGTGAGCTGCTGAGTATTAAGGGAGATCAGTACATTTCTTAAAGTTACTTTTGAAAATTCTTGATTTTTTTACCAAACGTGGGGAAAAGTTGAGTGATTTAAATACAACTCTACCCAGCAAGGAAAAAAAACAGATAGAGAGTAATTTGGGACTGAAAATTGAAAAATTAACAATTCTTAGAAACACAAGTTTTGAGAAGGACAAAAAAATTAGCATAGTAAATTTGATAAAGAAGGGTAAAATACTCAGAGAACTGATAGATCATACACTCACAGGGATGAGATAAACCTCAAGAAATTCTGAAGAGTTAACAATTCCTTAAAGAAATTATAACAAAAGCACAAAACCAAACCAACCCAGTACAGAGGAGGGATGGAAAATTTAATTAGACCCCTGTTGTGTAAATCAAAAGTTCTTCATTGACTTCATTTTAGAGGAAGCTACACAAGATTACTAAGGATGGTAACAAAAGAAGAGCTTTAATACATAGGAGGAATGTGAAGCACAGCTCACTAGCAAAGAATGTAGAAGGTAACAAGAAATCATCCTAGAATACACTAATTTGAGGTTAAAAAGCAATAAAAATATTGCCCTTTTCACAGTGAGAGAATGCCCACAGAGCTGAAGTACCGCATGCCTTTTTGGCTGTCATTCTTCACTAGAAAAATGATGCACAATTGAAGTTGGCAGCAAAAAGTTAGAAAAGGGTATAAACAGATCAGAGAGACTTATGATTTGCTCTCAGATTTCATGAGCCTGATAAACTTCATTTTGGGGAACTTAAAACATCTGCAAGTTGAAAGAACTTTCCCATTAATGGCTCTTCTTTCAGGATCTCTGGGAAATGGCATGACTAGAAAACTAGAGGAGATCAACTATAACATGTATTTTGCAGGTGGAAAAGAAAAATGGTAGAAATTATACATCAGTCATCTTAACCTACTACCTGAAAACCTATCAGTACAATCAAACAAATTTCAAGATGCAGCAAGGAGAAATTGGGAAGAACAATTCTTCTCAAATCTATCCAGTTTAATTATCTGGTGATATAACAGGTCTTCTGACCTTAATTTTCTGTGACAGGGAGACTGGTAAATCATACATTGATTCTGTGCTGCTTATGGGGAATTCACAGGAAACACTAAGAAATTATTTTGCATGTATATAAATATATATATGAGGGCCTTTTTTGCCTCCCCCTTGAGAATGGCTTTCTACACAGACAGCTGCAGTTAAAAAAAAATAAACTAAAAAGATTGCACAAGCTCAGCTGGGACAGCAACCTACTAAAAGCCAGACAAATATGTGGTATTACAGTGGATCACAGAAGGAACATGAATCAACAGTGTCATTCTCTAGCAAAAAAAGGTGGACATAGAAGCAGGATTAGAGACAACAGCATAAACTGCTTCTGTCTTCCCCAGCTTTGCTGGAGCAATGGGTTCAGCTTTGGGTATCGCCCAACAAAAGAAGTGTGGGTTGCTTGCAGAGATGCCTGAGGATCAGAGGTCTAAGACTCATCACCTACAAGCAAAGGCTGAACAAACTGGGGTTGCTAACTGGAAAAGTCTTCAAGTCAATGACAGGTTTTTGCAGAGAGAGAAGGAATAATTTATCCTCCGTGTCCAAAAAGGAAAAAAACCAAGAGACAATAGGTTGAAACTGCAGCCAGGGAAATCCACTTTCCATCACCAGAATTTTCTAACAGGCAGGTGAAGCATTTTTCAGGAAATGCAGACAAAGTTTGTCCTGTCGTTCTCTGCACTCTCTTCCCTTAGAGCATTCTGAAATCCCTTTAAAACCTATAATCTATTATTTGAAGTAATTTCCCTGCCCAAACAAAGAATTTACTAAGTCACAATATTTCCTTTTGCTATCCTGAAAAAATGTGATAGAAATATTTTTTTAAAGGCTATATTTTTTTTTTGTTACTGTTCCAATTAGTAAGATTGTCAGATATGAGTAAGACAGGATTTTTTGGACTGATTTAGGTCATGGTCTGTTTATGATAACGCCTTCCATTTCTACTGTCACATTTACCAGCTGAGAAAAAAAAACTTCATAAAAATATTACTAATAAAAAAAAAAAAGATTAAAAAAAAGTAGAATTTTTCAAACATTGACTATATTGGCTTCAATGATTTTTTGTTTCTTACAAAGGCAAAAGGCATAGTTATCTGTTGCAGTAAATAACTTATAATCAATGAAAGTTCTTATTTTTCCTATTATTTAATTGATTAAAGTCTCCTGTATTCTACCTTGTGGTAATTGCCACACAGTCTTGAATATTTTATGCAGTCACAGAGACATTGCCTAAATGGGAGTATATTTTTTCTTTCCTATCACTTAGGTTAAAGCCCAAGTGTTTGGTTTGGATTTTGGTTGGTTGGTTTTTTTAAGCTATTTATATGTAGAATCCTAAGACAGGGCCACCCAGAGCATACCACTACTGGCTATCAAGAGATCTAGCAAACCAAACTAAATCAAATTTACAAGGAATGGAAAAAAAATAATATACATCATGCCAAACAGTCTGCTAAATCACTCATCACATTTCCTTGTTTGAAATGCTGAATTTACAGCTTCTAAATATTCTAAATTTCCTCCACCCTCCCCTGGAGATTGCCTCAATACTTGTGGGAGACATCTCAAAAACATATATACAAAATAATTTTACCTGAAAGGAAAAAAACCCAACCAAACTAAAGAGGTTTGTACTCTCTACATAAGAAGGAGTAACTTTCATACAAGAGCAGATATTGGGTTCATACTTTTAAAGATTTCCTGAATGTAAAGGTATGTGATAAATTTCTCACATACAATGTTTTCTTAAAAGGTGAAGGGAATATACTCTCAGTAACATCAGTGTGAAACTCTTTCCAAGTACCTCCTTTCCTAAGTGTTATAGAAAGATGACTCTTTCAATTACAAATACACAACATTCCTAAAAACATATTGCACTAATCTGTGGGCAAAATTTACTTGAAACAATATCATTTCAAAAACCTTCATAAGTACTTGAACACAACTAAAAAATCCCATTTGATTGTAACAAAATATTTTGTTCAATGGAAATTAAATATATTCTGATGATACTGTCAGTTATATGTCAGCTATACAAGATGACTCCATGATGGTGCTAACCACTGGAAAATTTCTTACCCTTCCACTACTAAAATACAGGTTTTTGAGGAAGAGATCCTAAAAATGGTTCCTAAGAATCTCCACTCCTTGCAACTAACTCTTCAGCTAGCCATTCCTAGCAGAGCAAAAGGACCATAAGGGTTATCAACTCCCACATCAGTACTGCACTGGGGATGTCTCTATCAGGAAAAAAACCAACATAAATCCATTCTGCTGTTGCTGTACCCTGTTGTATCTTATGGCACAGGACATTTGCTGGAATGCAAAGTCATGAAAGATCAGCAAGACTGCAAATGTGCTGACAGCTGGACTGGGATGAGATAATGTGAAAATTTGTGAAGCCTCTGAGTGAGATGTGGTGGGAAAACACTGGAAAACTCTGACAGAAGAATATATTATCTGAAAGGGTGTGCTTGTTGAAACAGTGAGTGACAGGATTGCTGAGGAGAATTAGATGGTTGGGTCACTGACCAAACCAGGGGAAAGTTTCATGGTGATAAAAGTACACATGACTAATGCAGGGACAGGAATGGAATTTGCTCAAGAGGAACAGCATAAAACTAGCAGGAAATTATGGAAGATAGCAATGGCACACACCTGTTCAACTTGCAGGCTCAGAAAGACATCAACCAATAATTTACTACTTTTTTATATAGAAGATGAAGCCAAATGATAACCCAGAGACACTCAGATTAAAATCAATTTCCAATGAGTTTCTAGTCTCAAGAAACTGTAGATGACAAAGAAATTAATCTGATTGCTTCAAGAATGTAAGAGTATTAAACAGAAAAGAGAGATCAAGAAATATCAGACTGAAGTAGCCAACATCCATCTTTAGTACAAACCACCACCAGTTGTACCAGAACATTTACTGGCCATGGGGCTCCATTGACTCCTACAACAATTCCATCCCTGAGAACCAAGTTGGAAGCTTGGTGTGAGAAGGAAGCAGAGGTCCTGGCTTAGCTGCAAAAATTAGGTATATAAGAAATAGCAAGTACACAAAGAACTTGTGCTCACTTTGACAGAGGAAATGAGAAAAGCTCTGAGTTGGGGACTGCTGGTGGTTTGCTTTGTTAGCCCCTCTATGATGGAAGTGGTGGCTGATAGCAGAAAAGAAAAAACTTTGAAAAAGCTCAAGAAAAGATGACAAGAAATCAGAATTTAGATGAAATGTGACAGGGGAGATAGCAGAGAAAGGAGAAAAAAGAGGTGAGGAGAAGATGCAAATAGGAAATGACAGCCAGGAGCTGTTTGGGATCGTAAATGAGCTTCTTGGAAAGCAGTGTGGCACTCACTGGGCTGGAACCACTGAATTACAGGATTATACCCCAGAACTCAGCACCACAGAATCCTCTCCCAGCTACCCAAGCAGCTCTAGATTTATTACCTCCTACAGCTTCCTGCCTTTCTTAGCTTGTCCTTGTAAAATCATTGAAGTCAATGCTGAATGGAAAATTAACCAAGCTCTCCCTCTTCTTGTCTTTTCATTTCTCATTAATTTAGGGAGAAAATGTAAATGTTATTTTCTCTCTCACTCCACCAGTTGTTGACAAGTCAGGAGCTAACAGTGAGAAGACTTCATTCAGAGCTTTGTGCTCTTTCTGCTGAAGCCAGCAGCCTTCACAGGTGCTACTGGGAGCAATTCAAATTGCAGCCCTTTTTCATTCAACGAGTGCTGCGACCCATGCCCATGAAACACAAAGGAAAAACGAAAAATGACAGGCAAGAGGGTGCTTTCTGACAGCATTTCTTTTTAGAGTTTGGAAGTGTTCTATGCTAAGTTCATACAAGGGCAAACCTTTCCTATAACAATTTTGGGAACTTGAACATGGAAACTCTGAAAACAGAAATAGAAAATTCACAAGGTTGCACATGAAGTTTGCTCCACATAATTCAAGAAAAACCTTGGTGAATGCTTCTGTTTCTCAAGGTGGTGAGAAAAGGGTTTGGCTTACTCAGCCTTCAGTTGGTTTCTCTATTTCACGTTTTTGTTATCAAGCGTGACTAAAAATACTAAAACTGCTCAAATGCAGAAAGCAGATGGTTCTAGGTCCAGTTATTGAACAGAAGAGGTACAGGAGAGATGCAATTTGTGGAACACAAAAGACCTTGCTCATCTTTGATTCATCTTTTATTCATCTTGTTTCTTTCTGTATTTCATCAGGTCTTTTGTCACAGAAATAAAAGAAATGGACACCACATGTGTGGTTCTTCTATATCAGTATATTTTTGAGTCAGGAAAAGAAATGGTATGAGACACGACATTTCATTCAGCTAGCTACCTTCATTTTCACAGAGGTGGGATCACACATTTAGGCATGTAATTTCAGACCAAGCACTCTCATATCCATTTATCGTTTTAAGGAGTCTAGGATTTATTCAATGTCATTACTCTCAGCCTCAGGACTGATATTTGCATGCTGCCCTTACTTTCTTTCCTCCTTCCTTCAAAGGATCAAACACTACAGAATGCTTTAAAAGAGGTAAAAAACTCATCCTTTCTTAAGCAAAATGCAACTGTTAAAAAAAGGTGCCTGATTTGATTTATTGGAGTGCACTCTGAGCCAACCACAGGGCGCAGATTTCTGCACCAGGCTGTATTTTAGCAGACATGGTGCTTGGCTCTGCTGCCGTCTCTTTTACTGCACAGTGCTTGAAGCAGTGGATACAGCAATGGCAAAATATGTCTTCTTATCATGGGTTTTCAGTTTAAAACAACCCCACTCCGAATTCAGCAGGAATGGGTGAGATCCATCACCTCTCACCATCTTACACCGAGGATCTTGGTCCCAGGTGAGATGCCTGACCCCTCACCATCACGACCCAACTCATCACTGTTTCTGCAAAACACCTCCCTTGGCAAAACACTCCCAGGGAAAACTTGGTTTTTGTTAGAACTCTGAGTGAGTCTGCCTTACCCAGCATAGGGATGCTACTCTTACATCTAGGAGGATGCTGAGAAAATGTCTCCCGGTAGAGACTAAATCCTCCTGATACTATTGCTCAGCAGGGAATTTCCTCAGGTGATAGAGCTGGGAATACCGGGGTGCCACTCTGTGCTGGAAGTCCCCTAAGAATGGTTCCTGACCTTGACTAGAAACTGAGTGGTCTTTTTCTCTCTTTCTCTCTGTTCCATAAAATCTCTCTTCCCCTTGTTTCTCTCCAGAGCTCTGGAAGGTGATGAAGCACATGGAGTGACATTCTGCTACCATGAAAGTCAACAGCAAGACTCTCAGTGGTTAATTAGAATTGGCACTTAGTTTAACTTCTACTTTGCTTCTTAGTAGAGAGTAACACTCTAGCTCTCCAGGGACAGGGAGAGCAGGGAACACAAAACTCCATGTTACAGATACTTACACTATCTACATACTGCATAGTTTGGCAACAAGCAAAACTTCTATTTTACATTCCATCATTGCCTTCAAATGCATTTAATCTTTTGCTGCTTTGAGGGTTGAGCTTGTTTTTTGTTGCCCTTTTTTAAAAATTTTTTTCAGAATGCCAAACCACTTTTAAACAATCATAAAGGCTCTTGAAGAGTGAGGCCCTTTATCTTTGTGCAGAATTAATATAGCACAAGTTCCTTTCCTGTGCTGCTGGAGGCACCCACTTATAACTGAGAGTGGCTCATTCTCCTCATCCAAGAGTCTAGCAAAGGGAAATAGTTTTTGTGTTTGTCTGAAGTGTTATTCCCCATGTTGTGTCATATATTCATGTTACTGTATAAGACCAATAGAGGACAAGCCCCACCCCCAGGGAAGTAAAAAATAATGTTCTCACAGTTCTTCTCCCTCTCCTCAGGAACTGCATACAGATTGTTACAGAAAAATATATTTAGAGCCTAAATATTACAACAGGGAGTCAAGTTGAGGAAAAAAATTTCTTTTCTCTGCCCACATACCCTTTTCTGCTTCAGGGGCATGAATACCTACTCCTGCTGGCTAGGAAGAGAAAAGAAGGGGTTTGGGAAGGAAATAGAAGCTGTAGGATGAACCAAGCAGCTCTTTCTTCCCACTTTAGCTACTGAAGTGATGCTACACTCAAGAGATGTGAGGGAGCCTCAGAGAGCCCTGCAGGT
Source organism: Anthoscopus minutus (assembly GCA_013399455.1). Taxonomy (NCBI): domain Eukaryota; kingdom Metazoa; phylum Chordata; class Aves; order Passeriformes; family Paridae; genus Anthoscopus; species Anthoscopus minutus. The sequence continues at coordinate 22,536 of VWYI01046111.1, read as the reverse complement.
CCCTGTTTCCCCTCTCCCTTCCTCTCTGAGCCCTCACACAACTCCTTGTGGGGGCTGGCACCTGCAGATCCACACCTCAGGTCATCATCCACGTGGGAACAGAGGGAGCAAATCTTCAATGAGCAAGAAGCAAATCCCCAGGGAAAGAAAAGGTGAAGAAGAGATTGACAGCGGGGAAAGGACGGCGAGTGGAAAGAATACTGAGACCTGTGAGATAAAGAGCAAAGGATAAACTGAGTAAAAAGAAGGGGAAAACATGGGTGGGAATAAGGCTTTTGAAGAAAAAAAAGATGAGACTTGGAAGAAGAAAGTGAAGAATGCCAATAGATCATGAAAATGTTTCAGAGTGTCAAAGACTGCTCCTTATTCCAACCATTTTTTCAGTTCTTAACAAAATTATTACTGGAGGAAAAGGACAACATTTAGGAGACTGAGTGGGAGCAAACTAAATGCCATAACATAAAAAAAACCCAACAACCCCCCCCCCCCTAAAAACAAACAAACCACAGTAGGAACATTCAAAACAGGTTTTTTTTTTAAAGCAGATAGTGAAAAATAAACTGGTGGAGTACACCTGTGGTCCAGGACTCTCTTTACCTTTCTTTTTACTAACTATAAGCATTTAGGCTAAAAATGGCTCCACTGATATGAAGTGGTTTGTGTGACTATAGATGTTATCTCCACACTAAGGTCCAAAAATACAAACACCAGCTCCCCAGCTGCAATCATTCAATGGACAGGAATTTGCATGGTTGAAGCAGTGACTTGATAATGTTGAAAGTACTATGATGGATATCTTTATACTCCATTTCTTAGAGGCTAAGCAACAGTGTATCGATGCAGAAGGGAATTTTCTCTTCAACTGAGGAAAAAAAACAAACCCCAGAACCCAATAAACAAAATCAGTAGGAAAAATATAATCTACTGTGCATTTTCAGCTCTGCTTGTTTTTGGAAAAAGCAGTGTAAATAATTTCTGTTCTTGAGAACAGCTTTAGTCAGACTCAATTCTGTCTCAGGTTGTTCAGTCACACAAGGGAAATCAACCTCAAGCTACCTGGTTTATCAGCATGTTTTAGAATAGAAAAGAGTACTTGCTGACTGTCCCCTTTGCATCCCTCCTCCAGCTCACTGATGAAAGCAGCTGAGCAAACAAGAGTTGGAGAAAAAGTTTGCAATTTACTTCACTAGGGTAACAGTAAATACTTGCCCGCTCCAAATGAGCAGGATGAGCAATGATTCAGAGAATTGTCTAGATCACCATGACTTCTGGACCTTCTTAGTCATACAGTACTTCAGGCTATTCCTAAAATGCTGCTATTTTTTGCTCAGGATCAGCTCCATCACTGCTCTCTCGAGCTGATATGGACAGATGTGTTCTTTGATTTCTTGACCCAAGCTATTATTTAGTATAATGAAACACTATATCCTTCAACAAGCTGTAAATCTGAGGTCATTACTGACATGCCAAAAGGAGTTTAAAAGATTATTGAACATGTATCTTTGCCTTATTTTGAAAACAGCAGTTCCCTTATGCTTATTTGCACCATGAGGGGAAACAAATGTCAAATGCAGTAGCAAGTTTTATCTCTGCTAAAAAACCCCCACACATTTTTTTATAATTTTTTTCAAACTGTGATTAAGATTTCTGTCTCGAATTCATGTTATTTTGTCTTGAAAAAGTTTTTATCTGTTGTATTACATAAAAAAAACACTGTTATACATCACCTGTACAGGGAGATCTCCCTTAAAACAACAAAACAAAAGAAATCGACAATCAACTACAATTAGAAATAGTAACTAAACTTAAAGCAATGAGTCTTCACAGCCAGTTAATGTATACCCTGATGATTTTTTGACAAGATTTTTTAGGATGCAGTACAGTAGCTTGCTAATGCTGAGTGATACTTTTAAATATGAAATTGTATATTGAGATGACAGATAAAAGTGTTACATGATGTTTGTCCTTGGATTAAAGGCTCCTTATTTGTTTGCAGTGACATGAGAAATGATAATGACTCCAGAAAAACAGATATTGTTTGTCATGTCACAGGTCCTTTGAGATCTCCCTCTTTTCTGTTACTTTTAATACAAAGGGAGGCCTAAAAAGGCATTAAGTCAAATCGTAGAGGCTTAGCTTAAACCTTAACATCAACATAGTTGACATAATTCTTGATAAGACTTTAGATGGGAAGAGTGATTCATAATAAGCAACAGGTATGGAGCATGCATTCAGGTTACAAATGACTTCAAGGTACAGTCCCATGTAGAGCACATTAACATTTAACCTTCAGGTAAAAAAAAAAAAAGGCACGAAGTCTCATTATTCAAAATCAGCTCCAAGAGCAAACATGGCAGTTGTCATCTCACTAGGCAAAACGAGAAATATTGGTACGTTCAGCACACAGAATTTCCCCTTCCTAATCAGCAGAAATACATGCTTGCTTTTCCATTCACCTTTCCACTCTGGGAAAGAGCTCTCCAGTTATGTTAACACTGGCAGAAGAGCCTAGCAGTGTCTCACCTGAAAAACCTACAAGCTGCAAAATATTAGTCAGGCATTTTCTTCTTTGCTGTTTCCATTCAGCCCTCAGAAAACGCCAAAACCAATCATGCAACCATGCTAACCATAGCAAGGGTTTGTCCTTCAACCTCTAGAAGCAGAGGTTAGGGTAGAAGCATAAAAATATTTTTGCTTTTTGCACAGCCATGGCATATAATCTTTAAAAACAATCAATAAGTCACAGTTGGCTGGAGTCAATGCGAGACCTCCATTGCTGGCACTTTGCTTGGAGGTCCCTTCCAACCTAAGCCCTTCTATGACTCCATGAAGTCAGAGAGGAAAGAGATGTGCTGAAAGACCAAGCACATGTCTAACAGTTCATAAAGAAAAATAAAGATAAACTGACTACAAAGAAAAGAGAGAACAAGTTTTTTCAAACATCAAAATGAAATTGTATCGCTTTTAACAGTATCAATATCAATAATCGGAATATCCTCAGAGAAAAAGAAAAAAGAAAACCTATGGAACAACAGTAGCAGGATTACTTGCATTGTTTTCTGTGAAACTTTTAATGAAATCAGGCACAGAATTCCATAAAGAAAATCCCACCAGCTTCAATCATATTGGAGATAGTCAGAACTTGGTTAAATGTGAGCATGCACACACTAATCTGAACCATCTCTGCGCAATTAGAAAAATTGTAGAATAAAAGTCAATCTGGAAATGAATTATAGTTAAAGCAATAGATATTGCAGGAAAGAAAATAACATTGTGCTTGGCACTAATTGCAGTTGGATGAAAAGCCTAGAAACAGGAGTGCCCTAACCCATAATTCCACCCAAAAAAAAACCAAACCTGTCAAAATGTAATTTTCTATACTATATATTATGTTACATACTATAATGAAAAATAAACAAGCCCAACTCCAAATAAAAATTTCTATGGCAAGGTAGAAAAAAGTAATCTGTAGTTTGAAATTTCTTCTTAATCACACAGACATTCTGGAGGTTCACTACTCTTGTAATTACAATTCAGGCTTGTAACCTTAGTTTGCAGAAAAGAATCTGTAATTAAATGTATCCAAAAGTTATATTTTTAGGTTTAAAAGAGATGAAATTGAGTCCTAGAACCTGGAGGGGGGGAAAAAAAGAAAAAATACAAACTTGAAAATCCAGCAAAAAAATTAAGCAAAGAAAGAATCCTCAAAGAAATAGAAAATACCAAAAATTACACATATTTTTGTTATAGCCTAAATTCAGTATTAATTGCATCACAATTATATTCATTTTAGGTGTTTAAGAGATCTTTCAAAACAGAGTAAACTAATAACGAAAAAAAACCAAATTTAAAAAAACAGCAAAAAGACCAAGAGAGTGATGAGCACCTCTTTATCAGCCTAATCCATTATATTTAATTTGCTCTCCCTTCCTTGTTGAGAGTTGTTGGGAACAGCCCTAGTGTGTGCCCAAAGTGACCTCTAACTGATTTTTTGGTAATTCAGAACAGCAAGAACACATTAACAGGGAAACCCAGTCCTCTTCCCTGCTGGGGATGCAGATGAATGCTGATATAAAACTACTTTGGTCCCACCTCACCTGAGCAGCACAGAACAACGTACTCCATGCATTGATCCCAACCAAAAAGGAAAAACAACAAAGAAAGAAGGGAAGCAGGAGGAAAGGTACAGAAAGAATAGTGGGGAAAGACAATTAAAGAATTACTCATTCAGATCCAGAAAGTTCAGGGAGGGACTACAGGAAAAAAAGCTTGTTGAAGCTGGGGCTTGATTGCTTTGGGGTTTTAAGTTGTGTGCGCTTCATATGAGACACAGGAAGTTTCTCTGCCTAAAGAGAAAAATAGGCTCAAGTAATGGGACCCCTTCTTTGCTCAGGTATTACCAGACTGAGCAACTGTTTTCTTTCCAGAAAGGTTCTTCATAGGCTTGTTTTCAGAGCCAGCTTGCAAGTACCCTTCTGCCATCCTTTGACCTTTGCTGATTTCTGAGGTGACTGTTTAAAACTCTCACCCTTGAGCTGGATAACAGGGGGACTGGCCAACAGGAAAATTCAAAAAGTTTAACTAGGACATGAGGAAACTTCTGCATCTAGAATAAAATAGGTCCAGTCAGCAGCAAAGCTTGGGGAACCAACAAGCTGAAAAGTGGCTGAGCAGTAGAGGCAACTTACATTATTTACATCATAGCAAGTGCCTCTTCCACCTACTATCAGTGAAAAAGCAGGGCTACTTTTTACACAGTGGCCTCAACTTTTCATTCAATTTCCCAGGCTAAAAATAAGTTGCAGTAATCTCATAAGGTGTCAGAAAGAAAATGAATACCAGAAAGAAAATCTGTCACAATACAGAATAGAAGCAACTAGAGCAATACATATCCTTGATTTTTTTCCTCTCTTGAATTCCAAGGCTGGTCATCTGAGCTGGTCAGAAAGTGAGACAAAAAACAACAACCCAAGAACAACAATAAAAAATTCCAGTGATTCATGATGACCAGGGAGATGGTGAACAAGATGCGAATGAAACATTCATCAGGTGCCAAGTAGCAGACATGCCACATACTTATTTCAAAACAGGAACTTATCCTACTTTATTCTGTTGAAGCCATCACTTTAATAACTTATTATTTCAATTAGACATCCCTCTATATTTGCCTTTTACTTTTTGTCTCAGAATGTGTAATTTAGAGATAAGACTGGGCTGACCAGTTTGCAGTTCCTAAGTTCTACTAGGTCTCAGTAGAAGCATTATACAAATTTATATACATATCACACTGAATTTTGCATGCTAGACAGATTGAGCTCATGTTCTGCAAGTTTTCCAAAAAGTAGTACTAGCATCAAAGTAAAAAGTGCCCAGCTTCCTGTTCGCTTTGTAGTAGGTTTGCATTTTCAAGCACACTGCATAATCATAAGTGAAAAAATGGATGGAGTCAGCCAGAATTACTTTTGTAAACCAGCAAATTTATACACAGAATTTCCACTACAAGTAGAGAGAGGAGGGAAACAGGGAACAGTAAGGGGAAGGGGATGAAGGAAAGGGTCTGCTTATTTTTGAAGAATTAAAAAAAAGATTAAAAAGTACAGCTGAAGTCTTCTTAGGATTCATCTCTATGAGATTATAGGGTACCTAAGCTTGTCTTTATGAAATACATCCTATCAGAAGGAAACAGATTTGGAAGTGCTGGGAAACCACAGACAAAACAAATGGCTAAAATGCAGAACATAGATTATAAGTTCTTGCAATTAAAACTGATTTTAAGTGTTCCCCACTGTAAGTACCTGTCCTTTCCAGTTGTTTACAGGCCTACTAATTTGAAACTTGGACACTATCTACATCTGAGTGAGTTCATTTGCCTGCATGAACCAGCACAGCTCAAAGCAGTAGAGCCAAATGAGCTTAGAGCCACTGGGGACTTTGCCTCATGCCGTGACAATCAGGAAAAGATGTGTGTTTTCCCAATCACCTTTTTACCAAAAGGTAATAGGGAAAAATCACATGGCTTGACTATGCCACCCTTATGAATACTTTTCCAGAATTGGCTGCTGACATTTTATGCTCAGGTAGAGGCTGCACCAGGACCTGCCAGAACCCCCAGCTTCACAGAGGCTTTGGCCAGAGGGGATGCAGAGGTATCTCTCCCACCTCCCCTGGCAGCAGCCAGCAGAGCAGGGAGAGGTGTTTGCCCACAGGCTTTGCAGGTGCCAGTAGAGGAGAGCAGAGAGGTGAGAGCTGACAGCTTTTGTCAGGCATGGCTGGCCATTCCCTTCCTTCCTTCCTTCGCTCCCTCTCTGTGGGCAGTGGCTGTCTGGCGTTTCATGCTCCATGTGCAGCTCCAGGAGGCAGAAGTGGGAAAAGAGGGAAAGAACAAGTTGATTTTGTGTAGCACAGTCACTCTAATCAGCCAAGGCTGAAGCATGAGAACCTGGCTTCCCCATTTCCAGCTCCCCTCCCATGCAGTTAACTGGGAGCAATCAGCCCCCAGCGCAACCTGCTGCAGATTCAGCTCCCAGGGCTCAAGAGGCAGACATTTGGCCATAAGCTGATCTTGTCTGGAGCATCAGCCACGAATTCAGAAACTTCCCCTGAGCAAACCCAGCAGGTTTATCCCTTTTATCATGGGGCTTTGCAGCTTCTCAGTCAGGCTCTCATCTTTAACTTAGGTAGAGAAAAACAATGTGCTTTTCATTTTTTCCAGAATATAGACCATCTGAAACTTTTAAATGCAGTCACACAAATTAATCTAAAAAAAAAGCAGATAATAAATAAATAAACAATAAAGCAGATGCTGATCTTAGAAACTTTTTGTATAACTACTAAAAACAGAAGTTATATGCAGATGAAGACAGGCTTTTCCAGCACAAAGACGTCCATCCAGTTGATGGGCAGCACTACTCAGAAATCCCAGACCTTGCAGCTTGCTTATATTTCATTCCATATGTACTGGGCCAAGCCACGTTATTCTAAGCTTCACTGACCCATGCCAATCCTGCCTCATGCAGCTGCACAGCCCTTTCAGCACAAGAAAGGTTTGCAGGCTGAGGCACACGCTGAATGTTTAAGAATCAGAACCGAGGTGGGCAGAGCCCCGAAAAAAGTTGAGGAAGTGCAGCAATCTCCTTGCTGTGTGTGATAGAAAAGCAGCCAGAAATGCTCCCCAGGCACCACGGCTGCGAGCGAGCGCTTAAGGCGGGGGAAAACTGATGCCACTGGGCGGGTGGTGCCGCAGGAGCTGTACCTGTGCAGTCCTGCTGGGACACAGGAGGTCAAGTTTCTCTAGGCAACCACTTCTCTGGTTTATGTACCTCCCAGTCTTCAGAGACCCCGCTTCTAAGAGCCAAGTCTTTGTGGCCCAAGTCATGTTTACTGTATGACATCCTGGCTGCTCTTGCCTCAGGCCTGTTTAGCTCTGTTCCATTCTGTGCCTAGGCATTCAGGCCGATTCCTTCCTCAGTAATGGGACTTTTGAGAGTTTTCTTTCAAACAACTAATAAAATTCAAAACAAGGCTTCCTGATTTGTTTCTTTGGTACAGTATTCCCCGTTCAGCTCCTGCCAAAGCTCCCCTCCCAAGGCGGGCAAAAGTTTCTTCCAAACATCTTCCTCCCACATATTAATTAAGCATTACTCCCAGGTCTGGCAGCAGGCTTGCTTTTTGCTGACCACGAGGCAGTTGTAGACAGATTTTCAGCCAAGCCTCATTGCTGTCTTAGTTATTTTCACCTCCACTTAGAGAGTTTGAAATCACAGAGGCTGTGCTGTGACTACTACATTATAATACATGCAGTACACTACAAATATTCTGCTAAAACTTCAGCATCATTAACATATATAATTAGGAAATCCTCAAATTACCATGTTGTAGAATCAGTGAACAACATGTAATCCAAGGATTTTGTTTTTTGTCTGGTCCTTTCTGCCCGCTAGGTGTTGCAATTAATTATACCAGTGCTTTTTGTTTTGCAAGTATTATTATAGTTAATGATGATTAGTGCAGATAATTTTGTTAGGTTGCTGTTTTCTAGCTTAGGGGTATCACTTTCATTCTAAAGTGTTGATTATTTCTTATCTAACTTTGAAAATTAGATTAGATGTTTCTTGTATTGTCAAACTATGTAGATTTATATGGTAATTTAAAATCTGATAAGCTATGAGTGGCACAGGATTGTGTAATAAAGCAATCACAGCAGCTGACACTTCAGAGAGAATTGAGTCTTGCTTTAGAAGAGAGACAAAAAACAAAAAAAAAATATATATGTGTACCACTACACGCTGGGGACCAAAGCGCTGGGGGAAACATTTAGGGTGAGAGAATCATTACTTAACTTACAAGCAGTGCCCTCATTTTCTCTGCATGACTGGACAGATGCATCCATTATGTGTTATTTCAGGGGGAAGAATAAAGGAAATAAATGGCCAAATATCAGGAGCTGCCCAGAATGAGACAGACTCGCTGACGATCTCCATGATGGGACTTGGATTACAGGCTTCTCCTAACGCAGCTCTCCGTACGTGCTTTTGCAGAGACATGGATGGGACAATAATAAGGCAGGAGTGACCCCAATCCAGTGGATGCAGTTTCTTCTAGAGGAAATTTAAATTCTCTTTGCAGGTGGGGCAAAGACAAAGCCATCCTTTTGCCTTTAGATTTAAAGGCAGCTTCTAAACCAACACTGGAAATTGAATTATGCATAAGAACTCTGCACAGAAATACCCTTTTCAGTATCTTTGTAAGAGAAACAAGAAGTAAAACAGATGCTTTTAGGAAAAGATTATGCCCCTGGGGACTGTTAGGAAGGCACATGATTTTGCAGGATGGGAGGCTGCCTGCTGATTTCCTTCTTACAAGAAGTCACCCCAGTGTACATTCCTAGGCTTGTGACAGGGTTGTCATGCTGCATCCGTGCTGCAAAGTGGTAGGACAGAAGAGGCTGAAAGTACAGTCCAGAATGTGCTAGGGGAAATGTCTGTTTGAATATGGCTCTTGCACATGGCAAACATGATCTTGGAGCCTCCAAGGGCTATTGCTGCTCTAAACAGGCCAGGGCAGCGCAGTGACACAGACCATCTTCCTCTCCCACTGAAGGACATGAATCCTTCCCCTCCCTAACTCAGAGCATCAGAGGGAGCTGGCACCAGTAACAAGCCCCCTCATGAGTTTCCCTATGGCACAGCCAAAATATGTCATTAGGAAGGCAGACTGGTGACTGGAGAAGACACAGTCACATTGCAGGACCTCCCCAGAATCCACATTAGGGGGTCTTTAAAATTGGCATTAAGATGGTGGAGGAAGGGATGGGTTGTGCCTTATAAAAATGATCTTATTTTTAGCAAGAAAGAAAAAGAAATGCAGATACTTATGTCAAGCAACTGTGCATTTAAGAGCAGCTGAGTCTCAGTTTGAAAAGCAGAGCTGTGATCTACTTGTTTTAGTTACGCAATCCATATTTTATGACCAAATTGTGATCAAACACTATTATAACTATTGTTCTTGCAGATTTTACATCTGAATAGTAGACACTGCTGTATCATCACACAGCTGAGCCACAACACAAAACACATTCCTTTCCTGGCTGCACAGGAGTGGCTATCTGAAACAAGGAGGATACAAGCCCTGGATCAAAGATGATGGCTGAGACCCTTTATTTGGGAGAAAAATTACTTTGAGTAAGCCAAGAATGGAGACCAAAAACCAAAATTCACCTTTGCTTTTAGAAGAAAATTTTATGGCATTTCCTACTCTCCTTTTCACTCCTAAAGTCTTATGTATGTCTTGAATAATTTTCCAGGAAATGACCTGGAAAACATAGCTGAACTATGGAGTGGTCCAAGTGTTCTCTATTTGCTTTAACTCAAAAAATTAATATAGTATCATAAATTTGTCGAGAGATAAATTTAGAAAAAAGTATTTTCTCTGCCTGAAAGAGCTTACATGCTGCACCGCTGCTATCCTCAGTTAACAGTTTTGAGGTATGAAAGCTTCTCCTTAACAGCAAGTGCTAACAGAATGTTTTATCTGGGCAAGCACTACTTCTAACAGTTCAGATCTGCCACTGAGAGTCTGGTTAGCAAAAAAAATTTTTTTTACTTCTCCTGCACTCCATATCCTCTTGGGCTAGGCTGCTGTCACAGCTCTGTTTCTGCTCCCCTAACTAATAGCCTTGTCTTTATTCTGTTTCTTCCTCTGGCGACCTCTTGCTCTGCCCCCCCACCATGGTCTATCTGCTGCTCACTGCAGTGAAACCAGCCCCTACCCTCCCTCCAAAATCCACACTGGTGACAACGAGCCCCTTGCCGGAATACAAAATAAAGAGTGAGCAAGCTAAAACCAATATGCTCCCTCATAGTCCCAAACAAGTCACGAGCATCCAAAAAATAAAAGGCTTCTAGCAGAAACCTGAGAGTAAAGAAGTAAATGCTACCCAGAAAGAGATAAGCCTTAACTCTTAAATCACTTAATGCCTTCCCTGAAGTCACAGATCTACTGTGGACCAGAAAAGTCAAATCTAGTCTGCTCCAAGGGATAAAAGGGCACTACAGGCAGGACTCAACTTCCTATCCTGCCCTTTCATCTTCAGCAATCCTTGTTTCTCATCTTACACATCTGTGCTATAGACTGCAGTGACTTTAATACCAGAGATTCATGGAGGATTTTTCATTGTCAAACCCACAGCAACGAACAATTCTAACCATTTCTGGAAAATCTTTTTCCATCCCCCTCCACACCTGTCAAACTATCTTGAGAGTTTTGATTAAACAATGCTGCATAAACCCAGTATAAATCAGCTGGTTGCTCTAATTCAGGCTTGTAACTCTTTAGCATTATTGTACTTTCATACTGCTCCAACTCAGCCAAGCAGCAAGTAGTATCTGTTATTAAAAAGGCTCCTGGAACATCTCTGCATAACCAAGAGCAAAAACAGTTGCATCCCTTCTTTTGGCAAACAAACAGCCAGGCAAGATCCTTAGCCTACCCAAGGAGTGCATACTAACACCACATGCTCCAGAATATTCATAATCATGCAAATATCTTTGGCCCATTGACTGAGTCTCTGCAAGTGAACAATTAGTTTCTCTTCTATAAATTTTAATAAGCATAGGGCAAACCATCTACGCTGTAGCTGTTATCTTTCTCCTCATCTCATTATAACAGAAGAATCCATTTGGCATTTGTCAGCTTTCTCTGTATGTCTTCAGGAGAAAATTGATCTTGGTATTCAGCAGCTTCCTTTTTTAATACGTTGTCATGAACAAAAGAATGCATTCATTGCTTCTCAGATTTCTCCACAGGACTTGAGAAGAGAAAGTTTTGTTTGTCAGTTGTCATACTTCAGGATATTTTTCATAAGCAAATCACTCACCATTCATCAGCTTTATGTGGTTCTACTAAAAAAGGAAGTGCTTGCTCCACTTCTCACCACACAGATGCAACCTCATTATAGGTCCAAGGATGAGCAACTCTAGATGCATAAACTCATAACCAATTAGCATTATGGGGAGATCTTCTGCATTTTGAAAGAAATTTTGTGCAAGTAGCTAGGGAAAACTTCCCTGTGGTTATTAATCAGAATGGGTAATTAAGACTATTAATCTTACTGACTTATTTCCTTCTAATTCACAGTAATTTACTTAGGAATAAATAACTCTGATCTTTTGGACAATTCTTCCTGCCTTGAACAAGTTATTCCTTTTCAGAAGGACAGTTAAGCATGGAAAGTGCATTCTCTACAGCCACTACAAACCACATGTAGCAGAGGGGAACAAAGCCTAATTTGAGAATTTGCATCAAAGACTGATGAAGTAATTTAAACTGCACCTGCCACAGGTCAGCAGAACCTCCTCACTCTCACATGCACACTTCTCTGATCCTAGACTAGACAAAAATGACAGATAACAGGGCAAAAACTGGAATTCCCCTATTTTGTTGGGGTAGGGAATAATCTGACACATAGGCACACTATACTATCCCTCAGGTCTGCAACAGCTGCATAGGCATGGGGTTCCTGGTGCTGACAGTGAGAACTGCCACAGAGCCCTGCTGCCAGTTTCCCAAGAGGCTAACCACTGGCTTGGTTTATGTATCTAAAGGAATATTGCAACAGCCAAAGGCAAAACTCCTTTTGCCATCTTCATTTAGCAAAGCACCCAATTTTTGATTTTTTTTTTCTCCTGTACAATCCTTGCTCTTCTGCAATGCTTAGCACCTTTCAGCAGCACACAAAGCACTGTCTGTCACAGCCAGCTGTTTCCTTCCTACACCTTCCCAAGAGAGCCCTGAATGGGAATTTCATTAGCTGGCTCCAAATGCAATAGGCCAGGTGTGGAGGGTGTATGACAGCAGACACTCACTAAGTGCTTCACTCGGTAATGTAGAGAAACAAATAAAAACCTACAATAATGCAGGCTTCTGAATAGAACTTTATTGCTGTTACTGTACAGGCAGGAGGGTGGCACAAAGAGATTCACAGCTGTGGCTCTGCCATTCCCTAAAAAAGGACCAGGAAACAAATTTGAGCACTGGACCCCGATCATCCAGACTGGCTCTTTCCTATCTGGTTTGGGTATTTCAACTATATGCATCCATCACGCTGCCCAAGTACATCCAGGGATGGAGCTCACTCCAGAGGTGATAAAGATGGCATTCCACAGGACCTGGATTCTCTTCTCTACACAGCTATTTATTAGTGAGAAGGTTCATGACATAGAAGACCAGTTTTCCAGACTGCTAAGAGACGTTTCAGACTTAGAAAGCCACACAAAGTATTTTGTAGCAGAGCAGTCTTGGGGACCCAGAGGAATCCCAGGTCCAAGGACCACCTCAGTACAGATTTGGCTAACCTGCTTATGCAGTCTGGACATGAACTAGGGGATACCACAGAGCCCTGGGGTGAGGGACCAGTCCCTCTCAGAGCTGTAGATGCAGTGTGCACACTAATGCACCACCAGGGTGAATAATAATTGCTCATTGTAGATGTGCTTGTTGCTTTACAGATACCATTTCTAAGGCTTTACACTCTGAAAAGCATTTAAAGTTTCAAAACACAATCCAAATATGCCCGAGGCAGTCTAATTTTCCTTTCAAAGAGTTATGAATTTATACTTAGGCTCCTTCTTAACAGCCCATTTTTGACCCAATGGCCCATGATGGCACCTTCAAATTGAGCTACAGTCTATCAGTCAACTTCTGTTTAGTTCACAGACCATCAGTGCAATGGAATTTAACAGCTGCTCAGGAGCTATTATAGCCTTTCATGTCAATCTGATCGTCAAGGGTGTAAAACAAATGTCAAAAATCTTCAAGAATAATTTTAATATTTACTGACCATACACAAGTAGCAAGGCTTTCTGCCCTTGCATTTTCTAGAGGGTAAAGCCAAAATACCTTATGACCAGGGAATTAGATCTGCCAGAACAAATTGGTCAACACAGTAAACATCAGATATATTTCTTAAGCTGTAGGAGCTTAACAGCACATTTACTCAATAAATCCCTACTCTTCCTTTCATTCATATAAAATAGAGCTAAACTTCAAGAAGTAGTTTAAAAGGGAATATTTTTTATCAAGACTTCATCTGGCTTTCTATAGATCTTTTGTGCACTTAAAATGCAATCCTCAAAACATCATGAATATCTGAAGCTTCAAGAACCAAAAAAATAAAACAAAAAAAAGTATTACACAGAGGAATAATCTTTAGAGGGCAGAAAAAAACCAGTTTGAGGTCAGATATATCTTTCAAAGCATGAAATATAAACACGTAAATAAACTAATTACTGGGAAAGAGAAAGCCTTGATGAGCCAATTGAACATTAAAAAAAATATGAACTCTAACAGTAGCCATGAAATTCAGCCTTGAGAAATCATCTAAAACATTAGTCTCCATTTTCTTTACTAAAAAAGATGTGGGGGGAGAGAGAGTGGCTAAAGCATTTAAAGGGTTCCACACCTTTTTTCCAAATAACCCCAAAACTTGGAGTCAAGGGGAAGAAGCCACAAATAACCAGTCTTCTGCAAGTTCAGGGATGAGCTCACACATGTGAGCAAGGGGAAGCCCATCTGTGCTCCTTATCAGAGGGAGAGGAAGATGATGAATAATTTGTCTCTCTCAATAATTCCTCAGAAGAGTTCTATACATTGTATAATACACCTCAAAGAGCAAACAGCTGCTGACTATAAGCCTCAGTTCTTCCACTCCCAGGAAACATTTTCACACAGGATGAAAGGCTTCTTTTTTGCTTTTCTCCTGTCCCAAAGGATTTTGGAAGTGTTTGAAAACTAATTAAAAAAGAGGAGCAGTTAGTAAAGCAGTATTCAGGTAAAAGGTAAGCATCCATTTTCATTCCTTTGGGCAGAGGGTGACAGTACATTGTGAATTACTAGATAATAGGAAGTGATACCCTCTACCTCCTCCACACCTCTTCCAGTAGATGCCTATTAAAGGCCTTAGTCTTATCTCTGCTTTAGTCCAGAGATGTAAAGTAAAGGTTTTAGGAAATGGGACTTGGTGCTTTGCATTCAAATAATCACTTTTGCTCCGTGTGCCATAGGAGGGCTGATCACATCCTCTGAGGTTTCCATTTGCTAGTAAAAGCCAGCTGGATGTCCAGCATGACAATTTTAAGTGGCTATAAAATGCACACTAGGCTCTGTGCAGCTTGGAAGAAGGCAACCCTGCTGGTGCACCCACCATGGAGCTCTAGATTATAAACTCAGAGTGGAGGAGAGATCATGCTTATTTCTCAGGTATAGCAGTTTTAATTTCAATCAAAATAAGAGAAAGGAAAGGGTAAAATTTACAGATTAGAAAGACAGCATACAGGAAGACATTACATGCATATTTATACAATAACTGATACATTGAAATAAAAATTAATTTTTAAAGCCAATGCTTTTCCTTGTTTCAAGGTCAGAGTAGATTTTTCCCTCACATTCAGAGGCAAAGCTAGGATGGCACATTTAAAGCCATTTAGAATGAAGAAAGGAAATCAACCACTTAAAACCTTGTCACCCAAAAGCGACAAAAATATTAACTATTAAAACACTTCTGTGTATTTCAATAAAAAGTTTTCAAAGTTTTTGTTCAAGTAATTCAATTGCCACACATGCATGCCACAAAACTGTTGATCTAGATTAATTGTCCCATTCCCTTTTAAAAAGCCTGAAAAAGGGGGAAGTTCTACACACATTTTTTTTTCCCTCTGCTGTGTTGTTACATTCAATCTAGGAGGCAAAAGAATACCCCTGTTTAAAACCTATTGACTGCTCTTCAAGCTTATTCCTTCATAAAACTTCCCCTACATCCAAAACAACTGCTCGGAAATAGGAGATCTTCAGAAATGCAGAAATGAATGAGGCAGATCGATTTTTTTTCAGTATCAAATCACAAGGAGCAATAAATAAGAAATAAACAGCTGAAGACTGAGTAAAAATTCAGCATTTGCAGACCTGTGCACAGGTGGATTGAAGCACTGAGTGCCAGGTTGCTATGAAATCTGAGTAATCAGTGAGAGACATTTGCAGAGATCACTGTAAGAAAGCTGCAATGTGGTTTTTTGTTTGCTTTCAATTCTATGAAATGTGGGTCTTCAAAACTAGCTGAGCTCCTGCTTTTTGGCTTGATACTATTTTGAGAGAGGAACTTTTGTATCCTTACAGAATTAACAGGATCTTCTCATTGTCCCATGTTTACATCCCATTTTCCCCTAAAGGAGCAACTGCCTGGGCGGAATTGAGGGGTTTTGTGCCAGCCATTTGTTCCACACTGGTCACTACACTTGTCAGGCAGGAAGCAGCCTTGATTAAGTTATTTGTATTCCTAAGAGGTTTCCTACTGCCTGGGCTCACTCTGCAGTCATGTAACCCTGACCAGGAACAGCTGAACAAGTGACAATAGTTCTGGCTGTTTCATGCCATTAAGACGTAATGCTTGTCTCACGAGCACAGAATGCCAGCACACATTTAACTGGTGAAGCCAAAGTTTTGCTGCTCTGTTCATCACACCAGTGTACCAGAAGGAGCAGGTTTGCAGGGGCAGCTCTGGTGCACAATCAGAAATCCTCAAAATGATTTTGAATCCTCAACTCCCACAGGTCACAAGTGTCTGCTGTTCCCTCTTACTTTTGTCTATCTGAGGTGCCACCCAGCTGAAAATATTTCATTAGGGTTTTATGGGATGCATCTGTACCCAAAGACATAAAACTTGAGCTGGAGGACACAAAGCATCAGAGAAAATCAGTTTCTCCCAGAACAAATGGAGAGAGGTCCAGGCATCTTGTACTACAAAGGTACAATGAGACAAAGTGTCTGCACAGCTGCCTAGGACTGACTGCAGCTTCTAAAGCTGACCCTCCAGAATTCCATCCTCCTCTCACTCTTCAGGGCTCCCTGTCCAAGTTAACCAGGTTAAAAATGCTTCTGGCTCATCCTGTTTCTGTTTTCTGCATCATTGTGGGTAACAAGTGCCACTGAGGAAGGGTCATTTTAAGTAAAGAAGCAAGTAAAGAACTGCTCAGTGTTCTAATACAAAAAAATAATACAAATGTAGTTTTCTCTCTCTCTTTCATTACTCAGTTTAGAGGTCCACCCTGAGAGAATTTAAATCTAATCAGAAAATCAAGCAAATATGATGAAGTAGACAAGTAAGCACGAAGCACACTTTTATGCAGTCCTATGTTTAACTACTTTGAAAATACAAATCCAAAATAATTTTCAAAATGCCTTGAGTTTTTACTTAGTCATTTCCTTCTTTAGCAGGAAAATATCAATTATTATGTTAGATAGTAACAAATATTATCTAAACTCCAAATGCATTCAGGGCAATAGCTAATTCTGTAAGCCATTAAAGGAAACTCTGAGGCAGAGAGTAGGATTTAGCAACCACTAACCATTAAAAACATATTGTTAAGTTTCCCTGCAATACTTTTCAAAAGAATTTTCAAATATGCCATTAAGCTCACTATTTCTTAAACATTACAGATATTAGCATCATCAGAATACCACCATTCATATATTTTCCTTTTTTCTGTCTACTTCTCTTCTAAACTTGCTATTCTCTTCAAAGCAAAGTTCTTTTACTTAAAAAACCATCCTTCTCCCTTGTCAGCAAAGCACTCTCATTTTCCACCTTCAAATCCCTCCATATAACCTACATTTCACTGAGATTGACAGTAGTGCTCTAAATGCTGTCAGTATCACATCCTATCTTACAATTTTACTCTTATCCTGTGTATCATAATCTAAAATCAGATTCTAAATTGCTTGGGGCCTAAAGTCACCTTTCTACTTTTCTTTATCTTAAATCATTCCAAAGGGCCAAGATCTTCCCACCCTGACTGGTTCACAGGAGCTTTGTGGCAGCCAGAAGTAGAGCCAACATTATCCTACCCATGAACTAGGAGCCAGCTGAGCACATATTATTGCAGCCCCGTGTTTTCCACATCAATGGACTTCATCACTGACAGAAAAACAGGCATTTGAAATGTACATCAAGGTCAGCTGGTGCTGCTCATTTTCAGGAATGTCTTGACAGAACTTTGAATCTATTTTAATTCATTGCAATTTTCAGAAGCTAACATTAAAAAAAAAATCAGGTGAGTTTTAATTATGATTTTTCACACTATTATGTCCTTAAAATTAAACAATGAACTGAAAAAATACAAATGATAATCATGAAATCCCAACAGCAGAGCATTAAAGTGAGGCAAATGAACTGAGATTGAGGAGAACAAGATGGTTTCTGATATACTGAGGGTGCACACTAATATTACAGCAGCAAAGTATAGCAAGGACTACACATTCAATAGTCTAAATATAACATGGATGTCATCAGAAAAAAATATCCACCTTCATGGTAAATGTGATAGAATGTTAAGCTTTTTAATAAAGGAGAAAAACCTTTTTTTTCATTATAATTATATGGATTTAATGGAAATTCTCCCAGTCAAAATATTAAACCCAACTCACTCCAGGAGTCCTGACCATCTAAAACATACATTTTTCTCTACTCCTTTTGAAGTAGCAGTACATACCAGTGAGCTTTCTAATTGACTTTTTTTAAAATATAGAAAGCCTTCATAAACATAAAATGAGCCAATTTAAAACATTGATGGTCTTTGTACTGAAGCGCTGATGAGATAAAAAGCACATCTGAATTACAGAAAGCACCAGCTTTTAGAAAAGGTACCTCTAAGACATTATTAAAATAATTTTTGCTTAGTGATCTTCTAAGCCAAGGAGAGAAAAGCCATTTTACACAGGCTTATTTTGTCCATCAGCCAAGGAATCACAAGAGCCTTGGTCTGCTTTTGTAGCTGGGGCACGGGAGCAAGAGCAGCTTTTGAACACTGCAGCCCCATCATCATTACAATGGGAGACAGGCTTACTGCAAGTGGCAGTGTGAGTTGCTCCCACATTTTGGGAACAATGTGGCTCTCAAAATACCCTCCCGGGGGAATGCCAGAGGCCTGTGGTGCATGGGTGGAACCTCTTTTCTATCATCCTGATCTTAATCCAGTGCTTCCCACAGGGAAGGGAGATCAAAGCCTTCTCCTCAGTGCTGCTGGGGGTTGGTGTCTAACCCTGGGGGGCCCCAGGCCAGAGAGGTGAGGATTGCATGACACTGAGGTGGCACAGGTCAAATGGAAATCAAAATCTGCTTTTTGGTTTTCATAGGTGGGAACTGACAGGAAAGAATCCATTGTTTGGCATCAAAGGGAAAATACACGTCCAAGTACAAATTAAAAAAAATGCAGGCCATAATTTCTTTCACTTGAAAGACACAGCAGAGGTGATAAAAGATAGAAATATAATTGGGGCATGCTGTTTGAGAGAGAGAGTGGCTGGAATGCTGTGCCTAGCAGTGAGCACAGATCCCTCAAAGCAACTGGGCACTAGTGTCCCAGCAGCCCATTACCAGACAAGCTGAGTGCGCACAGGCCAGTTTCTGGCTCTGTGTACAGCTCAGACTCACAGGAGATTTAAAGCCCTGACCCTCAAGAACTGCAAGCTCTGAATGCCAAATTTATCTCCAGCCACACTCTTAAGACAGATTTTCAGCCCTGCTGTGGCTGTGTGTGCACCAGAAAGCCTCAAGTGTGAGAATACTGGGAGATCTTGGAAGTTGGTCCAAATATAACAAACCTGTTACCCTTTTCCTACAGAATCCAACAGCTGTAAAAGTTGCCTTATGAAGTGTCCCAAGCATGGATCAATGTCTGAACCTCGATATGGCCTTGTGATTATCTTGCTTTCCTTGTGCTCATCTGCTCATGTACTCCAAGCAAAGCTTCCCTTCTACAGCACAGAGGATTCAGCCTCTTGCTGTACTGGGAGTTGTGAAGCTGAAAAGACATTTTAATAGAAATACTGTAGCACAGCAGAGAGGCAAGAAAAACAGCTAATCAAGACTCTGCATCTGAGATGAAAAGTTACAGATCGTAAAAGAGAAAGTAAGGAATATTACTCTGTAACATTCTCTTTGATCTGTGTATGAATTCTTCATTTAATTTGGTTAAGCTTGAAAAAGGTGGACAGGGAAGAGAAGAAATTGTTATGAGAAAAATGGTTTCACAGCAAACCAACTTTTTGAGACTTCTGAAATGGTATTAACTTATATAATAAATCTATAGTCTAGACCTTTCCCACAGTTCAACATAAAGTGAAGTAAAAGAAAATTAAACTTAAATAATCACATTGTACAGGAGATGTGTCTCACTAAAGGTGAAAACCTTTTCAATAAGATAACAAATTTATACCTTATTACTGAAAAATTTACACTCAACACTTGCTAAGTATTTATGACTTTTGAAACAAACAGGTAATGGATGGGAGATATGGAAAGATAATAATCTGGGCTCCCTGAGAGATACTGAAAATTGCTGTATAATAGATCTGCATCATGCATAATGCTGTCCAGAAGATTTTCAATGCCACATTGAGACAGCAGCTCCACAAACAGGTCAGAGGATTTGGATGTCTGCCTAGGAAGGCAATGGGGTGACCCCATTTTATTGCCTGCACCCCAGCCTGTGCCACACAGCTTTGGGATTGATAAAGTGACTTGAAAATTATAAGGTCCCTCCAGCTTCTCCAATCTCTCACACACCCTGGCAACACCACATTTCTCCCTGTGTCACCACCTGGGCACAGGTCAGCATCAAAAGGGAGGTTGGCTTTTTGCCCTAGAGACTGAGAAGTCACCACAGTGTAGTGTGTTTATTCTTTCTCCTGGCTAGTTCCCTTCAATTTGACTGGCTCCTCAGGTCAGAGAAATGAGGTGTGGTGAGGAATGGGCCACAGACACAGTCCCAACATCCTGCACCAGCTATCCCCAGTGCATTGCAAATGCATTAGCTGACTGCACCTGGGGTGCTCAGCTCTCTTTTACTGCACATCTTCACAGAGGAAACAACCAAATAACCTGATCTTGTCAACTGTTTCACCAGATATCCCTTCTATGGCCCAATGCCAGCACAAATGCTGCTATGAACATTAGAGAGGTATAATTTGATCCTCAAAGCCCCTTGATCCTTTTCCCTCCTTCAGCCTTGCAGATAAAGAGTGCATCATCAGGTGCATTGTTTGCAGTTTTGTCAGAGGAGGCAATAAAAGCTGGTCCCATGGTCACATTAAATGTCCCTGGGTGCCTCTTGTTAGAAGAAAATAAGGGCTTTTTCTGTGCTTTCTTCATCCAGCTCTCCTCCCAGGGTGATGTACTAAGTACCTGCCAGCTGTTTTACATTTGGCAGAGAGAGCTGAATGCTTTT
>VWYI01046107.1:0-36934 GCA_013399455.1 Anthoscopus minutus | reverse complement strand
CTTCAGGAGCTGGAGCTTCTCAGGCCTGGGGCGGCGAGGCGAGAAGCGTGGAAGAGGAGCGGCGGTGTGATGGGAAGATGAGGCTGGGGCTCTCCTCTTTTCCTTTTCTGACCTCTGGTGTTTTCTTGGGGTAGAGGTAAGCAGCAGTTCATACCCAGACAAGCCTGGAATCATGCACAAACTCATCCTATCAGAAAGTCTGGGGAGAAGAGACCAGCATCTGCCTTACCACATTTTTAGGTACTTGTGAAGAGTGATCTGATATCTCTTGAGCTACATTTGCTCCAGGCTAAACATACCCAGTGGGCAATGTTGAATATTCCATCTATTTTGAGCTTTTTTTCTGTGGAAAATTGAAAAAATAAATTTTTGTTTCCTGTTCTTATGTTTGTACATCTGTTGCTGTATAAATCTTAATTTAGAAGCTCAGTATTGAAGAGATGCTGGCTTTTAATACAGCTCTCTGGAGAACTGCAGAGCTTAAATAAAACAATGTGCAGCATTTATTCTACTCTACAGCATTCTATTCAGCAACGTATCAGAAACTCCTCTTTGAGAGTAATGTCATGCTTTGGAGTTTGAGTAATGTTCCCACATAAAAACATGCATTAACTATCAGTTATCTTACAAGGGGGGAATAAAGTAGATATCCATTAGTATATTAGCTTCTTGGCAGTAATAGCAAATAATTATTCATTATTGCAATCTCTTCTTGACGTTTCTGCAGCTGGAATTTTTAGAAATACAAAATGTTCTCAGGTACATTAGAAATCTATTGATGTGTGTTGAGTTGGTACCAAGCCCTTAGAGCAAGCTGGTCTTCTGGATTGCTGCCTAGTTAATCTGTGATTAATGAATGCTTCCATTTTGTGTATGAATTTAGGAGTGTATGTTCTTGGCATTGTTGAAGTATGTAAATGCCTTCCTCAGATAAAACATGACAGACAGCACCTAAAATACAAGGGCTTTGTTCTGCTACCTGTCAGATCAAGGGAAAGGTCTGCATTCTTAAAGCTGTGAATTTAATTGGAAGAGGAGATGAGCTGGCAAATGCTCTGTACTCAGGTTTTTTTTGTGACATCCTCTCAAGTAATTTTACATACTAAAGGGCAGAAACAGCAGATGATGCATTATATTTAAAGCCATCAATATATTTGCAAATAAAGACCTTTTTTCCAAAGTAAACACTTTAAAGAGCAAATATGCCTTCTTTAAAATTAAAGAAGAAGAAGACCTTATGGGGTGTCCTACTGAAGATATGGCTGGATGTCTGAAACTTCAGAAGAAAGTAATGGTTTAAAAAATCAAATCACTCTGAGTGAGTGAAATCCTGAGTGGTGGTAAGTGCTGAAAAGGTCCATTGGAATTAATGGAAGTTGTAGGAACTTCACAATTCCTAAAAGTTGCCCCAGTGTCCATAGAAAAGGCCTCTTTTAACTGTTGGTAATTAAAAGGTTATTCTTGTAATGGAACAGCAAGCTGGACTTATACTGTGCTGCAATCATTACCTTGCAATTATTTCTTCTTTAGGGCTTTCAGAAGTAGCTCTTGAAGCTGACAGCTGCAGCCTGCAGCGCATCAAGTGCTTTACACAGCTGCTTTAATGAAAACTCAGATGAGTGTAAGGTCAGTCTCTCCACAGCACGTTCTAATTAGATTTCCACTTTCCTCCAGAAACCAAATCACATCTGGCTCAAAGACAGAAGCCCGTTTTTCCAGAGGTGGAATAGAATAGGTGGTTTTTTTTCTACTTCCCATACTGGAGAGATAATAACATGGAAAATTAATTCTTTTCCACTCTTTCCTAATCTTCCATCTGTTACTGTGTTTGTGTGCAACTAGATACAAAAGCTAATCACAAACTTCTGTTTAAAGAGTTTTTTTGTTGGCTCCCACATCAACTTTCACTGATGCAGACAAGGTTGTTGAAGCAGAAATGTTGCAAAGCAGTGTGGAACATTGCTCAACTGTATGTGCAAGGCAGGATTAATGATATCTGCTCTTGGATCCTGGCAAACCAGAGCAAAAAACAGATGTGCGCCAGACTTTTCACTTAGTAACATGTGTCAAAATGCAGGAGTGAAGAGAACAAATCTGTGTGAAGTCTTGACTTCTTTAAAGTGCCCAGAATTTCAGAAGAACAGAATTTCACTATAGTTTTTTCAAAGAAATTGAAATTACTGCAAGGAGAATTGACAGCTGTGGTGGAAATAGTCAATGCCTATATGGAAAGTGTTCCTGATTCTGTTACTCACTCATTTTTGCATTGTGTCTCAATGTTACCAAAAAGAGTAATTTCTCTGTCATACCATTGGTCAGAAAAGCCAAGTGAACTTCCAAAAACCATCTTAGGGTGTTACCATAAAGATGCAACAGCCACGCCATGATGGGATATTTGCTCGTAAGGGATGAAGAACATGAGAAAGCAACACTGAGTCCAGTGACAGGTGCACCAAGAGAATAAATCAAAAACTGTTCTTCAGGAGAGCAAAAATTACTGTAATCTGTGCTTGTCCATTCTGACCCAGGCTCCTCAAGGTGCTGTGTGCAAAGCAGGTATTAAATGCAGTCTTTTTGGACAGGCTGCCCTGTGTCACTGTAAAATGTCTCCTTCTGCATCTGAATCATGGAAAGGCAAACTCTCAGTGGAGATCCACCCTGTAAGTGGAAGAACCCAATGTGAGAAATAAGGTGTAGGGGAGGAATCCAGCCAGAATGGGTCAAATGATTTGGCGAAAAATAAAAGGAGTGCTGATAGGTTGTAGTTTTGTATTGCTCTTTGAGGCAGCCAGTTGCAGGAGCTGTAACAACAAAATACTAATTTAACAGCTCCCTCCAGAGCTGTGATTTTTTTCCCCTTTTTACTCCAGGAAGCCTAATTGAAGCGTGTGAATAGTTCCATTGAAAGTAATAAGATTAATAGTGCTGGAAGCAAAAAACATTGTTAAGTATCTTCCCAAACAATGGCTCAGGCTTCCTTAGGGTCCTTTCTTTGTTGTAGTACCTCCAGTGGAAAAAATATGCACAATAAACTACTGAGCTGATAAATCCTT
The DNA here is from genome assembly GCA_013399455.1 of Anthoscopus minutus. Taxonomy (NCBI): domain Eukaryota; kingdom Metazoa; phylum Chordata; class Aves; order Passeriformes; family Paridae; genus Anthoscopus; species Anthoscopus minutus. The sequence continues at coordinate 33,881 of VWYI01046107.1, read as the reverse complement.
TTTCTTCCCAAGAATGCTGTCAGTAATTACCCTAAATGTCAAAACTTTGTTAGCATTTTCAATTTTATTTTTTAGTTCAGCCATCTCCTCCATTATGTTGCCCATTTTTTAAAATGTATTTCAAAGCTTGTAAGATTATTTTATAGATTAACCATTGGTTATTTATAATGTAAAATATATATGGATATCAGGGTACAGAGATATAAGTAAAATGGCTATGTTGCTGCCTGTTAGCTGGGAAGGTAAAGTCTTTACTCATCATATTTAAGTTTTTATTTTCTGTGTGTCACACCCTAGGGGGTATGTGGATATTATATCTATCTTTGGTAGAGGAATTTTCCTGTCCTTTTCTATCTGAGAGCAATGTGCAAGCTGGAGGAGTTGGTTCATTCTTCAAAGAACACTCTCTTTGGAGAAATGCCACAGAATCACTGGTGCTGATGTGGAGCACACAGGAGTTCCAGGGTGCAGGGACAGTGGGAGCTGGGTGCTGTGTGGCCATCCCCTTTCAAATCTTAGTTTTGTTTCCCTGAGCAGATTTGTCTATGGGTACTGTATATCATTAGGTTTTATGTGGAGAAAGAACAGCTTCTGCTCCTAGCACATCTGCTGGCTTTTTAGGAAAAAGCACACCCATGCTAAAATGAAATCCCAGGCTTTAGAGTAGTGGGGAAGGGCAACTTAGCTCTCTCTGAAGCCAGTGAGGTGTGGATGTTTCTAGGAAGCCTTCCTGACCCGATGGCTTGTGAGGCCCAAACTGGGGCTAAGGAAAGGGCATAAAGTATTGAAAAGTGGTACCACATGTGAAAAGATGCCCCTCTGTTTCTGGCAGCTTTTATACATAGATATTTTCTGTTTCACAGGAACACATTACTGAAGAGATAGACTTGTAAACAGTTGGCCTGAAAACTGTGCAAACCAGGCTTGAGCTGGACAATGTATATGCTTTTGAGATTAACTTTGGGTTAAAGAGAATGGAAAACTGGTAGCCAGTTTGTAATTTGCATTTTTGGCAGCATCACACACGAGTTCCAGTCTGTGCTCTGGGCTGAGCTCTCCAGAGGAGACAGACTGAAGACAGCCACAGTTTGTGATTCATTTCATGACACGTAAAGAAATTTCTGATGGTGGTTGTGCTTCAGAATGTGTGGATCTCACAGCGAGTGGCTTAAGGAACAGACTGCCCATATTAAGCACAGGATCTAAGTGGCTCACAAGCAGTGGATGAGCAATTAATTTTCAGTCAGAAGTAGTTATGGTGTGGGAAAGAAAGAATGCAATTTGCAACAAGGGTTTTAATGCAATCCTGAGAATACTAAACAGAAGTTTTGTTTTAGTTGGCACTTTCAGTGGTCTCCCAGTGGAAGACAAATGTTCACAACTCAGTAAGGCTGTTGATCACCAGTGAGAAGAGCCAGTGGAATAATTAAAGCATATGAAAAAATGTTATTAAAGAGGAGGTGTTCCAGCAGCTCAGTCTACTTAATCTGTCAAATCTAAGGTGAAAGGGTGGTTGCAGCAGTCAGTATATGAGAAATGTAATTTATATGTTCTCATAACTAATGACAAACACAATTTTCCTACAGAGGGTTTTATGAAATCTATCAGTTGAAAATAAAGCAAGTTTCGATATTTGAAATTGATAAATTGAGAGGCAGGGGATTAAATATTTTTTTAAAAATTGGACCCCCTCTTGCCAGAAAGCCATGGATTATGTCTCGCTGGACACGTCTTAAATCAAGAACAGACTTTGCTTCATAAAATATGAATTGCTGAAATGACTTGTGCCTTTGACACTCTCTCTCATGGCTGTTTCAGTTTTGTGTTAGTCCTGACAAGAAAGTATGTGCTACATGTTGGTTGGAATGGTTTTGGATGTGGACTAATGGTCTTTAATGCATGCTTGTTTATCCCTTGGGAAAACAACTAGAATTTTAGAAGTTTAGCTAAAACATCTCTTTTCCTAGTTAGGAACATTAATTTAAAGTGGGTTAAACTTTTGCATGTTGTTTACAAATTGAGTTCTATAAAACATCCTGACTACATGGAAATGACAGTGACTGATGGGAAGTAACACGCACACAATTAATACTGACTGAATTGATAATTACAGGATTGACATCTCATTTGCAATGAGATGCTGCAGGTCTTTTGCAAGAAGAGCTGGCAGTATTGTCATGTTATTTCTCCTTTTCCTTCAGCTGGTAGTTTGATGCCCTGTAGTTGAAGTTGAACTAAAGATTCGTCCTCGTCTTGCAAAATTCTCTTGCAATGTGAGAAAGGCCTTAGGAGGAAAAGCAAAATAGTTATCAGCCCCCAAGAATTAACTCTCTCCTGAGACTTTCTCCTACCAAACATAAATTGTGCTGCACTGTTCTTGTTTTATCAGTTAAAACAGCTTTCTCACTCTTTCTGCTTTATTTCCCCGGCATGCAGAAAAAGTAAATAGTGCTGTTACAGAGAAAGGTTACACAGGCTTAAAGAGCAAGTGCATTTGAAACAGCACATTTTATTAAGGAAACCCTTGTAGCTGGAAAAAGTAACTTCAGCAGCTGTGCTAAGGAGTGGCCCTTAAACTGTAGGTGCATGTGCCAAGGGCTGGGATTCACAGAAGTGGGCTGGCCAGATGCAGTCTGACACATTTGTGTTAGTCTGGTCACCTTGGCCTGGCCATGGATACAAGGATCAGTGCAGCCCTTCTCTGACCAGGGCAGGACTATGCCTTACAAGGTGAGTAGGGTTTGAAACGGTTTTAAAGTAAATGCTGTGCTCTGGCATAAAAGGGAGCAGTAGGAGAGAAGCAGACAGTGGCAGCATCAACTCTGGCCGTGGAACCAGAAGCTGCCGGGTATGGAAAAGTGACTCTCCTGGGCGATTCCAATGCTGCAGAGCTGCCACTATTTCTTCACTGCTTTAATGAACAGGGAAGCCAGTGGGATGTATCCTCAGCACTCTTGCAGGTTTTGCCTCAGGCTTTCTCAGAAGCAGAAACCCAATTTTTGTAAGTAAAGAGTATTTTGGCTCAGGTGATTTCAGAGGTGTGTGCACACGCTTTGATATGATTCCACCCCTCATCTGTTAACATAATTAATTTACAAGAGTGATGTATGAAATGTGATCCCTGTGGCCTGTGGAGAGGATCAAAAACGGGCTTCAAATCCAGCAGAGTTCAGAAATATCTACAAGGCTGAAAGATGAGGAAACTCAAGTAGAAGCACAGAGGAGGCTGAGCTAAGAATGGACATTCGAGGGCAGAAATATTTCTAATCTCTGAGAATAACAATGTGCAGAGGAGACCTCTGCATTCCCCCAAACATTCTGCACATCTACCCTGCCTGTCATGAAGGGGATTCAAGCATGGCTTTTAATCACAAGCCTTGCAAATGAAAATTAAAATGATTTTTTTTCAAGAATTAAAAAGAAGCAGCGGCATTATTATTTGAGTGGCTTAACTGGGACATTTAGTTTCAACAAGAGCCTTAAGTGTTCGCACCCAGTGGAAGAGACTTAACGACATGCTTTCTTTTTTTTGGGTGCTTGTAGCATTACAGACTATCTGGCAGGAGGATAGTCTTGGCTTGGTCTGCATCCTCATTATGGCCAATTAGGTGGGATGAATGAGTGGCCTTACAAGTAGGTAAAAAAAACCTAAAATCTTTAATATTGAGGTTTTATAATTGAAGGGATAGAGTAAGAAAGTGCTCAAGTTTCCCCACGTCTTGCTGAGGACTGGTGAGAAGAGTGGGGGACAGAAATGATGTCTAGGAAGTAATTATTCAGACAGTGGGAGCTGTGCTTACAGCTTATCACCCTAACTGCACTATTCACTTAGAAAATCAATGGAAAATAGAACCTTTTTATACAGAGAGTGCATACAGGCACAGTCTCCTGTGACATGTGACCTTTTACCTTTTCAGGCTCAGCAGTAACAAGAATGGAAATGAAAAATGTTGGCTTCTTAGATGCAATTTCACTGTTTTCTATGACAGAATCCTAGAAACTCTGAAGTATTTTGAAATAGAAAAGTCAGAACAGTGTCTGACAGTTGTGATCCTTTATTGGTCCTCTTAATAAAATATGATGTGACAGGAGTGCTAAGTGCCTTCAGCTTTGCAAATGGCTGTCTTAATTCCTTCTTCAAAAGTATCTGGTTTACTCATTTTGACAGCTAAAATGTGAGATAGCTAATAGGACATGTACCCGTATGATTTAAAAATGCCTTACTTTCCCTAATAGCCTAAGATCTACCAGAAGGAGAATGTTCCCTGCATTTTCCTGTGTCCATCAGTTCTTTTTCTGTCCTTATATAGCATAAGGAATGGAAATGCCATAGTGTTCAGTCAGTTTTATAGATTGCAAGTTGTTTCCATGGCTGACACAGACAACAGGGATTTCCTAATGGTAGAGGAAGAAATACAGCACTCAGGGGCTCAGAAGAGCTTTTGATTCATTTTGTGCTTACTCAACCTTCTGTCCAGCCCTTCCCCAGGTGCAGTCCTGTGGAATACTGCCTCCAAGGCAGGAGGACAATGTACCTATGTTTGCTGACTGAGGTCCTGGATGTTTCTAACATGCTAGATGGACAAGTTACAGCCAAAGCAGAGCACAGAAGCTCTGCTTTCCCTACATTAGTGCTGCTGAATGCATGAAAGCCACCCAGGCCTGTCAGGGAAATCAGAAATCACCACTTTTCTTGCTCATACTTGCACAACAGAATCATGTCCTTCCTTCTGCTGCTGTAGGGGGATAAATATTTTGTGGCAGATTAGCTGACATGACATACCTAGTAAGTTATTAGTAAAATAAGTCTGTGATTGGCAATATTTATGCCAAGCATAGCATGGGTTTATGATAGCAAAAGTGCCTGACTAGCTTGTTCCCATGCAAGAAAAACTACTGTAAGTGACTGAAGGAGGTGGAAGAGGTGATGTTTAAGAGTAGAACTAGTTTTTTTTTTGACCTGAAATCAAACACATCTCCATCCCACAGAAGTGAAATGTTTTTTCCAGCAAGAGCTAACAGACACTAAATTATGAAGTTTTCCTGGTAAAGGCAGTTGATTATGCTGATAAAAGGAACTTAAATAAAGCAGTAAAATAGAAAAAAAAAAGCTTCACAGGAAATTGTAGGTGACTTGCATTTAGCACGTGTGTGAGTGATCTTTCTTCTGGTTATTTTTGTGAAGCACTTGTATGCTTTACATGTATGCATTAGGTTATTAATGTATGCATTACACATCGTCTTTAGAGACTTCTTTATTGTAAGAGTCATGTGAGAATATCTGCAATTTTAAATGAAATTATTGAGTAAAATTGGATGAATCCAAATGTGATTTTGTGTTTGGAAGATGAGATGAAGCAGTGGACCAATAGAAGAAGAGCGTGGACAAGAGCCTGTTTCCAGCTACATGGCACATGTTTGAGATGAATGAAGGAGATAAGGAGTTTTTGCCTGAAAATGTGCTTTTATGTGAGTATGTGCAGGTAGAGAGGACTCTGGGTTTTTATTCAGTCTATCTTAATAAACCATAACCCACCTCAGGCTGGCTACAAGCTGGGTGGGGAATCAGGTCAGGAAAGAGGCAAACCCTGCAGGGCTGGGTTGGAACACCCTGTTAAGTTGCCTCCTTTTAATTTTTCTTGTGAATACAGGAGATCTGATTTGTCTGTGTACCTAATTTCTGCCACTATGCAGAGCCATAAGAGGCAACGAGGCACCTTGTGCACACATCTCCTGGAACACATCATCCATACTCACAGGAAAACAGCAGGTGGAAAGCAGGGGACATGTACAGGGAACCAGGGTTTGGCATTGTGTTGCATCATAACACTGCCTGAAATACTCTTTACTCTTTGTTAGAAAGAGTTGCCTCTGAGAAAAAAAAACCCAAAATGCCCATTTTATGGGAATTTAAGATATTAATAAAACCTAAATGATTAAACTATTAAATGTTATTGCAATCAGCAGATACTTATTTATTAATAATATTTAAATATAGTTATAAAATTATCACAATTATTTTATAACATTTAGTTAATGATTTAATGGTCGCATGCACTTTCTAAAAGGATATTTCTGATTAGACTCTGGAAAAAGGTCATTTTTAATAGCAGGCCTTCCTGTACCTCAGAGAACATGCAGAAGTTTTCTAAGCTTTAAAATTTACTGAACAAAACTTGTTAGGATGACAAAGAGAATCCATCACCTGATGTGGCCCATCACCAGCACTTCTGTTTGGGATCAGGATTAGGAGCCAGTATACAAGGGTGATAGATTTCTATGACATAAGATAAATAAAGCATTAGGTTCCAGCTCCAAACTTCAAACTTTTTCATACCCAAAGGATGGAGTGTTGAGATCAGTTTGGCAAGGAAAAATGGACACACTGTTTAACAGAATTATTCCTGAAAAGAATTTCCTCATATATAGTATGTAGTAGAAGAAAAATGAGGGACACCACACTTTGTCAAGCAGTATTAAAATATGTATTAATCCAGCTGAGAGTTTTAGGAATGCAATTTTAAAATAGTTACTTCAGTATTTTATCATTTTCCCACTGGCTGCTCTGATTTGCCTAACAGGTTTGTGCTTTATCTGGTTCTCTTTTAACAGGTTTTCACTGTATAGCTTTGATCTGCAATAACTGGGACAACGGAAAGTTTTACCAATTCTTTTCTTACATGGTAAATGGCATATCTTCACAGATATTACATTCATAGATACATTAAGAAACCATTTTTATATGGTCTAGTCACATAAGAGATCTGGAAGTGCAAGCACTCAGACTCTATAAATTATGGAAATACAAGGGCTGAATTTCCTTTACTGGAATGTCTGTTTTGGATGGGAATGGCAAATGAGCCAGGGCAGCTTACAGGAGAATGTGCTCAGCTGTGTGCTGTGCATGATTACGTGTGTCCAGACCCATAGGACTGGCTTGTGTTTGATTCCCACTGACCTCAGTGAGCCAAAACTGAAACCTTCAGTGTTCTGCTCAGCTGGGCCCAGCTTCACTGAAGTGCTTTGATTCTCAAGTGTCTGTGTAGTTCATTACTTAGTGTTGATATCACAAGGAGTAAAGAGGCCAACATTTCTTTAATCTGAACTGTAACACATTTGATTATGAGACTTTTTATTTCTAAAGCTAAATTTGAGAGGAACACGAGATACTCCCAATAAAATGAAAAGGGGTTTTAAAGAATCCAGTACAATTCCTTGTTTATGAAAGGAAGACCAAGAACATTTCAAAATTTAAAACTAATTCTAAGAGCAAAATATTTCCATTTTCCATTTCTCTTTTCTCTTTTCTAAAGTGCTAGTTCATACACACTACACAGTATTTCCATTTTCTCTTTCCTAAAGTGCTAGTTCATACACAGAGCAAAACTGCTGTGGGAGCAGAAGCCCTGCCTGCATATAAAAGTAAATACCTTTGCAACCCTATACATGGATTTTTCAGGAATGGAGAAACACTTAGAGCATACTTTCTTTAACAATTCCCTGTTTGATGCTTAGCTAGGCCATTTCACTCTATTTAAAGAGTCATGATTAAAATAATATCTAGAAAGGACTGAAGAGTAGAATCTTTCCTGAGGGAAATGCTATTTAAACATTGCTTTCAGCCAGAACTAACAAAAAAGTCCAAGTGTATCAAAATATTTTGCTGAATTGAAAGGCTCAGAAAAAATCTCAGACTGATAGTATAAGGATAAATGCCTCAGATATAAAATGTTTTGATCTCTAAGTTAGTGTCTGCACAGGGCTGAATGGGAACTTCAGCCTCTTTGGCTGGGCCTTTCTCTCAAGACCTGCACTCGATGATCCCTGTGGGTCCCCTCCCACTCAGGATATTCTGTGATTCTGCTTTAAGAGTTTCACCTTACCTGGGGAGTTATTGGAGGGTGCCAGCTCAGGGAGCAGCATCCCTGTAGCCTCCCCAAAACCCCATGGAGTCACAGCTCCACCTGGTGCTGCCTCCTGCTCGCCCTCAGGTATTGGGAGCTGGATGCAGGCTGTGGTTCCAGACAGATTTGCTGCAAAAAGCAATATTAATCCTAAAATCTCCTTTGATGTGATGGGAAGAGACAGCTGTGAGAGCCCCCACCCAGGCTGGGTCACAAGAGTCATACTCTATTCCCTCCAATCCCACCATGTGCTTTTCTTTGAAAAGACCAATTCTTTTGGACATCAAACCCTTTTTTAAGACTTCTTTATATAGCAAGGGCTGTTAATCAGCCTGCATTCCTCTTTTATAGCATACACCATGGCTGTAGCTGCGTGTATGCAGTAGATAGGTTACTTGTCAATTTGTTGTAATTAATGCTGTTGGGGTTGCATATAGAAATACAAAAAATGGAGAAATTCTGCTTGGTCTTTGTGTGGAACAGTGTCAGTGTCTGTGTGGCGAGACACAGTGCTGTCCTGTGTGTAACCTGCTGCAGTGCTGGGATCATGTTCAGGGTGTGAGGGTACACAGCAGTCTGCTCTTGAACAGTGTCTGAAAAGAAGGGGCAGTGTGAAGCCAAGGTGTCTCTAGAGATCTCTGGGACCTTGACAGAAGAGAGGAACTTTTTTTTTAAACAAAAAGCTAGAGCAGTAATTCTTTCTGTAACTATTGTAGAATTGTCCTCTGTAGAGTTGGTTAAAATGTGGTATCTATTCTGGAATAAATATCTGATTTTAACCTCAAATTTGATATGTGGTGTGAATGTATTTTTATCCCCAGAAGTTGTATCAGCTTTATCTGCAGCATTAGAACAGAATAAAGAGCAGAATTGTATTGTGCCATAGCTGTGCAGGGTGGCAGTCTCCCTGCACAAAGAAGTGTTCCTCTCCAACAGTGATAGCTCCTTCTGACCACCTTACCCAAAGATGATGAAAAGATGCAGAAACAACTGTATTTACAGATTCTTGGTTGCATTTGTTTGCTGCTTGCTAGGATTTTATGGACTCTGGGAAAAATACTGATAAGAAATAGGAGATGCTGAAGGGTTGTGCTTTTCTTTCCCCTTTGCAAAGAAATATGTATGTTTTCATTTCATGTCATATTGCTTGCTTCCCTAGTCCATCTGTTTTTTGCAGCAATGCAAACTGTTCAATTGTTACCTGCCTAGCTTGTAGAGTGTGTCATTTTATGTGGTCCTGTTAAGAAACTGTAAAGGATTATAGGTACAGCCTCTCACAATTCACTGTAATGGAAATAAACCTATAGTTTAGTGCATTTATTTGTCTTCAAACTTCTCCCAGCCTTTGCAGTGAGGGTGAGTTAGTGTTGGCATTGTGCAGCTCTTTGTTTAGTCACTAAATCAGATCTTGGGGAGAGGCTTTTCCCAGAGAGGGTGGAAGCTGGGAGCTTTCAGGCCAGCACTGTGGCTCCGGCAATTAGGCAGGAGAACACTGTAATACCACATTCTGGGCAGAAATTAGGCTGCTGCCTTTGCTGTGGCCTTAGCATGCAAATGTTTCTAAGTTGGAGCCCAGAGAGATGCCCAGGTGCAGACTGGAGGCAGAGGAACAAGGAGAGATGAAGCCCTCTTGAACCCAGCAGGAATTCTGTGCCATGGATCCTGTGGAAGGCCCTCAGAGCTGGCCTGAGCCTTGCTGTGCTGTCTTGGGGTGATTCCTTCTTCAGCAGTCACACAGCTTGTGGAGGAAGATAGCTGCTTTTATGGGGACTTTTAATAAAAGTCAAATAGTTGCTTTCTGTGTGTGTTAAGTTTCAGTGCCTTTGGGTTGATCTTTCTCTAGCACCCATAAAACAACATTCTAATATAGTCACATTAAGCCATTCCTTCAAAAAGTCACTCTATCAGGTGTTTTCCCTCTGGTTCTCAACTTGCCTTAATGTTTGCTGCTGCTGACAAATGACTTTTTCAGCTTGATTTAAATGCACATTCCTATCTTTGCCGAATCATATAATTGTGACCATACTACATTTAATCTAATCCATTCATTTACTTGAATTATTTAATTTTCATTCTAGTTGTTGGTACATGCTTCATAGTACTGAATGCATTTTAAAAAACTAGCATTTATTTTGATAGATTTGGAGCTGAAATTTTCTGACCATTCTGTAATTCCCCAAGGAAATGAGCTGTGCTAGTTCTGGGTAATCTGTATTTCTGTGGAGGGCTTTTTCTATATTACAGTAGGTTCTGCAGATTTTGCTCAAACATTGTTTTATTCATATGATTGGCTTCAACAAAAATGTTTGTGATGGGCAGTAATGGTGTATTTCTCAGCACAAATAACTACTGAAAAGCCTGTGTAAAAGAAGCCATTTATACAAAGCAAAACCCAAACAAAATACCCCCTTGCCTATCAGATGTTAGCATTGACTAGTTAATATAGGATTCAAGAAAGTGTCACGCTTAATGTTACAAACACGAGGTTCATATCTCACTTAATTTTGCCTTAGCTTCAGTTATTGATTGATATATTTTTCTTTAATTTTTTTTTTTTTTTTTAATTAAGAGCCAAAGCATCTTTCCTCAAGACAGGGTAACAAATACATTCAGTGGAGGTTTCTCTGGGATTTTTCCCGTCTGAATCTGGAAATGTTAAAGTATCGCTTATATTTTAAAAAAGCGTGTCACAAACATAAGAAACATTGTAGCATAAATGAATCTTTGTCACATCATCATAGAGAAATTACAATGTCTGAGACAATAGCCTGTAACAAGATTTCATAAATGGGTTACCATGTGGTTTTTCTTAGCATTTAATAAAAGCTGTTCATGATCATATAAAAAGCAGCTGTGATAATTCAAGAAGGATTGCAGTAGTTTTGAATGGAAAAATGGAGTTATGAGAGAGCTTTAGAATGGGACACATGAATTTCTTTAAATAGAGAGGCAAAAATCCTCCCTCCCAAAATATCTTTGTCAAGGTCCTGCCAAATGTTCTTCCAGGGGTACTTGAACACTGCTCTGTGGAAATGGGATCTCCCATCATGGACAACACTCTGCCTTTTTTCTGAAAGGCACACTCCAAAATCCTGCCTCTTAAGCAGGAGCATATAATGGCCCATACAGGTTTTATGAGGATGGACAGCTGCTTCTGTCAACACAGGGAAAAAGTTCCTCGAGCCACTCAATTTGCACTTGGCAGATCTCCAGGTGTGCTGTGTGGCATCGACTATAAGGCTGTACTAGGGATATTAATTTTTAACATTCCAGGTTGCTGCCAGGTAGAATAATGAATGAGTCTGCAGTAAAATAAGCACAACATGCCTTTCATCTGGTGATGTATGATGGGAAGACTGCTGTATCTCTGATGTTAAAAAATTTCTCTGCTACTTTGCCTGATTTTATCTCATTTTTGTAAAAGGGAAAAATTAATGAAATGAAAGATGTGGCTTCATGTCTATTCATCCATCAGTCTTAGCTTCTGCTTGTGGTTTTCACATGTTCTGTGATTTTTTTTCTCTCTCTTTTACTCTTTTGGAATGATTCTGATTCTTATGGAATTACTGATTTAAAAAGAAGTTGTTCTGGAGTGGGGAGGTCATGTTACAAGGTCTTTGAGCAGTGTGTCAGGATTAGTATGTACCTGTGCTGCCACCCTGCTCAGCAGTTAGTTAAAAAACAAGTTTGTGAAATGACATCACAAAATACACCTGGAAATTTAGTTCTCTTAAGCCCTGTGTGCACTGGGGGGTGGTAGAGATGTAGCTAGGGTTGCAGAAATACCAATCTCCCCGTTCCTGTCCCCTCCAGCCAGTCAGGCACATTGTGCACACTCTCTCATCCATGCTGCCAGTCAGTGCTGGGGCTCTGCAGCACTGAGACCTCTGCCTGGGGAATGGAATGTTTGGTATGGAACATGCTTTATACTTCCATAACTGTGGCCATGCCTTCATTTTGGAGTGGCATGTCAGTGAAACAGCAGGTTTGTGACTGGAGAAGTCACGCCAGACCCAGTTTGTACTTGCAGGCTGATGTGTTTACAAAAGAGCACTGCCCCTAGCACTTCTGTTGCAATTTCAGTTATTGTTTCTCAGATAGAAAGTGTCTTATATGAAGATCTCAGCTACATTAGCCCTGATGCATATCTTATTTATATGTTGAAAAGATGAGATTAGAGTTGGTCTCCTGAGGATTACTGATCATTGCTTTAGCTGAGGACATGAGTTATACTGCTCTGCTCCCTTTCACCATGTATTTTTTCCTTGCTTCACATAGGTTCAGCTGCATCACTGTTATTTTAACAGCTTTTGACACTTTTCAAAAAAACCTTTTTTATTCAATATTTCATTATTCATAAAAAGTTTGAAATACCTTCCTATTTGGATGAAGAGCCTAGTTGGATATAAAACACAACACTTTGCATTTTGTAGTGTTGTGATATTAATGCTCTGAATTATATGTGGGTTAGTAGTATGTGGATCATTGGTAGGGTGCAAGCTTTACTGCTTCTGTCGTGCATTATCTTAAAACTGGGAATAATTATTTTAGTTTTACGGCAAACCTATTATGAGCTTACATAATACTGCATTTTTAGTCAGCAGTGCTTCAGATGATGCTCCAGCTCAGAGGTAAGGGCTTGTTTTGGCTCAACCAATATTTCCCAAAGCTTACATTATTGTGGTTACTTAAAGCTATGGTCACACTAAGAAGCATAATTACAGACTGCATGCAGACTCTTGATAAGGAAACAGGGTGAATCTATATCAGGAAGATCAAAGAAGCACCTGAAGTTAATTACAAATTAGCACTGAAGTGTAGCTGCCGAAGCACTTTAATGATTACTGGGGGTTAAACTACCCCAGCTTGATCTTGTGTATTGGTTAAGTTTACACCAGAGCCCTTTCTTTGTGTTCATTTGCATCTAAGATAGCTGAAGGGTGAACAACTTCCAGTCTAAAAGAAGACACTGGAGGTGTCATTTCCATAGGAAGGTTCTACTTTTTAGATGTTCTTTACATCATGGTGCCTTCTACAATGGGGATGATTAGAAAACCCTATTAATATAAGATGTAGGATTGAGAAGTAAAACTGAATTTCACTCTTTAGATATTTTTTTCCATGCTGAGATCAGTAAAGAACCTGAAACTTTATCACTGATTTAGTTTCATAGCTGAAAGCGATCAGAGCACAGGTGTCTCTGCAGTTGTAGTTCACTGTTTCTGTTTCCCTGTAACCAAAGGTACAGAGTGACAGCCAGGCTCCAGTGAAGGGCAGGGACTTAAATCATGAGACAGAGCTTGGCCAAGGGCTAACATCACCAATGTTGCTATGGTACCCTCTCTGACATAATTTGGACAGCTCATAAATTAATAAGGATTAAAAGCTCTTTTTTACAGTTCTGTTTTGTAAAAAGAGTCATCCTTTGTCCATAATGTCCATCCATCCATGTGGATGCTGTTATCCACAAAAAAGACCCAGCAGAAGGTTTAATGAAATCAAGCATTCTGCTTTAGAATGCATCTGGTCAAGAAATAGATGTTTATTTCACAACTTTTCAATACCTGCATTTGCTAAAACATGCTTTCTTTCAATTTAAAAAGTATAATTTTATACTCATACTAAGTGAATTATTCACAGATTATAATTTAGTTGATACATATGAGATTGTTTTCTTGCTTATGAATCAGCAAGGAAGTTATAATTAGAGCCAGCTGAAAAACTTTTAACAAATCAAAAGGTCATTTACTCTGTTCTCCACCATTGGTGGTCCATATGTGCAAGCAGTGTAACTACTGCAGTTTGTTTAAAAACTGCAATTGTACACATTCATGTAGAAATCTTAGCTCTTTGATTGATGCCATATCTGCTGTGTAGCTGGAAAAAATTTGGTTTTGCAGCAGTACTTCATATATTTGAAGGTTATTGTATGTTCTCTTAACATATTTTCTGTAGGCTAAACAATGCCAGATCTTTCAGGTTTTCTCCACAGAATGTGGTCAAATGGTATCCATTATTCATGCTACTGTCTTTTATTCCCCAAGAGATTTACCTGAAAAATAGTAATAAACAACAAGTGATGGACTCCAATGACAGAAAAATGAAAAGAATTTGAGGATTTGAGAATTTTCTTATCATTGTGCCTCACAATAAGTATTTCCCTTGATATAAGTATGTCCCTTAAAACGAAATTTTCATGTGAAAGGGGAAATTAGCTCTCAAATTATACATCTGCAGCATGGTTGAGGGCTGTCTTCTTCAGTATGAAATCAAGCTGTACAGTGAGTAATAGGCTCTTACAGTAATCATGTAGGATTGCTGGAAATAGATTTAGAATATGCAATGGAAATTAGAAACATGAATATATAAAAAAATAGCTGAACCAGAATGCACTTACTTTTGTGTCATCCTCGATCTCTCCTTGGCTCTCTTTATCATCCCTCTGCTATCTGCAGTGGAACTTGTTTGCTACCATGGAAAAATCAGCTGTGGAAGCAGCAGAGCGTCCCTCAGAACATGGTGATGGGAGGGAGAAGCTTGGCCAGTGCTCGTGGATCTGCAGCTGCAAGGTGGAAGTTGCTGCTGGAGGCTTGATGGGAGGTTTGGGAGTGTCTCTAGAAACAATGCACTGAAACTGGCCTTAGGATAACACTGTTCCCCTGTACCACTGATAGTGGGCTGCCTCCAATGCCTGTGTGCAAAATGCAGCTGCCACATTGCTCTCAGCTAAGGGGTGGCTAGATGGCCTCAAATGTGCTCTGCACGTACTGAAAATGTGCTTTTATGCATTGCTGTTACAGATGTTACAGAACTAGTTACAGATTTTTACAAGTGTAGTAACTCTGCTTCTTGCTTTGATTTTTGTTTCTGGCTGTTGCTTGCAGTGAGTATAAACCTGCCAAGTGCCCACCTGCTGCTTCTGTGGATCATTTTCAACATTAGCACTGGCAGGTGTCAAACTGCAGAAGTGCCACAGGTAGGAAAAGGCCATCCACCACAAAGGAAACTTGCTCTGATTACAGCATGTAGAGAGCTTTGTGCAGGAATGGTAGGATGAGAAAGGACATAGCCAAACTAATTTGCTGAGGCTAAGGGAAAAATAGGCCAAGTCGAAGGGCAGGATGTCCTTCAAAAGGTAGAAGGCCTACTGAAACGTGACAAACAGAATGCAGATGGCCTGCTAGGATGTGATAAACTGGATACAGATATGAAACTAAGAACAAGCTGTAAACCACAAAAATGTAGAAGCATAGATATGTACTGCAATGATGCAAATGACAAGTTAACCAATAATGAGCTAAGATTTTGCACTATGCATGAGCTAATTAAGTAGTGTATTTAACTAAATGTATAAGCACCAATAAACGAGACTTCGCTGATGGCCATATGGTGTCCGCGTCTCCCTTCTCCGACAACAGCAGATGTGAAAAATGATGGTTCCTGAAGTGTTTGAAGCTGTTACCTCCTACTTATACAAAACAGAGCAACTCCAGCCAAGTCAGGGGAGACATTCCATACTAGAAAGAAAGAACTTCTCATCAGTGCTTCCTTCCCTTCCTCAATCCATGGGGGCCATCCCAAGCAAAACTCACAATGGAAGCTAGGTTCATCAATATTTCAAGCAGAAAATGTACTGGCATCTGCCTGTCTTTCCATCCCAAGCTAAGATTAATTTGGCTGTGTGTCAACTGCTTCACAAAAAATGCTCCAATTTGTGGATTCTTGTATTTGAAAAGTAAGCAAAAAAAAATGCTGAGGAGTGTTTTTAATCTTCCCAATGTGCCTCTAAGTTTCTCTGTGTCTTTGATATCCTCAGGCAATATTTTTATCATTGCTTTCTTTCTGAAGCTTTAGTCTGCATTTTAAGGTTCTTTATGGTTATCTCAGCAGTACAGGTGTGGTTTTTTCTAAAAAAAAATTAAAATAAGATGTTTCTGAGGCACAGGATGAGCAGCTTATGGTTTGAAAAACCCCTACTGTATCAGGCTCTTACTGGCTACTGTTTCTGTCCTCTCTATTCCTAAATCCTGTAATTTTTCCAACTCTAATTAGTGTTTACTGGAGGGATTATTTCAGTCTCCTTATGCATGTTTCTCTACCCAAAGGCAAGCTTTTTGTGCCAGATGCATTGGTTTCATTCTCAACGTGTTCCAAGTCTTTCTGTCTGCTTTTCAGGATGACTTGGTAGATGAAGTTTGTGTGCTTCAGTCATAATCCTGGAATTTGTTAAATGTTTTTTCTTCCCTCCCCCTTAAATTATATTTAATTATTTTGTTGGCAACTTTTTTCTTTAGCTTTTTTGAAACCTGTCTGTAAAAAAATTAGGGGGAACAAATTTTGATGCAACTGGGTTAGCAACCTTGGACACAGCTTCAAATACATCACATTTGAACTAATAAATACTTTTTCTAATTTCCTTCCACATATTAATGAGAGATGCACAAAGAAATTAATTGTTTAAAACTTAAATTACTATTCCATTAGTTTTACAGTTTGGACTGATTTTTTTTTTCACTTAAGAAAGAATTTACCTTTTTATAAAAAAACCCTTGGGTCTGAGTTTTCCAAGCATGAACTAAAGACAGTTCAGTTTTAGGTAACTTAACATATTTAGTTATGCTTTTTCTAGGGAGGATTAGGCTTTAAGAATAGCCATTGTTTTAAAAATTAATTTGTAATTTGTATAATATTTATTAATATACATACCTTGTATATTAGCAAATATTACACAAATTACACATTTTGCAATATATAATATTGCAACATGCTTTTCATATGTCATACATCCATTGTATGACATATAAAAGCATGTTGCAAGTGTCTAGAAAAACTTCAGAGACACTTCCTGACAGATGCACATCTTGAACCTAAGCTGTCAAATGTACCTGCAATATCTGCCCAGAATGAGCTGCTGCTTTTTTTTTCTGGTAATTCAGGACATCCTTTGTAACTAGACAGGTAAATTTAATTATTTTGCTCTACTGTACATGTGATGAAAGCTGATGAGCAAGGTAAAAATAGCACTTTCTTTGGCAAAAAGGCTTTTAATGTAATTGCTCAGGAATCGTAAGGGGCTTGGGGTGTTTTTCTTCTCTTTTGAAAGCATGATCCTTCACAGGAAGATGATTCAAAAGAAGCTGTAGTGTTTGCAAGCAATGATCTCATAGAAGGTTTCGTGGCATTTGAGGCATTAGCAGGATGCATTGTGTGAATAATAAAGACAAATGCATTTCTTGGAACTAGGCAACTTTTCTTACACCCTTAAAGCCCCATTGCAGGGCCCAGAGCGTCCAGTCATGTAATGGAAGCCATTTGCAGAGAGAAATCATTTTATGAGTCCCCAGAAAATGCAGAATTCAGGAGGAAACAAGAAACCCTGAGTGGATATTTTTGTAAGCTATTTACAAATTGATACCACACCTTGGAAAAAAAGAGTGTCACCACATGTGGCTGAACTGCTGTCAGAGTTATGTCATCACAATGTTTGCTTGTCACACACTTCTACAGGTATTTGTTCTTGTGGGCCTCTGAGAGTGTGCTCTTCCAGGCAACCCTGCTACTCACAGCTTGGTAGCTGCAGGGATTACCCACGGGGAAGGAATCCAAGGCTGGAGCAGAAGAGTGTTCACTCCTTACATGTGGCTTTTCCATGGTAACTGGAGGCCTCCAGGTCAATGTTCCCTAGCAGATTTTAATTGGCTATCCTAGGGTGGTGTGAGTCTTGAGGGATGGGGGCATTGGGTGTAAATCCTGAGTGAAGAAGACTGCAAACTGAAAGCAGATTTTATTTATTTGTTTTTAGGGCTATCAGAGTCAAAGAATTTAAATGACTTGTGTGTGGCTGACAAGCAGAAAGGCAGGAAAGCAAAAGATGGAATGGCAGAGTCTTGGCCCCATGACTGTTGCATAAACTCCTTGACCAGACTGTGCCAAATCAGACTAATCCCGTGGATATCAGCCACACTTGCAAGCAGGCAGCTGTATGAATGGTACATGGGACACTGCCAGCAGGACTACTCCTGATCAGGCCCTTCTGTGGGCAGGAATTCAGCCAGGCAAATTTTGATTTCAAAGCAGAGGGCAGGCTCAGTGGGTCCCCTCCTCTTCCATACCAATTTCACAGACCACCTCCTTTCCATTTTTCCCACCATTCCCCTTCCATTTCTCAGTTTCTCCAGCTGCCACTGCCAGGGTTTCTTTATCTGGCCAGGAGATGGAATGGCTCCGTGGTGTTGACCCTCTTTGCATCACTTGGCTGAAGAGTGGTACCAAACTTGTGCTGCATTTGGGTCTCACTGCTGGGCATATTAATCAGAATTGGTGCAGATTTATTTTTAAACAAGTTTCTTCTATATCACTAGATATTATAAAAATATCCAGTAATTTTTTTTTACTGAAAACAGATGTTACTGGCTTTTGCTTTCCTTTTCTGGGGTCGTATTTTGCCATTTGTTTTGAAACAGAGGGAAGTTTCAATGACATCCAAACATAGCCCATTTTCTTATTTTATTTTTTTTTTGTTTCTTTCTTTTTCAGCATTGTGTTCAGCTTCATTATCATACCTTGTGTTCAGCTGTTCTAAGACTGTTCAAAGTGACAGTCAATTATTAGGCTGTACTGGAAAACTATTTGCCAGCTGTGCAGGACTCTTGCTCCAGGGATAAGAATTATTTGTTTATAAACATTTTGCCCTTTGAGGTTCATTTCAGAAGACATTTAAGTTTCTACAGCCCTCTGCGCTCTCTCTCATTCCAGTGAGATGCAGAATGACTGACTAATGTGCTGGACAGAGGAGCTCTCAGCTCTGATGAGGAGGAACTCTAGTTCACTTTTCAGAATGCTGGAGCAGGTGACAGAGAATGTTGCTAGGAGTGAAAATGTGGATGGGGAAAGCCTGTGATAACGCCTGGTCTCTGTCTGCCCTTGCCTTGTAAATCTGTGTGTCAGATGTAGGGTGCATCAGTAGAGTGAGCATTTTACATGGCTTTTGCATCCCCTGGAGAAGATTTTGAATCATAATTGAGGGCAGCCTGAATAACTATGAATCAGTAATGAGAAACAGGAGACCAGAACCCATCCAGAATAATTCACTTCCCAAGTGGGACACAGTGAGAAGCACTTTGCAGAACACGACTGGGGCACTTGCTGCACCCTTAGTGGCTGCTGATTCTTGTTTCTCTGTATCACAAAACTTAGAGTGGGCAATGAGAACACTGCAGGAGCTCAAGCTCCAAATCTCTCTTTGCCCTGAGACCCAAATTTTGTTGTTCATGCCTCTGATATTTAATTTGTCTCACTCCAGATGAAATTTGGCCCAGTGCAGCAAAGGTTTATGCTTTTCCTACTGTTCTCCCACAATGTTGGAATCTGGATTGTAGTATAAGTGATATTTTAAGTATTTGAGTGGCAGTCATTTTTCTTATAGAGCCATGACAATCCCTGCCTGGCTGTTAGATTTTAGTTGTTCTGCAGCTGCAGTGTACTGTGTGAGTAACAATTGTTTAACCAAACAATAATCTGGGATTTTAAGGATTCCAGTCCTACACATTTACATGCTCCATTTACTTCCCATTCAAACAATCCCTTTTAAAAAGTAAGGCACTTCTTTTTACCCCCAAAATCCTGTCCAGGGTTGGGAGAAAAGTTAAATGTCAGTGTTGAAATAAATTTAAAAGATGTTTTTTTTGTCTGCTTCTTTCTTGGATGCAGAAAACTCCATTTTTCTGTAGTGTGATTAGTTCCCAAAGCATAAATAATAGGACAGATTAGCCTTGCTTTGTGTTAGAGGGTCAGTCAGACCTTAATGGACAGTACAGTTACATAGAAATTGGCCTTTGAAGTTTTATCTCACAGCTGCTAGTGAGGTAGATTAAAGAAATTCCAAAGTTTACTTGAAATTATTTTAATATCTCTTTAGCTCATGTAAATAAGGTTCTGTTAGCTTATAAAACCAAATTTTTTAAAAATTTTGAATTTAAATCAGGTTGGTTTAAACTGTGGCTCAGCACTTCCTACGTGATCCAATTATAAGATCAAATAGACAGAGGTAGGCTCTGCCTCTACTCTGAATACACAAATGTTACTGCCATTAATGAGGACAAATCCCTGAATTGCTTTTAAGTACTCCAGAAAGCAAAAGCTACTTACTACAGTTGACTACTTTGCACAATTAGTGGATCCTCATCCTGAGCTAATGGCACTTACCTGCCAGCACAAAGGCAATTAACAGCTCTGGAGATATCACAAGATAGCAGTAATTTCTGTCACCACAGGGTATTAGAGCGCCTCAGAACTGGAAGGGACCTGAAGGAAAGTGGCTGTTAGTAAATGCCCACACTTTTATGCATTCAAAGTCACTTTAATGTGGGTTGATGCCACTGCAGTATTGCAGCTATACATTAATAACCAGTATTATGTTCTATTTGATGATGTCAGTGCAAATCCAGGAAGATTACACTAAGGTGATGGAAGAATCCTTTGCTGACTGAATTTTATGGGGACTTGCTTTTCAAGCATTCAAATGAAGAGGTAGTGCTAGGTTCAGAGCCTCTGGATAACTGGAATCTATTAATGGGAAAGCAGTGGGATTACCACACAAAGACAGTGAGGCAGCAGGATAATTTCAGTGAAGGCAGCTGGAGACAGGACTCCCTTCCCCCTTTTCCTAGCACAGGAAGAAATTGGTAACTGGTTACAGGATGGGCAAGGAAAAGTATTTAGAAGACAGAACCATGGAGGACCCTGGTGTCGAGGGCAGCAAGGACATTGCTGACAGTAGTGATGTCTCGTTTGGGAGAGGGAAGTGACACCCATGCAGTAAGTTTGGGATACTCTCTGACCTGAATAAAACCTGTGGAAGTCCAAGGTGCTGTGCAGGGCCCTGCTTGCAGCTGAGCTCAGCTCAGGCTGGCCCCTGCCTACTCTTCTGCTTGCTGGAGGCAGAAACAGTTGCTTCAAAACCGGTGTGTAGAAGTGGGGATCAGGAGAGGAAATTTCTTTAGGAACTACTATGAGATCTTAATCCCCTTCCATGAGAATTTTAACTCTGTCATGAGATAGCTGTAAGCCACAGGACACCAACCAGGAAGAAGCAAATAGGTCTCAGTGCCTTAGGGATCAGTTGTGAGGAGCTCAGTGGCCTGGTAGTTTCTTTCCTCTTTTTCCGTCAGTGTGTGAGGTGTCCTTTCAGGCAGAGGAGAAGCAGCACTGCGTTCTGCTGCTCTCTGTTCAGGTAGTCTGAATCACACCTGGAGGTTTCTGATTAAGATACAGATGGTTGTGTATGTGTAATCTGAGACTGAAACAGAAAAAATAAAGAACATGTAGGATATGACAAGTTTTTCTTTGATTAAAGGACATGCATGTCCGCATTAATTAAAAAACCCAACCACCTTCAGTTTTATTTTTCTCAGGTACCATCTTTGCTTTCATTTGCTAAAGACACAACAAATCAATCCTAATTAGAAACCTAATTGAACAGTCCAAAGAGTAATCAATATTAAACCAAATGTTTCCAATGGTGATCTGTCAGTTTTCTTTTTAGGCAGCTGCTGAAGTCATATCTTTAATTGCTTCTTTTAAATTGATTTCTACCAAGATCTTTCAGCTGGATTTTAAATCAGCACCTAATGGCCTATCTGGGTCCTTCAGAAATTAGTAGCCTTATTAGTAATTTGAAACTCAAATGACTAGGGTGACATAGTTAATAAAAACTATTAGGTGGAAAAATATTATTTAAATATTTAAAAAAACCCCCACCACTCTCAAGTAAATCCCAGTCTCTCTGGGACAGCATTTTTGCTGATACATCTTAGTTGATTTATGCCAGCTAAGGAGGAGGCAAACTTTGAGTTTTCCTTTTTGTTCTAAATAGTTTATGCCATATGCTAGTTTGATATTAGTTAATATTAAGGAAGCAAGAAAAAATAGTTATGGAAATAGTTTTTTTTGAGAGAAGCTCTTAGAAGCTTCTCTCTGTTCAGAAAGGGCCAATAGCTGTCTGGCTCTGAGAACTGACAGCTTTGTGAACTATTAAGAGACTATTTATATAAGTCTCTCTATATAAGTCTTTATTTATAAAGAATATTTATATATAACTTCTGCCAGTTTGAAATCTGCAACTGAAACCAGGCTCCTTCGTTCTCTAAGGCTCTTGTGAGGGAAGAAGATAGCACTTTGATAATATAATAATATATAATATATAATATAATATATATAATAATATATAATACAATAACAGCTGTTACTCCCAAGTGTCCTAACACAGATCTTGAGATGATCCATAAAATGCTGTTCCTGTCCAAAGTGGGATTGAGATAACAATGATCCTTTCTTGAGTTTTTTTGCTACAATGTGGGATTTTATTAATGTGATACTCCTGTTCTTCAGTTAAAACCATGAAAGAGACCTATTTCTGCCTGGATTTGTTTATGGTGTGAGTTTTCCTAGAGGATTGTCAGTGAAAAGTTACAGAGTTCTGTTCTTTGGGACCTTAGCTGATTACATCTTTAATCTTGGCAAAAATACAGTGAGTTTTATAAAATAATTTCTTAAATATGAAATCTAAGAACAAAACCAAAAAGAAATAGGATTTTTAAAAAATACAGTCCTTCCTCAAGGGACAGAGAGGATGAAAGTCTGAAAAGCTTTCAATACGCTTTGAGTAAATGGAAAAAAAAGATTAAGTCACATATGTTGAAAGTAATGGAGATGTGCTTGACATCTGGAAAGAAAGAGTGGCAAATGCCCTAAATTATGCTGCTGCATCAAGCAAAATGTCTGTGCAGGGAAAATAAATTGGTCTCCAAGTGAAAAATGTAATTTTGGAAAATGACTTTGTATTCATTTAATAGCCCTGTAGCTTATGTACAATAAAACCAAACTAAAACAAAACAAAACAAAAAAACACCCCAGACAAACCCAGCTTCAGGAAAACTATAATTAGTCAGCTATATACCTTACATTTTGCTTGGTTTTGGTTTGTTACTAAATACTTGTCTAGCTCTGTGGACACTCCATTTAAGTATTCTGATATAAACATCTCTGGTAAAGTAATGTGCATTATATTTATGGCCAACTGAAACTTGCTATGTGCAATAAGTAACTCCTCCTTTCCATTTTAATGTGGCTGAGGCAGATGTGACAGAGGACCTGGAGCTTTGCATCTTGTCAGGATGGGAAATGAATCCAGCAGATGTCATGCATTTTGATTGCATGGTGGGTATTGATGAACTTGGTTGGGGAATTTTCCCAAATATGGGTAAATACAGCCAGAAAATTTAGACTTTCAAGCAGATATTAGGGAGATTTCTGCTACCTCACACCTCATGTCCTGCAGATTACCCTCTCAGGGGTCCTAAGAGTGGCTGCAATGTCCGCCCACCTTGCTGGGCTTGTGAATAGAACTAAACCTTGGCATTCCTGCCTTCAGAAGGATTCCTGCTCTTGGGCCTGGAATTTGAAGCCATTCTTAGCATGGGTTATGGAGGACGGAAGCTTGGATGGAAGTGTAAATATTCTGTTATAAAAAAAGAGTGTAGAAAGATTTTTTTTTATAGTCTTGAACCTTTTGCTCAGGGTTTGAGCATTGGGGTGAGCTTATAAATCATTTGAGCTTTTTTACAACCTGACAGAAGTAGAAAAAATGTGTAATGAATCAGCGTTTTGGTCGGGAACACTTGTGATCTGTCAGTGTGTGACCACAAAATATGAGCAGCAGAAGTTAGAGGTGCCAGTCCCCTCTTCCCTTTTCAAGAGCATCATGTTGCACTGTCAGAAGCTGACCTTGTTTTCCACCTTTCAAACTTGATGCCAGTTAGATTTTTGTTTCATCCAGCAGAGAAGGAGGCAAGACAAGGATACAGGTCTGAGAAACAGGTGATGTTCTTTCCTAGGTTTAATTCCTTTCCCCTGTATACATCTCTGAATGTAAAAAGGAATTGTAAAGCCAAGAGTGCCAAGTGAGCTGCTCCGTGTCAGCAGAGAAAATGGTGATGTCAGCTGCTCCAGTTCTCATCATGTCACACAAGAAAATCTTTCTCTTCAGAGTTGCCATTTTGCTGAGTGTGTGGAGCAGGAGGCAGGAGGAGGGGACTGAGGGAGGTGCAGGCCTTTGAGCAGCCCGTGGAGCTGCACGGGGTCAGGGTGTGGAGCACCTTTAGGAATCTAAGGCAGGACAGGAGATGCAGAACTGGCTCAGGAGGGTTGCTCTGGGGCAGGAACCAGGGCTGTGCTACAGAAATGCTCCCTGGGCTGTTTGCATTGCCCAGGGCTGCCCCTACCTGGCTCACAGCTTCACTCATCATCCTGGCTGCACACCTGTGTACCTGCTGCTGGGTGCTGCTGTGGAGGCTGGGACCTGTGGTGCACCCTGAGGGCTTTGCTCACCTTTATGGCCTCTTGCAAGGCCAGGTGAGACTCACTAGAGACTGATGGGGTCAGCAGTGGTGGTATCTCACCATTTTGTACCAAAGGAGAGAGGAGAGTTGCACTGGCTGGGCGTTGTGCCAAGGTTAGGAAGATATGTATGCTGCTGAAATCCTTACCTGCAGCAGGAATTCATTTTCTGAGGCACACACATGCAATAAACTGAGCCTTCAGTTATGCCTTCCAGCTGGAAACATTTAAATAGTTTGGTATCAGGTACTCACTTTCAGTCATTCTCCACCCTTATATTCCTGTGATTTGTTTATTGTTTATTCTAACCCTGCACTGTAAATATATAGATCTTGATTTGTCAAGTGTCTTGGTAGCTAATATGCTGCTACACCTGGGAGAGACATTTTCATAAACAAATATTTACAGCAAATCTTATATTCTCCTATATCATGATATAAAAATGCTTTATTTGTTTAAATTCTGTTCAGAACACATCCACTGGGACAGCAGTTGCCATTAAAGAAATGCATCTGGGTAAATAAAGGCCTAAAACACACAAAGCTGAAAATAGTAAACCCCTAGTAGCTGTTGCAGTGTTGATACCAGACAGTAAAGTCACCAAGCAAGAGAAGCTGTGTGTCCTTCACTGTGCATTTGTCTAGCTCCTGTGTGTGCAGATATCAAAATAAGGGTCTTTGTTTTCACTTGGGCTTTCCAGAGCCCTTCTTATATGTGACACCAAACTCTCTTTGTGGTAACAGCTCTTGTAGCCTTTTATAAGCCTGACCTCTCACACAGCAGTCTCCCTCTATGGTTATCTCTATGAAACTGATTGTTTTAGCATGGGTTTATTCTTCAGGTATGGAAATAGAGAAGTGTCTTGTAGTGAAGCAGAACCAGGTAACAGCATCAGTTAATGTCTGATCACCAACAAAGGACTTGTTGGACCTTTTCAACAATGCAGACCCAAGGACGCCCTGTCCATAGAGTTTCAAAACTTTTACAGACCACACACCCATCCATTGGTGCTTGTCAAGTTTCTCCTCACCTTTGTTCTGTCTCATGAGCTAAGAGACATCCCTGAGCTTGGTGTGTCTTCGAGACTGTGGTCACGCTGCCTTCCAGGAGGCAAAATCCTAGGAAGGCCTTATCAGGGTGAACAATCTTAACAATCAACTAAGTAGTGATTTAAAGTCATGTAAAAGTACCCCTTTATCGCTATTATCTCTTTTGCAGAGGAGCTGCAGTGCTGACTTTTTTCTTCTTGTCATGAATGCTGTGGAGGCCTTTTATTTTAAGGGGTTTTTTTGTGTTTATTTCATCTCTGCATTAACAAAGTGAAGCAGATGGTTGTCTGTCATCTTCCTTTTTAATATATTTTTTACACACATCTATGGCAGCTTCAGAGAGATAATTGTGAAAAAGCTTTGTCTTACAAAGCAAGTCTTGTCAAGTATAATTTGATTTTTAATATACTTGAGTGGCACAGTCACAGATGGCACTTTCCCAAAAGGATCAAGGCAGCTTTTAACCATCAGTGAGGGGAATGGTGGTTTTTAATGAATCTTGAGTACTGAGAGCTAATGTATCTTTTGAAAATGAAGTGACTGAAATAGATTGTGCCTCTATGAGGTGATTTATGGTTTTTCAGAGCTTTTATATTAAAAAAAAAATCAACCAAAAAGCCCAAAACAGCAAAAACCCTCAAATCCCTGCGAAGGATAACCAAGGCCCAAACCCTCACCTTCTCCCTAATACTCCTTAATCATTGGTATTCCACTAAAGAAGCATTGCTTGAATGAAATTTGAATAGGATCTTACCCCCAAATACATGTATTAGATGTTAATTATAAAACTTTGGCCTCCTTTAATCTACAGTGTTTTTATTTAATTATAATAATATTGTTTATTTACTTATCGTGAAGGATTTGTAATCCTTTTTTTCCAGAAATCTTTTTTTTCCAGAAGCATTAGTTGGCTTAATTAAAGACACTCTTTTTTTCTGCATCCATCAGTCCTTGTTAAAGTTATTTTTTTAGTTCAGTTAGCTGAGAGGTGCCTAGAGAGAATAATCAGTCCTAGCCAAAGAAAAATCTGAATCTGTGACCCTGAATTTGGGAGATAGGAATCCCCCAGAAGTGTTATGTAAATCAAGCCTCTCTACAGAGTGATCAGCTGCTAGGCAGAACAAATTTTAAGCAGTGAATTTTTGAGAATTTTTTTTTCCAGAAATGACCAGTTTTTCTAGTGTGTGATTGTTTATGCTAAAAAAAAAAAAGACAGGAGAGTGATTGCTGTTAGCACCTACTTTGCAGGACTTTATTTCCTCTTGGAAGGACAGTGAGAAGGAAATCAAAGCCTCTTAAAGGTATTTCAGATGAGACATCCAAAATAATGAATTGTTGCTGAAAAAGACATGTTCTCTTACCATATTTCATTTCAATTATTCAGCACTTACACATTAAATCCCAGATATCCCCACATACCCAGGGACTGCTCCTGGTAGTTTCTATTTCCACATACTAGTAGAAAGAGAGGGCAGAGTTTCTTTTTCAACTAAAATACCCTAAAATAATATAGATAGTATTGAGAATACTAGATTGGAGTATTTAATGAACTCGGATTTTCAGAGCAGGCATGCAGTTACTTGCCACATAGTTCTAAGAGCTTCTGAGTTATCAGCAACTTAAATTTTGGCACATTTCTTTTGGTATCATATCACTGTCTTCACATGCTAAAGCATTTCAGACTTCGGCTCAGTGTTCCTAAGCACAGAATTGTATTAAACTGCAGTGTTTGAAGTACAGTGGACATCAAATTCGTCAAGAGTTCTCTCTCCCACCTGTTTTCAAATTGCAGTGATCACATTTAAATAAGTTAAATGATGCAAGGCCTGAACAAAATTACAATATTGATTAATTCTTAATATTTTCTAATCTCTAGGTTTTTTGTAAATCAATATGACTCTTGAAGGAACCATATTTAATATCTGAGAAGTACCTTAGCTCATAAGGTTATATCTCTACAGAGAGATATAAGGCTTACTTTTCATAAATCAGAGTAACCTCAGTGGAATATGATGTCCGAGAGAATCTCATTCCTTGTTTAAAGTATCTAAACTTTTAAATGGATCCATGAGCAGAGCAAAAAGGAATGTATACCACATGAAAGATTTCTTTAGACAGTTCTGTGCCAGCATTATATGAAACTCTCTTAGCATATTCATGAGGTCTGAACACCACAGTATTCTTACCTTGTGTTACTAGTTTAATAGCAGTATTCACTTTAAAAGTTAATTTTACTTTAACCTTTCTTTTCTATTATTAAATAGAGTTTGTTTCAAACCAGCCTGTGAAAATAATGGCGTATGTGTATTTCTGGCATATCTTATTTGCATAGTAATAAAAGATTAGACAGAACTAACTATTAGCTGCATATCTTCAGTGTGGTGGCTGGTGCTAGAGCTGAAGAGAGGAAATTGCTATTCTATTGTACTGCAAGGTGCTTTGTGGCTTTCAAGTGTTAGTTTTCTGTCTTGAAATCTATCTAAATAAATGAGATATAAAACTAGATAAGTAAAATCCTGAATTTGGTTACACAGAAGGTCAGGAAAGGATAGACAACTTTTTATCAGAGAGAACATTTTTCACAATTATCACATCTCAGACCTCCTGTTTCTTAAATCTAACCCTTAGTCTTCAAAGGAGATCTACAAAGTGCTTTTAAAGGCCAGGATGTAAAATCTGTAACTGCTCCTTGCTAAAAAAACAGGGGAACAACAGAAGTATCTGTGCAAAGGTCCACTAAAATCCACTGATCCCTCTCTGTGGCAAAGGTGCTGCGAGTTCTGTCCTTTGGTTTCAGGGGCCTTTCACATCTTCCATTTCTGACAGAAAGGGCTGCTCTGAGCACTGCCTGTGCTCTTGCTTACCTGGTCTTTCAGTAACCTAAGATATCAGTAAAATTCCCCTGTTAGTCACACCAGTTCCACTAAGAGCTCATTCCTCACATGAAGAGGTAAAGGCTTTTTCATCCGTGGTCTATTTTTCCCCATTTCTCACTTCATGCTCTTAGCATTTACCTTCTGTTGGCTCTGGAGTTCAGGTACCCATTTTGGAGAGATTTAACTCAGAGAGGGGTTCTGTTGTATTTGCCGGACATGCTTTTAAAAGACAAACTGGCTGTTACTCCTCAAGTTGTCTTTTGATATTTGCACTGCCTGATGTTTTGTGTTATGTGGGATGGTATTTCTTCACACAGATTACTTTGTCTGTATGATCTTTATTGCTTTATAGAAAAACATTAGTTTTTTTCAAATGTTTCACACATTCTATTAAGAATTTATTTCAAAGCAAAGTTCATGTTTATTCAGCAGCAGATTGTAAAGATAATTTCCTGTCAAATCTTCTTCCCAAAGAACATGGTTTAGCTCTCCTTGTGTTTTAGCATTCAGAGGTCCACTTGGTTTTCAAAAGAAGTTAGATTTGATCATTAGGGCACATTTATGAGTCTGATATAATACTGTAGTGTTTCTGCTGGTCTGGACAATGTGAGTGGAAGCAAACAATAAAATCCACTGTGCATATTTGAGTTATGTGTGCATAAGGAAAAGCAATTTCATGCTGTGCTGTGCACATCACCCTCCTTTATAGAATCTACCCCGGATCCAGCTCAGGAGCTCAGGCACCATTTAGAGAACACCCTGCAGCTTGTCTGGTGCATCTTCTATTTCCAGTGTTCATCTCTTCAATACTGTGTTGCATTTGCATGGGCCTAAATGTTTTTCCATGCCCAAATTTCAAAATAAAATATCTGAAATTTTGAAATGCTGTTTCTGCTTTCTCAGTTGCCATGTATATGCAGAAGGTACATATGTGGTTAATATGCAATAGATATTAACTATTAATATTAACTATTTATATTAATAAATGCTTGCTTCTATACAGTAGCAAGCAAATTAGGAGATGGTTCTAGTGAGGAGAGGATGAAGAAGTTTGATACAAAATCATCAGCAGAGTAGAACATTTATTGCGAGCATGTTTTTAAAGAGTTTATTTCCCTGGATGCATATCTTTAACTGTGGAGGTGAATTTTGGTTTGAATACAAGATAAATTTGGGGTTAAAATGATTTTATTTCCTGATATTAGATGCCAAGCATTCATTAATTTCTCAGATATTAACCAAAATAATTTTCTGATTTGCAGCAATCTTTCACCTACATCTGGACAGTCTGCAGAGTATGCCAGAAAGAGGTACCAAGATTCCAGAGGAACAGGAATGAAATTTATTTCAGGTATAGAAAAATAGAGAAGAATACAACTAAAACATTTTCTGTTCCGCTATTTTTGTAGATTTGGATTTTGTATTGATTTTTCTTAATCTCAGTGTGATGTGTTTGCCCCAGCCAGCAGCTAACCACCTTATTTCCACACACAGTGACAGAATTTCTGCTGAGATAAACAATTTAATAAACAAAGAGGAAGAAGAAAACTCACAAGATAATGATGTGAAAGCCATCACTGGCCACTTCCCAAAACCATAGGCCGAGCCAGCAATGTCTGGCCTCTGAGTCTAATAGGCCTGTGAGCAATGTCTGCCTTCTCAAAAATCCTTTCCTTGCTGATCACGGTGTTGTACAAGATGGAATATCCCTTTGCTCAGTTTGGGAGGGAGGTCCAGGTTGTGTTTCTGCTCAAATTCTTGCTCACTTGCAGCCTACTCATTGAGGAGGAGCAAAGAGAAGAGCAAGGCCTGAGGCTGTGCAAGGGCTGCTGGGCAGTGCAGTGAGCCCAGCCAGACCCAGCCATTCAGCTCCATGCTGGAGCACATATTCCAATGGCTTCCACAGGCAGGCACCAGCAGAGCATAGGGCATGCATGGATGGTCACTCCAAAAGGGCCTGAAACTCCTGTTCTGCAAATCATTTTCAGGGCTTGAACCACATCTGTTCTTGCTGGCATTCTTGTCAAGCAGATAATGTAGTATTGATATTTTCTCTATTAGGCTGCTTGTTTTCTAGTAGAAAACTAGGCGAAAGGAAACTTTTGTGTCCCTTTGTTTGTAATTTCATTCTATTGAACGAGAGTGTTTAAGGGAAAAAAGCCATGAGTTCTGCCTCATAATCTAAAATCACTGATGCCAGCAGTTTCCAAATCGTTGCTCTGATTGTTGTTTAGTAAAAGATATAGGTTATTTGACTGTATGTGGAGGAAACCATTGAAGGGCAAGTTAGCAAGCTAAAAAATTAGAATTATTGTCTCCAGTTCCTTTCTGAATTTTGTTGTTATAATTAAATCACTGAGCATATAATGGGGGATATATGTCTAATAGACTGTAGTGTCTGTCTCTGTTTCTCTCACTGCATACCTGTCTTGTAAAGCATTCTGAGGTCTGCTCATATGTTACTGTTATTTCTTATTATCTGAATTGTTCCCAGTGAATTCTACCTGGATGTTTTCAGTCAGTTTTCCACAGAGTCTGGCCACTGCAGAGTGCCAGTGGCAATGTTCTGGAGGATCTTCCTTCTGTTCACACAATCCTGGTATCAGAGAGTCCAAGGCTCTTGGTGCAACCAAATACTCATTGCCTTTCGTCAGGAACGGACTGTGGGATCTTGGATCAGAAATGGTCATTAGTACTGTTGATGCATTCAGTCTTTAAGCTGTTACAGTGCAACAAGTTCACTGAACTATTATCTGTGTTGTATTCATATAACAGTGTCTAAAATCCTACCCTTTGCTTTGAAATATCAACCCTGATGTAAGTTCCTGTTGTAAAGATCCACAAATGTTCATTTGTTTATATGTTCTAAATAATAGAAACATTTTCTGTTCTAGGCTGGGAGTAAAACCATAAGTCTTAGAAAACAATTGCTGAACGTGTTTTTAATTATTATTATTATTGTTATTGTTATTGTTATTATTATTATTTAGGCTCAGGTTATCCTCCAAAAAGGGCTTAAGCTGAATTAACCTTCTCTACCAACAGTAACTTGAGCAATTTGAATAATTGTAGAGATGCTTTTCACAATCATCCACTCCAAGATGAGAAGGTTCAGTCTTCTCAGTATGATGTCTGTGTCAGCCCTCTGATACAGCAATGAGCCTCGCTGAACCACACAGCATCACTGGGAGTGTGCTGGCCTTGAAACAGATGGGAGCTTTCCATCAGAATGACCACATCTGCAAAACTGAGGAAAACCCCCAAATTCTGTGTGCTGAATGTGCTGGGTAGAAAAGGTGGATGTTCAGGGGTAGCTGCTGCTAAAGTAAAGATTCTCTTTGTTGCTACTGCTGACTTCTTGTACGGGACCCTCTCCCTACCAGACAACTGTGTCAATTAGCCCATTTAACAATCTGAATGGAAGCCTTGGAATTCCAGATCTGTCTCTGTTTCAATACTCCTGCCAAGCAGAAGGGTACAAACCCGTGTTTGGTCTCCCTTCCCTTTGTAATTTGGTCTCCTCAAATGCTTTTTGTGTGGTCTTAGGACAGTACAGGCTATCCTGCAAACAGTAATGTGCAGCAAGGATAGAAGTTAATATTTTCCAAACAAATCCCTTTCTCCCTTTCTTTAAAGAAGCCTGCATAGTTGAAAGGAGTCACTTTCTTGGCTGACTGTAATGGATTCAAATGATGATGGGTATTGAATGAGCTGCCAGGCTCTGTGCATTGCTGCGGATTTGTCTTTGGTAGCCAGTTGTCTGGCAAACTAACCCTGTCTTGTTATTATCCTGAGAGATACATGACTTGTTGGTTCAGTAAGCTCTGATACTGTAAAAGGTTCCAGAATATAATTGGAATAGGCCTGAATGTTGTATCTGAGCACATGTAAAACGTACATGGATTTGATGTGGAATCTAAATTTATTCACTGGCCTATTTCTAAAAGTCCAGCCCTAGAAAATTTTGAGAAAAATGCAACTGTAGAATTTGTTTGCATTTTCTCTAGAGATCTACTTTTTCATTTCTTTCTTCTTACCATTTTTACCATGCCTATCCCATAGAAATCATATGCTGTGAAAAATAGCTTCTAATTATCTTGTTGTGTGGAAGTTGCTTCTTGGAAATAGGCGGTGCATAAGTGCTAATATTTAATTTCTTGTGATCCAAGTGGAAACCATAGGTAAGAAACTAAAGGGAAGGTTGCCAGCTGGATAGTAAAGGAAAGGAAATAATTGCTTTGANATAGTAAAGGAAAGGAAATAATTGCTTTGATGTGAAAAACATCTCAATCAGAATTGAGAAGAGAAAGCGATTGACGGAACACATCCAGACAATTAATCAAGTGGAGAACATTCTCAGGAACGTGATGCATCATCTCAACATCAAAGATGAGTGTGGTTCCCAGGATAGCATGACTCTGGAACTCCAGGATTCCTCAGCTCTGTGACCCCAGGGATGGACTCGAGGATGGTCTCCAAGGATGGAGGGACCCTTGGTGCCAGCGGGTGCCAGACTCATCTTCTCCAAGATGAGTCTGTTTGGCCCATGACAGAAACTGGAGAGCGATGTGTTCCTGTCCTTACTTCAGCTCATGAAGCTTTTTTCATTGTATTCTCTTCCACCTTTGGTGGGTGCCTGGAATCCAGCCAGGTTAACCCACCACAGAAAACTACTTGACCTTAAAGATCCATTTTATGCCAGGGCCATATATTTCAATACATAACAAATGTATTAACATAGAGATCAAAGTTTAAATCAACAAAAATTAAGGGGTTTGGGGCAGAATTGCCACTGAACATAAAATGATAGTCCTTCTTGAAAAGGACTTGCATTCTCAGTCCTGATATTGCACACATGTGAACAGAATAGAGTTGGTCTTTCCAAGGCATTACTTCTAGGCTTAGGGGAGGAAAACCAGCTCACACTGGAGCACTGCAGCCCCACCTGCAGCTCCCTGAGCATGCCATTCACGGTGTCTGTCCTTGTTTCCTGTGGTGAAAAACATAAATATGAATCCCCCTCCAGTGTTTTCTCTGTCAGTGTTGCCACACAAAAGACAAACTTGGCAGCTGTATGACCCAGATCCCACGCTCTGCAGTATTTTCCACTTGTAGAATCTGCTTGTTGGTTGCTCATTTCAACAATGATATTTTCTGTTGCCTGAATTTTAATTGAACGGTTCTGTGCAAGCTTGTAATTATAATCCAATGTTTTTCTTTAGCAGTAGGTGCAGCCATAAATTATTATTCTAAGTGAAGAATTCCCTAATGACTCACAAAACTTCTCAGTTAACAGGTTATATTATGGAGTGATATTATGTAAAAATTCTTGCAGAATGTTCTTTCAGTTTCAGTCAAAATACATTAAGGGTTCTGACATAGCCTCACTACCTATTTTAAATGGTATCTTGAATAGTTTTTGGCATCAGAGATGAAGGTCATACTGTGCAATGCACTCAAACTGAGTAGAGTAATCAGATGATCTGCAGTATTCATAAACCAGATCTGATGGCACTCTTAAATCTCCAGGTTTTAAAATATGCATGGATAGTGAACTGAGTCTTGTTTCTTCTTTAAATCCATACCATATGTGGAGAACTTTTCTGCCTGGAAGCATTTCCCCCTCGGTACATATATATGTGTGTGTGTATATATAT
>VWYI01046106.1:0-113381 GCA_013399455.1 Anthoscopus minutus | reverse complement strand
ATATGTGCTTTAATGATTTTTTAAACATAGGTCTCTTTAGAAGTTTCCTAAACCACAGTCATAAATGCTGTTTGTGAAGAGGAATGATCAAATTTATGCAAGTAGCATAATTATTTTGTTATTTTGACAGGGGCAAAGGTTTAGGGGGGGATGGTGTAGGGAGGAGGGGCAATGCAGGCAAAACCTGATACTCCTGCCAGCTTTTGAGACTGTGTTACACCAAAACCTCTTAAAAATGGATTGAACATGATTAATACACTTCCTGCTTCATATTTACTCTATAGGAGCTCTTAATCTTACCTGCCTCCTCTCAAAGAAGATAATTAGATAATCAACAGCCTGGATGTGTGTTTTACTTTTGGTTTGGATTTTTTGTTTAAATGTGTAAGTGTGATATTTTCTACAATTATTTCACATCTATGTGTTTTATTCTTAGAGATGAGGTAGTACAGAGAATAGAGTCAGGAATGATTTTAATAACATTTTTTCAATACCCAGTGGATGAATAGATGTCAAAAGCACGGAATGTGTGACAGCTGGGGAAACGAATGAGGAGATAAAGAGAAACTCTTTCAAGCTGAATTTAAGGCGAAAAAAATGCCATCTTTCCTATTGACAAATTCTCACTCAGACTGTTAGAGAGGGTAGGGCAGCTCTTCTGTTTCATGTGGCTCATAATACACAGCCTCAGTCCAGAACATGCAGCGTCCCTGATGTATTTATCTTGCAAAGCACTTTCTTCCACTGCTCTTGCCTTTGATAGCTGTCTCTAGTGAAAGAACTTATCTATGTAGGCCTGCATGGTACTACAGTATGTAGAGATAAACAAGCTAGTCTAGCAAAACTTCTCTGTGTTTTACAGGAGGATAAAAGTCAAGTCATATTTTCAGGTCCTTTGCTAACAATCCCAGCTTCCTTGCCACAAGTGATCTTAGGAGCTGATTTCCATGCTTTCACTCTTTAAAACCTAATTTACCATGGTAAGACCTTCCCATGCAAGGCTATTTCTTAGTTCGTATTGTTAACTTTGAATATGTGCATTTGTCTATTGCTCCAATACCTATGTATGTACACCCAAGTATAAATGCATGAGTTCAGTGTAATTAGGAACTTTCTATCAGATAATGAAGTCTTTACATGAGTAAGGATTTGTATTAAGGTGAAGTTACTGAGCAATACCTTTAGAAAGCTGCACACAACAAACACATAAGGTTTCTATACAAACATATAAGGTTTCCTCCAATAAGGTTTCTATGGCACTGGTGAAAGTGAGAACAGAGGAGAAGGTGGGATCAAAGAAGAACATTCTTCCCTTATCCAAAGCTCTGTAATCAGTAGTGGTTTTTTGCAGTGTTTCTGTCTGTAAGAATTGTGTGACAGTAAACTTAAAAAAAAACAGCAACAACAAATCCCCACAGAACACCTAAACCCAAAACTTAAAGCAAGTTTAACCTCATAACATAGGCAAGACAATGTAATTTGAAATTAGACTTCAAGGCATTAGTCATTTGAGTTAGATGAAGTGACTGTACATAATGTAGGTGGACATCTAGTGATGAATTCTCAATTTAGTCGTCTAGTGTAGCCTGAACAAAAATATTTGTCTGACTCCTGTTGGTAGTCAGTACAGTACATAAACTGGCACTGTGCTTGCTATGTTTTGAATGGATAAAGGAGTGCTGTTGAAATTGTCAGCTAAAGAAGCCAGACGACTTTTAGTTTTATGTAAACTGAGAGATTTGATTTCTTCACAGATTATTTCCAGAACTTGAGGGTAGGGTAGTGGTTTCTACAAGGATTTCATGCATTAATCTGAAATACTGAAATGTATGAGACCAACCAAAGAGGTAGAGAATATTGAGAGGAAGGGCATGGGCCAAGAACAGGTAGAGAAAAATAATGAAGATAAGAGGGTGGAGACTGAATTTTTTCTAAGGTCTGAAGTCTGCAGTATTATCTTTCGTGAAGTTTTACAGATCATTAGTCTCTTAACTGATGCTTATGCCTTCGGGTAGGTGAGGAAATATTTTTTTCATTTAACAATGAAGATATTGTTCATGTAGGATACCTTTTTTTTTAAGTAAGGATTAGTGACATATAAGCTTGGGGGTATATTAGCCTCTCACTGTGTATGCATAGCTTTCATTAATGCTAATTAACTAATGATGAAGGTGCTGGGGATTGTCTGGAGATTAAAGAGCAGCTGGAAGATGCTGATAACCTGTGATACTGCTATAGGCCATTGGCCCTAACAAGTCATTAATCTTGGAAGCACCTCATAATGTTATAAAATTACAAAAGTCTTTGGAGATGGGAGGAGGTAGAAACAGGCAGGCAGGCAGGCTGTAAATGAATAAAGGATTACAGGAGGACTCAGTCTCATAATGTGTACAGACAGCCCATAGGAACCAATCTTCCAGGTCCTATAGCAAAGGGAAGGCTTCTGGGTTCTTTGGGCAAACTAGATATGGCATTTCCAAGTTAAATCCTCAGAAAAAGTGGGATTGTGTGCTGTACAGCTGCACTTCTCGTTTGCATATTTCAAGGAACTAACTCCTTTCGATATAAATAATTTTGATCAATGTGTACTCAACACGGGCTAAGTAATTAATTCCAAGATATGAGTTAAACATTTCACCATTGCCATTCATATATGACTCAAAGCCTTATAAGACTGCATCATGCTGCCTGTCACCATGTGCTTTTATTGAGTTGCCAAGGGATGGGTTTTGGATGCATTGTTAGCTAGGCTTTGATTCTCTCTTCTTCTGTCAGTTATATCGCTTTGTCAGGAGATTTTGCTAGCTACAGTAAATTAAAGTCTTTAGTTACATTAAATTTAACAAAAGCACAATGACTGTACTTCCAATGTGCTAGAACAATAGAGGAAGAGTAGTGGGGGTGATGGGGTCTTAAAAGTGTTGTCAAACTAAAAGTGTGCTTTAGTCATTTGAGTCCTCGATTCATTAGGTACAGAAGTTATTTAAATGATATGTTAGACAGTAATTTAGGGAATCATAAGTCAAACAAAAATGTAATCACTACATCTCATCTCCAAAAGTCATTCATACTTTCTCCAAATTCTTAAAAGATTAAAGTGTCTACAAAATGTGGTAAAAATGTGGTAAATCATTGGCTTCATTGCAGAACTGTTCTGAAAAGTCTTTAAGTAGATGATTTTATAGAAATGCTGTTCTGAAAAAAAGACCAAAGTTTAATTTTCATTACCCATTTGCAGAATTGTAATTATTTTGTAACAAATAATCAGAAAGGCTCAAAGCTTTTTAGAGTAAAGCTTTACTTATACTTTCAGAGTTTCTCTTTGATTTCTTAGTGGATTTTCTTATGAATAACCTAATTACAGTGTGGAGAATCTTGGCACCTTTACATGTCTGTACACCAAAGCCCAGGATTTTGGTTTTACTTTCAGTGGACTGAAATGCCAAAAGGCACTATATCAAAGTATGTCTGTGACAGACCAAGTACCTTTTTTTCCTTATCATCTTGTCTTTTCCTGCCAGACTTAAGAGTTCCACATCTGTTGTTAATGCAGTGACATTTGTTTAACTTGCAGTATTATTTGTGATACTGCCATCAGACTGGCACAAGACATACTATTTTGGGACTATTCATTTACTTGGAGAAGCTGTATGTCTCATTCACGTTATTTATGTGAGTTACATTTGGACTGAAATCTTGAGATTTCTTCCACTTGTTTTCCTTTCTATTTGTAAAACATTGATGTTTAGGTTCAGGGGATTTTTGCTGGGTTTTTTTTAGAGGGGAAGGTGGGCGTGTTTGGGCTTTTAAAATTATTTTTATTTACTGAATCAGAGTGTAGGAGCTGTTATATAACTTCTGTAATCTTTGAGGTCAAAGGATTTTTACATATGGGAAAAGCTAAAATGTGGTTCTTTTTGCTTGTTTACATAGTGGAATAGGAGTATATATTTTTTTGAATATTTATACAGATAATTCATAAGCAGAGAAAAAACACTATAAAAATTATGTGCAGTTTGCATTTTTTTCAGCTTTAGGTTCAGTTCTTGTTCCAATAATTTTGTCCTAAAATTTTGGGGTACAAGACTGAGTCAAAACTGTAAAGATCCAGAACCACTTAAAGGGTTCTTTGAACAAACAGGATGGAGTCGTTTCCTTAAAAATATGGCATATTTATATTGACATGGCTCTGTTGTGGGCTTGGAGTAACTTTTTTATCTGAGAAGAATAGGTGTTGAGCATTTATAAAGGAAAGATGTGATGAAGAAAAGCAGTTTATTTGGACTTGTGCTCTGTGCAGTCCTGTGCTTATTGTTTAGCAGTTTATCTTCCTGGGAATGGAGAAGTTCTTAACTGTGTACCCAAAACCTCAAAAATATTTAAGATACCTCTGATACTGAGTTGTCATGAAAACATGGATTAATTTGGGCATTAGTAAAGAGACTCTTGTTTTTATACTTTTAATTACAGTTCCAATGTAGCTATGTAAATTTTGATATTGTTAAACAAATACTATTTCCTACCTTGAATGAATGCTCCTTTGCATTCCTTATGCAGATTGGAATGCTTGTAATTAACAGTCACTGTATAAGTTTATTCAGCTGAAAGGCTCTACATTACAGGACTCTAGTTCTGTTTCACATCGTGGCCGAAGTATAGTTGTGTTTGAATTATTTTCTATTGTGTTTTCATCTGTTTCGTGAAAATCTTCTGTATACAAGGCTCATCAAATAACCTGACTGGTTCAAATGATAATTTTTCCTGTTTGAATTAAGTGGATTTTGTTTATTTGACTCTAGTGACTTCCTTGAAAAAAGTCAAAAACATTCTTTTGAGGAAAAAATACTTAAGAAAAACTCTGAAATGCACTATCAGTAAAAGTGGAGTTCTGGTTTACAATAAAATATATTTAATTTCCATTTGAAGAAAACTTCCATAGCCATATCACAAAAAATGTTTTGTTTGGTCAACTGCTGTACCTACTAATGTATTTTTCTCATGGCAGGAAAGGGCTATTGGCTACTTAGACATAACTATGGAGAAATGTGTTTATGGAACTGCCATTAGTCTTGTTTGAAATACGGCTCTAGATAAACGTAGCGTGATCTAGGAGGTTCCAAATATTGGGAATTATTCATTTCTTTAATCCTTTCATGCAGGAACAGACTTGCATTGTAAACTTTCTCAAAACAGTCAACAAGGTACCTTAGAAAATTAGTATGAAATGTACAGTATTCTTTAAATCTCTCAGTAGTGCTGATTTAATATCTTAGTATTTCTCCACAATGGAAACATGGAATATTGAATTGCTTAATACAGAGTTTTAATTGGGACCAGTATGTATTGACGCTGAGATTAGCTCACCTGGTTAGAGCATGGTGCTAATAATGCCAGTGTTGCAAGCTTGACCAAGGCATGGGCAAATCTTGCACAGGAATTTTTTTTCCTATGTTTTCTCTTTGCCCAAATATGAGCACTGGGGAGAATTAAGAAGGCTTTTGTTGCCTATTTTTTTGAATTAAAAAAATCCACTTAACTATATTTGTTTTGCACCTTAAGTGATCATTACTAATTAATTTAAACCTGTATCTCACAAATGAACACAATTGATAAATTGAGTTTGTGTTGCAGTGGCAGATTTGAAGACTGTTCAAGCAAGCAGTATACTAAAATAAAGTTAGTTATTAGGTCTGAAGTCTGCAGTAGCTCAGAAATACTTTAGATATTTTAGCAGTATCACTTGCTAAAGAAACATCTGTATCCAAGCGTGATGTTGAGTTAGAATTGGTGTGCCTCAGTCTCTGTCGGTGTAAAGCTCACAATTCAGGCTGCCCTGGGGGATGATTTGAGGCAAGCAGCCGGGCCTTGCCCTGCAGTGTCAGAGCAGCATTCACAAAAGTCCTGACAGGCACACTTAAACATCTGAGAGGGGCACCACGCCAAGTGATGGGGTTGGGGCTGAAACCGGTGCTGCTGCTCCATGAGGGAAAATGTGCCTAAGCTTCCAATTTACCTCAAGTGGATTTTGCTGTACTTTCTGGTGGAACTGACAGTCTTTCCTCCTGATGTTTGATGTGTGGAGGTTTTTTTTTCCTTAAACTTCAGGAAACGTTAATAATCTGTAGGCAGTTTTGGGTTTTTTTTTATTGAGGCTGGAGGGAGAAATTTCACACTCTTCACTCAGCAGTGACTTTAAAATATATATATATGTTGATAATATATGTACTGTAGAATCAGTTGTGTAGACTCTTTGGGGTTTGTGTCTCTCAAAGGTGGATTTTACACTAAGGTAAAATGTTGACATCTCATTTAGGTACAGCAATGTAAGCGTAGGACCCTTTTTAGAAAGATAAGAGCCTGTCAGCTTTCACTACTAGAATATATAATAAGTCACAAAAGAGTTAAAATACGGGAATCGATTTAGGGAGAAAAAGCATTTTAGACATATTCAAAAAGGGCTATTTGGCTTTAAGACAAAAAAAGTAGAAATTCCTATAAATTCTTAGAACAATTCATTTTCACTGAGTGCATTTTGTATGGTTTGCTGAAGAAGGTTGTGAGATGCTTTTTCAATTCCCTGTATTATTGTCTTGCCCTGGAGATTCACAAACCAACGTTACAGACTTGTAAAAAACTGAGGAGGAAACCAGTTTGCCATGTCTAGAAAGGATTGAAGAACGAGATAAACCCCACACTCACCCCACCTGAAAGAACCCAAAAAACTGCACAGAATAATTGAAAGGCACATATACTCTTTCCCTCTAAAATATGTAGGTGTGTCTTTCACATTTATTGCTATACAACTTTAGATTCAGGACATTTCAAATGAGTAAATGATTTAATATAAAAAGTAATCTTACTCCTATATTGACAGCAGAGATATAATTGACACCAAAGAAGGCTTCAACCATCAGCACTTGGTTTCCAGAGCAACATTTTATACTCTTCACCTTACATGCATTCCACCTGTGTGCCCTCTCTACCCTCCTGTGATTGGGCAGTGCACCTCAGCACCCCTGTTTCTTTGCCTTGAATACTGCTCACCTGTCCTACACAGCTGTAGCCCATTAGGGATGAGGATCAGCCACAGACCC
The DNA here is from genome assembly GCA_013399455.1 of Anthoscopus minutus. NCBI lineage: Eukaryota > Metazoa > Chordata > Aves > Passeriformes > Paridae > Anthoscopus > Anthoscopus minutus. Next base: position 106,287 of record VWYI01046106.1, on the reverse strand, counting down.
ATTCCCAATAACCACAAACTGTGTGCCCGCACCTTATTCTGTAAACCAGGGACTACAATATTCTCTATTTGTTATTCTGGATGTTCCTGTACTCTGTAAACAATAGTCTTCCAAACAACAACAAAATCATGAGCTGCTCAGTTTTCACCCGTTTCAGCCTCTATAAATGTCTAAATGATTAGATATTTAGGATTAGTGTTAGCAAGATGAGATAAAAACTAATCTCTTGCAAGTTTTTTTTTGCTTGGTTGCATAAGGCTTGTCTACCTTATTAAAGCAATAAAAAATAGGAGAAGAATTAATGGAATTGGGGAATAGCTCTAAGTGAAAGTGTGCATGTGTGGGACAACATAATTTGAGTTCTAGAATATGTAGGCAGTATTAATGATGGAGCAGAGAAACAATGGCTTAGACCATCTTGGAAGAACTTAGAGGTTGCATCAGTCTGGCAAAGTTTTTATTAAAGAATAATCCTGAGATAAATCAGAAGTTTCAAGAATATTAAATTACTTTCTACATGAAAAATTCACGGCTTTAATTAACACTTTTCCCTCACTAGAAAAGATAATACCTTTCCTACCCTTCCAAATTCAGTACTTAAAAAGTTGGGAATTTTTTTAAGAGGTGTTTTTTTAGATTCATTTGCCACAATTACAGTCTGTGAAACAAAAGAGAACAATTATAATTAAGGAGCCTTGTATTGCTTAGTCATAGAACCTGCTGCATATCTATGCTTCAAAGTTAATGCTTTCTACTCTTTGATAGACAAATTAAGCTTAAAACCCTCAAACCAAGTGTAGACTTTTGTACTGTTATGTGCCAACTGTTACCTGCAAATGCAAATCTAAAGAGCTCTTATGCCACCTTCTTCTTCAGGGAGAAGAATATTTTTCTTCATCCAGTACAAAGCTGACCTTTTTCCTAAATATCATGTGAAGTTTTTGTATAAGTCTGCAACCTGCTTTACTGCAAATCATCCCATTTTGGAGGTTTAGAATAAGAACTAGTTGCTGCTTCTATACTGACAGTAGCTTGACTTGCTGGCCTGATATGGTTGTCTGAGCTGCCCAGAAAGACCAAGACTCCACACCATTTGTTTATCTATTTATCATCATTTCTTATTCCATGGTGACAAGACATTATCCTGTTTTAAGAAACTGAAACTATTACATATGGACAGTTTTAGCTTCATGTTGTCTAGATTTCCAAACCTGCCTCTGTTATTTTGGTGTTATTATACCTGTGAAAATTTTAAGAATGATGTTCTAATGTGTTTTGAGGTGGATTATTTGTAGGGGAATAGACTTGTGTGATCCACTTTGTATCTTATGAATTAGCTTACTCTTTGTGTAAGATTTAGACTGGTTAATCTCTCAAATAACGAAGGCTCGGACCAGTTTAGCTGAAAGTAGTGATGACAAGGATAGATAGTTATATCCTATAAAGATTAGGCAATATTAGATGTAACAATAGATCAAAAAGAAACCCAAGATCAGTAGAGAACGCTTTGATCTACCTGACTTTTAAAAAACGCATTTTGCATTCACACTATTAATTTGGAGGCAGTAGTTTTGCTTCAATTCTTCATCTATTTCCTTATTAAATAAATTTCTATATTAACTTTCCTCACTTAGGGGTTCCGTTCTTCATCTGTGTCCAATTATCATCATGTCATATGTGATGCCCTTCTGCTATTGTTCATTCTTAAGTGTTTATGTGCACTAAATTATGCAAATTATCAACTCCAAGACTGAGTAAATGTGCCATGAATTTGATGTACTGCCGTAGTCTTCGCAGAATTCTATGTATCTGTTAAATAATTGTATATCTATTATCCAGCTGGCAAATATCAACCTACAGAACTCAGTTTTTCAGTATGAACCATTCTGTTGCTTTTCTGTTCTTCAAATCCAAATTGATATTCAGATTATTGAAAATCCAGGTGGGAGAAGGCCTTAAGAGATAAGCAGTCCAAACCCTTCTTCAAAGCAGGGAGAACTGTGGGGTCAGATCATGTTGCCCAGGAGTAGACCCAGTCTTATATTGAAGATGGTACTATAGTAATTCACAACATACAGTCAATTTTCCATTCTGAAGCAACGTATGTAACAGAAACACTGAATTTAGGACCAGTAAAAATGTGCTGTACCATCGAGGGCAAGACATCCATTTGTGTATCCTTTGTGGTGTTTATAAATCAGTGCAGTCAGCCAGGTGCATGGGGTGTCAAGGAGGATTTTCCTTCCCTTTTTCCTCTTCATTGCTCCCATCAGATACCTAATAACACGCCATAAACTGGTATTCACACATTCTTTTGTATAAAGGAAACATAAATCTCTGTGCTGTTGTGTCCAATACCAAACAAAATGATGGATGTTCAAAGGTGCAGGTCAGTAGATAAAAATAATTCACCTCCTGATTAAATTCCATCCCCAAATGAGACTGGAAGGAATTACTGGATGGTGGTGTGCAGTAATGCTTTCAGGCTGTTTGAAATGGTGTGGGTAAGCAGTCAGGAATTTAGCAGTCCAGGTGTTTTTCAGGAAGTGGTTTTTCAGGGGTACAAGGTTTTTCAGGGGTTTTTCAGTGGTTTTCAGGGTAGTGTCCTGTAAGTAAGGAATTGATGCTTCAATTCCTCTTGTTATTTCAGTGACGTGCTGTGTAGCTTCAGCAAAATATCTGTTCTTTCTCCTTCTCTTATGTTTAACTGCTGGAGGCATTTCCTAATAAAAGTACTGAGGTTTATGACATTGTTACTGGTCATTGGAAATTTCACTGGCATTATAAATGGAGAAGGAAAAAACTGACTTGGTATCAATACTGATTGCTCATCTCATCTTTTTTAGGTTTTGCTTTTCTTTTTCTGTTGTTGTTTGATAAGTTAAATTAGTAGGTGTTGAATAGCAGTCACCTTTTTGACTTTTTGGGAGAATTTTCTTGTCTTTTTCAGTGAACACACAAATCAAGCAACAAAGCAGAACAGGAACAGGAACTACATGTAGCTATAAGAAAGTTAAAGCTATGATTATTAGTACAACCTATGTTAATGAAACTATAAAATGTATTTCAAGATATACTTGATGTGTGCTGAGGCTCTAAATACAAATGCCAAAAACTGTAGTAAAATAATAGAATTTTAAGAAGCTTTTTATCAGTAGTAGTCATTGACCTATAAGTTTTTAAAATTCGCAGGTGGTCGTTGTAGATCCTATCAAACTGGACTATTCTATGTTATTCTACGAGTTTTTACTGAACAACCAAGTCTTTATACTCCTAAAATTTCTCATAAGAATGGAGCATTAGAAATTTAGATACAGCATTTTAAAGGATTCCCTATGAGTAACCATGGTTATGGTTCAATAATATAGCTATTAGCTTCCACAGTATATTGTGTTATGATATTTGAATTAATCTGACTATAATTTTCATTTTAACTTGCTCTTAAATTTCATTTAAGATCTTGCACTTGGGCTACTCTTTTTTCTGAAACAAAAAATAAATTGACATGAACAAAGGATAATCTGTGCTACATTACTTCTTTTTCTTCCCACCCCCTTGCCTTCTTTCTAGTTCTTCAGTCTGTCCTGATGGAAAAAATTATACAAGATGATGTGCAACTGTGTCTTTTCCCCAGGCAGCCTCTCACTGCTGATAGTTATTCTTTGGCAGTCTGAATCTTTCATCTTGGCATTATGATACAGCCTGAATGAGAAAATTAACATTAATAGCAGCAGCAAATGTGAGGGGAAGTAGTTTAGGCTGCTGAATTTCATTCCTGTGTAGTATTCTTGAGGGGAGTAGGACCACTGAGAGTTGATGTGCATGGAAAAAGAGCCAAGGCAGTGTGTTTGGACTTTATTTCCCCTTGTTCTTAGAAAAACATTCTTCTTCACTGCTGCATATTTCCATGCTTTTTTATGTTCTTTTTTTCCTAAAACATCCCCATGTGAACAAATTTATTCCGTGAATAAATTTACCTGTGAGCAAACCTATTTGGATGGATTAGTAAGCATCTCAGCTTTTTCTTTTATTTTTTAGGTTCTTCTTCCCCATGTCTATAAACAGTAGTAAATGTTCAGTTCTGATAACTCAAAATTGAGGCAGAAGAAAACAAAATAGATGTTAAAACTCACAATTTTTTTCTGATGTTTGTGGGGTATTTTTAGTGTCTTTGTCGCAATTCTAAAGGCCATTGTTAGAAATTATATTCAGGCAAATTTTTTGGCATGATGCCAGTTGGTTTTGCCAACATCAGCAGTTGAAGGGAAATGCTAATTCTTATCAGTATCCATTTCAGGCACATAGGAGTGAAATTTCATGGCACAAAGTAAAAGCACTTGTAGCTCTTGGGCACTTTCTCTGATTTTTTCAGAGACTTTCTGTAAGTGATAAGACCCATGAATACAGAGTTAAGGTATTCATACAGATGATTAGGTTCAGGCCAGAATGTTGAGCTCATTGGACAAACAGTGAGAAACATGGAGTCATAACATGAGAAATCACTGGACCTATGGAGCAACAGGGTGAGAAGGTGACAGGACTTATGGCACTTTGAGGAGTGTCTGGGCTTCACGGATTGTTAGGGGTCATGAGAAAGGTGGCCAGATCTCACCAACACCTTGAACAAGTACTAGAAACCTTTTGGGCAGTGAGACCATGCAGGCCAAGTGGTGCTTTGGTAGTTGAATCATTGGTATCATGTTAGGCTGAGATGACCTGGATAGCAACATCAGAAATTCTGAATTTAGTAATATTGTAGCAAATCTGAGATTAGCAAGAAAAAATTAATTAGGCACAAGTGCTTGATTTGGCAGCAAGCAAGAGTAAAGAGAAGGATGTCAAAATGGAGAATAGGACAGGTCATATTAATAATGGCAGGTCATGTTTAAGCAAGCCAATAGTGAATATGCTTGGCAGGTTGGACTTTGCACCTTTTCACTGCAGTATGTTCCATCTTGCATTTGAACTTTGATGCTGATTATTCTCTGTGTGAGGGTGCTATCATGTGTGTGACCACCAGTGACCTCAAAGCAGGACTGTGCAGTGGGTGGCATGAGAGACTGGAGTCCAGCAACTTGAGGAAGTGCCGTGGGTAACAGGAGGTCTGGAGGGGAAAAGGTAGATATTTCTGATGGGAGGACTGCTCCAGAGACCAGGAGTCCAGGGCCAGCTATCAGGGATCCATGTTTGACTTCTGGTGACCTCCTGTGGTATCCCTAAGGCTGGATGTTGGTGTTCATTGAGTGCTGCTTGTCTTTATGTGAATGTGGCACGTTTGTCCAGTTACCCTGACTGACCTGTGTGGCCAGGCATGTTAGCACCATGTGCATCCCTGAACCATTGTCCTACTTGTAGATCCATTCTGGGAGGGTAAACTCCACAGCAAGCAGCCTCCCTCACTCTGCAGGCGTGGAGGATCCACAGGTCTCAGAGCCCACCAAAGTCCTCTTCTGGTAATCTGTCACAGATTGTGAGCCATGCAGCTCCTGTGGGGGCACAGCAATCTGGAAGGCGTGGGAAGTCCCTGGCTGTGTGGGGGCTCAGGGTAGACTGGCATGGGACAGACTGGGGCAGGGACCTCCCTCAAAAGCCTTTCTCCATCATGCCCAGAGGCAGGCAAATGGAGCCAAGATAATGACTGAGGCAGTGGCCCCAGGACTGCCAGGCATGGCCATGAGGATGAGGAGTGCTCCAAATGCGCAGCAGGGATGGATGTGCCTTAGTGCACTTCCAGCTGTAGTCTGGAGACACACCTCATACTGTGTCTGGCCCTGTTGGGCCACCATGCAGCTATCACCTAAGAATTTATGGGGTGCTCATTATTAGCCCTTGAAGCCACATGCAGTAAGCAGACTTTTCATGCTGTGGCCATTACACATGAAAATGGTCATCTTGTCCCACCCTGAGTTACTGCCAGGCCATGTGCTCGTGGGGAGTTTTCTTTCCTGCCCTGTCATCACACGTACTGGACAGGACACAGCTGAGCTTCCCCTGTGAATAGTTTCCAGTCAGTCAAATCTAAATTTGCACCTTCCAAGTGTATGTACAGATCTCTGCTCAGGCTCTCTTTGTACTGACACACTTGTTTCCAAGAAACTTACAGGGGAGTGTATCTGCGAAGCAAGTCATGTAGCCTACTTTGTCTAGAATTTGAGTCAAGTGCTTTGATCCCTTTCTCATTAACAATTTCTCACTGTGTTGAATAAGTATTTACAGTTTATTTTCCAGCACACCTGTGGTGGCTTCCCTTCACACAACTGATTTTAAAAACCTTCTCTGTGATTAGTTAATATTTTAACACTTCAGTCGTATTATTTACAGAAATCTGTTCTTGGCTCACTATTGAAAGTGTTGTTTTTACAGCAATGCTTACTGTCGTTTCTTCAGAACTGTCTGGGATTACTGTAATCTTCCTAAGGTGTGCAGTCGCTCTGGCATTTTCTGGGAAAGCCTAGGGTAAATTGGCCCATAAATTCCCACATCCTGTGCCATAGGGCCTCTTCAAAAGGCTTAATTTGCTCATCAAGTAGGTCTCACAGTGCTTCAAATGTGCTAAGAGAGGTGGATCAGTGGCCACTGTATCAAAGTGACTTCATCTGTCTGTCTCATTCCTTTGTTTATTGCAGTGTGGCAGTAAGCAAATGCTTATGACTTAATAATTAAAAGTGGTTGATCCAAGTGAATGGTGCAAAGTGAGTGAGGCTGTTGATGTAAGTTCAGCATTGTGGGCACCACTTTGCTCCCACCCAATCTATTGCACAGGGCTCAAAATGTAAAGTGTATACATTTAGGAAAAAAAACGATCTGTCACTGCAGCTCCTTCTGGCATCAGTGTATGTCCAGTGCAGTCACATTTGAGAGGATCCACTACTGTCAGCATTCTGTAGCTAATTGCATAGCATAAGTCTTAAAATAATTACTTTTAACTTCTCTTACTAAGGCATATTAAAATATTAAAAATATTTCAGAAATAATTTATTGCAGGTTGGCTATTCTGGAAACAATCATTTAGAAAAATATAAGTGCATATATTGCTCATATTTACAAACTTTGGCATTGATCAAATTAATGCTTAAAAATACAGGCTAGAGTTTGCCTTAATGTTCTGTTAATAAACAGTTTCTTAACTGGCACAGTTTATAAAATATGGAATATTAATACTTTACTGTTTATCTTAAATTTCTACTTCCATACTGTGCTATTTGTGTCTTGAGTTTTGCTAATCTGAATAGGCATTCTGTTCAAAACATCAATGGGTTACTTTTGAAAACTTTATTATAAGAAAGAGCAGAGTAATAAATAGGAAGAGCAAATTATTACAAAGATGTATTATTAAAATTAAATTAAATCAGAATGTGTTTATTTGAAGTCACCTAGAACACTATAGACTTGATGACATCACCCACATTTGCAAGCTTTTCTATATTTTTTGGTAGTTTAACTGGAAACATACATTCTTGTGGGGACACAAGTTTTTCTTAATGTTCAAAAGCAAAGAATTAACAAATTAACAGGCTAGATTTCAAGGATTTGTCTGGTATTTCTTTTTTATGTTTTCATTATGTGTTCTTATTAAAGACAGATGTGTCATATTTATTTTATTCTGTTTATGATGAATGTCTGAACTAAAATAGAGAGGCTTATTTTTTGTATCTAAAAATATTCTTTTGATAAAGTAATAATGAGTGTGTTATTATTAAGGCAATCTTCTGATTTAATCAAAATTGCTAAAATTATTTTAAAAGAAAATATGATTTAGCTGAAAAATGAACTGAGATATTGTATGTTTTTTTCCCCCTGTCTTCTGGCACTTAGATGCTAAAAATGTCACATTTAATTTGAAACTTATATTGACATCTCTCTGTTGTTAATTCACATTTGAAGGAACAGAGTTATTAAAAGTGCGTGCTGGGTTCTCTCTATTTGCGGGACTTGTAAGAAAAGTAAAAACCGACCTCTTGCAGTTTCTTCAGTTGCATGGTTTGGGAATATTTTTCAGTACCTTTTAATACTTGTAAAAAAAAACAACCCTAAAGTTGTGAAGAAAATTACAGTAGGCAGACTCAAGGGAATAATTCCAACAATGTGCACATTTAATACAAAAGCAAAACATCTGTTAGAAGATGTTTCTTAGGGCTAATGCAGCCTAACATGTTGGATACTGAGTGGATGTGGGTGGGAATGGGAGTGGGGGCTATCTATACCTCAGAAGAAATATTACCTCTTTTCATCAACTAAATACTCTAAAAAGTTAGAGAGAGTTTTACTTTATGAAAATTTTACTTTTTGCTTTTAACACTCTTCCTTTTGAAATATATGGCCAGAAACTTCTCTTATCTTGACACGTTGGTGGTGTGTGGGTGTGGGGAAAGAAAAAAGAGAATGAAAATGTTTGTGAAGTAAGGGAGAGGGCTGCATGCAGTTTGGGAGCATACACTGCACGGTATGGAATTACAGTGACAGAAAATGCTTGGAACAGGCAAAAGGAAGCTTGTGTTCATAGCATCTTCTGATACTGCAAGGAAGCACTTGATGTCACAGTGCTTAAAGAAAGTTCAAAATCATGAAGGTCATTTCCACTTCTAGATCACAAGAATTGAACTTATTTCTGATATTAAAAACTTAAACAGTGCATTTCTGTAGTGCAAAGTTCTGTAGTGCAAAATGTTCTTTGAGGTATAAGGTCAGTGACAGACACATGGTCATCTCTTGGACTCTTTCAGACATGGTGATACCATTACCTCCCTGAGCAACCTATTCCAATTCCTAACCACTCTTACAGTTTCTTTATTGTTTCTTTTTTTGTAATATTTAAACTGAACCTTCCCTGTTACAATGCAAGGCAGTTTCCTTTTGTCCTTTCACCTGGGACATGGCAGAAGAGATCTACTTCCTCTCCACTACAACCTCCTTTCAATAAGTATGTTTAAGGTCCTATCTCATCTGTGAATAGTTCATAGGCAAGTATGGTATCCCCTGGCATTTCCTCTAGTTTTGACAGGGCTGGCATCTGGCAGGCCTCTGCAGTGGCACAGCTGTCTCATTACTCCTCTCTCCTGGGCCTTCTCTCCTTCATGCTGTTCCTGAAAAGCAGAGCATTTAGCCCATGAGACTCTTTTTTAGTAATTTTGCTTATGTAACTATTGGTAGAACCGAGTCTGAAAGAGCATAGAGCTTGGATAAATTGTAAACAAATTACACTTTAGCTTTCTTGCCTTCTGTTTTCTTCATCTCTACTGGAAACCAAACTAATTTCTGGTTAACTACAATGTAGTCTAAAGTGCTTGAAGATCACACTGAGATTCACCAAATGTTACACTTAGTCTATGAGGTATCTCTGTAGACAGATTTTCCTGTATATATTCGTTGTGGCTATTGGTGAATCCCTATTTTAGCAGAGTATAAAACTGAAGAGCTAGGATCTTTACCTTTTACCATGTTCAGAGAAAAAATAAGGATATTGGAGACATATTTTATTAAAGGGTCATACAAGGAGGAAGATCACATGTGAGCTTTCAAAACATATTCTAAACCCTTTGGACTTAAATACTGTAGAATAGTCTTTGAAGTATTGTGTTAATGGTTAATGTGTGAACAAGAAAGAGGGAGAGGGGGAAGTGTTGTACTGCAAATCTTGTAATGAAGAGCCACTCCTATAGTCTGAGAGAGCATTTTTCATTTAAAACAGCAGTCATGAGCCTTCAGAATTCCTTTATAAATGCAGAATGAAAATACATGCATATTTTGGCTGAAAATGTGTAGCTAAAACTAATCTCATGAATTTTTTGATAGCTTAAACTCAATTAATGCTTCTAAATGGCTGATGCTTATGCACAGCTAGGTATTTTGCAGTTCTTTTTGTAATACCAGCAAAAATCTCATCTGCCGAAGACCTTGCAGCAGCTTTTCATGTAATTTTAATATACTTAATATTCAGGTGAAATAATTACCTTAGCCACATCAAATATATTTAATCAAGTGGAAGGAAATGAAATTCTTTCAATTTACCTCAAAATTGACTTTCAATTTCTTATAAATAGTTTTACTTATTTATACCAGTCTTTTAAAAAGTGATACTTGCAAGAAAAAATACCCTGTAGAGAAAAGGACTAAATATTTCTGTGGAACAAGTGATTAGTATTATTTTACTCATTTAGCACACTGAAAGGTAAAAGACCATCGATTTTAACATGAGTATTATAATATAAAAGTTAGGATAATTGAATGAGAATATTGTGCATTCATTATAGGTCCAATCCAATAGAGTAGCCAATCGATTTGCTGTGTGAAGGGTCCAGTCTTTTTTGCCTTCATTCAAGTTATAGGAATTTTTGCCTTAAGTTTGGATGCAGCCAGAACATTGAAATCTTTACTGGCATAGAGTTTGAATGTTTCTTTTAGAGAAGAATTTAGGGATTTAATTATTTTCCTCACAAGCTTTTCAGTGGTCATGCATAACCAAAATGATTTGATGTTACATGCAATGAAAAAATATGAGGGAAGAATTCATGATTTTTTCCCCAAGCTTCTGAGGAATATTTTATTTCATGCACAGCTCTTAAGTACTGTGAATGACATGCAGTAGTTCAAATACAAGCTCAGTAAATATTTGAACATTAAGACTTATGACTTTATGCTGATGTTATAGTTCCCTGATGAAATGTGTTACTAAGCCCCAGCTAATGAACTCTGGAGAGATCCAGAATTTATGGCCTTAAAAGTGGCTCTTTAATGGGGTTGTATTTCTTTGGTAGCCAAGCAAGTATCAAGACTCAGTCCTGCCCTGTCTCCTACAGGTGTGTGGGCATGTGCCATTCATAGTCCAAGTGATCTCACAGGCCTTAGTCTCACTTTTATAGTCTAACTTTTACATTAATAATAAACCAAGTTTTGTTCATCCTACTGACCTATCCAAGTCCTGCTAGGGACACATGAGAATTACTGAAATGTCCTGAAAATGTACTGTATTCTTGATTATGTGTCATTAAGTTTAAACCTAAAATTACTTCAAGTAATTCAAGTACCAAGTAGCTAAAGTTTTGCATTAATAGAATGAAACACATATAAAATACTGAAATAAGACATCCGCCATCTGAGAGAAATTAAAACTTCTTCAGAAGTCTTCTAAGCAGCTTGCTTTATTCTGCACATGTGTAAGGATAATCAGTTTCCTAAAATGGTGACAAGTTTATCATTACTTCTTCTGCATGTTTTGGTTTCTGGATGATATCATAATGATTAATTTATAAAACTAGATGGTTTTTCATGAACCTGGATCTCCATTTCATGGAGGCATTTTTCTCTGTAAGTCAGCAGAAGAAGAAGTGTTGTTTATTGCTTTCTGATCTGGTTTAAGTTTCCTGCCACTCACCCATCAATGATTTATGTGTCATCCTAGTTCCATGGCAAATGAATATTAGAAATCCACAGCAAACATCTGAGACTGAGAAAGTTATTTCACTATTATTCCACTTCTAAATCAGGAAATTCAAGTATGAATTAGTTATTTGTCTACAATCCTCACTCCAGAATTATAGGACTCTTTATGAATTTTAGTGTCTTAAAACAGTGATCTGTATCATATTCTACAGAAGATCAATTTTGGAATAACATCTCAAAACATAAGGTACAATTTTTTGGTTTTGGTATTTCTTTAATACCAGTTCTTTATTATGCACTCTCCACAAAATACTCAAGTTATAGTTGTCACATGTAAGTTTTCCTGTAGTATCATTTCATATAAAATTTTTTTTTCAGTATAATTGCTAAACTCAGTCAAAACACTTCAATGTCTTTCAACAATAAAGCACATTTACCTAGGCTGGGTATGGATTAATATATTAGCATTCATAAATAAACATGCCTTACATTCATATACAGGTATAAAACCAAATATATAAGGAAATATGTTTTAGGATTAATTTGGAATGTATCATATATATCAATAATTTATAAAAAGGTGTTTTTCTACCTCTGTAGATATCACATTCAAACAATTTTAAACCCTAATTCTCCTTTTGTAAATGACTTAAACTATTACCTAGATACTCTGTCTTTAAAAGTAATATTTCTCTTTTTAGTCTAATTATTGTACACTAAAGTATATGTATTTGAATACAGTCAGTGAGAATCTGGATTAGATTTTCTTTTCCTTGAGCATTTGGAATCCAATATGTGTTAGCAAAAGCCACTGTGTACTAAATTGTATCAGAAAGCTGACAGTTGATTCTATGGCTTATAAGCACAAGAGTAAAAGCACTAGGAAGTACACTAATCTGCCATTTTTATCATCATTATCTTTCCTACAAAAAGCAGAAAAAGAAATAAGCTTACCTGTTTTCCTATATGTGAAATTGCTGCTTCCCTTTAGAAGGCAGTCTGCCACAAAAGAAAAGCAATAACATAATTGATTGTGCTGCCTCCCATCTTTTAAAGGATATTGCAGCATTCTTTTATTTATGGCGAGAACCAGAGGCTGCTTTTAAAATATTTAAGTTACTTAAATGAAAATGTGATTTAAAAATAAAAGGTATTAATGAATCTGTGGAGGTTTCCATTCAATTCCAGAAGCTTATTTAAAACAAAGCAAAAAAGTTTTAGTGGGTGCATAGGTACAGATACTTACCTCTTTCATTCAGTTATTTAAATTTTTTAGTATTTGGGCTGGATACAATTATTGAGAAAACCTATTATCTCAGAATTGCATCAATAATTTGTGTACAAGGGGGAGGGAAGTGGGCTTTTGGTTGTTTGGGTTTTTTTTTATTACTTTTCTAAAATAAGATAGTTACTTCTGCTAAATATATTTAAGTCTGAGTTAACGAAAACACTTAAGTAGCTATGCTTTGCTGCACAGATGGCAAAACATCTACTGCTCTTATTCCGTACATCAGGGTTGGGTAAAATGTCTCATGATTCTGTTGCGTACGACTGAAAAAACACTAAATTATTTGGGGGTGGAGGATGGGGAGGATAAACAAATCAAAATGTGCTTCTTCACATGATTGCATTTTGTCTGTTAGGAACGGGGTGAGCTTTCACAAGATTTTCATTTCAGTGAGCCTGTAGCCTTTGTTAGTAGCAGAAGTAGCTAACTGTTCTGCTCCTTAAAAGCTGCTCAGTTAGATTCCTTCTGCCAAGGGAAATGGTGCTGGCACACTGTGCTTCACCGCGGCTAGGGTGGGGAGTACATGTACCCTGTGCCCCTTGGTGCTGCTCAGCATTGCCACAAAGCTCCTCCAGCTCTTGTTTGAGCTCTTACACCCCTCGCCACGTCCCGTGTCCTGCAGTGCAGCACAACAGAGCCCTGAAGGGGCTTCTGCTGTCCCCACTGGCAGAGCCCAGCTCGGTGCTTCTGGGGTGCAAGGGTGGGTAGGGGCTCAGACAAACCAGCCCCAGTCCCAGCTCTGGATGGGGCTTTCTCTCTGATGGACAGCCAAGCACAATTGCACACTCCAGGGCAGAGTTGCACGGGGATGGGGAAGAAAGCACTTAATCCTCAAAAATGCATGGTAGGAAGTCAGTGTTTTGAAGGACAGATCAGGCTTTTAGAATTAAAAGAAGCAATATATGTGCCGTGTAATTTCCACTTTGAAGTTCCACAGATTTAGTTGATCTGTAATAAAATCTTCTTGATTTTTGGGAAGCAGAACTCTGTTGTGTTTTAGACAAAAGTAGAATGAAAATCAGTGGTGAAAAACTTCAGTACCACACTTAATCTCATTGATTGAAAATGTTTAATTGAAGTGTTTACAATCAAAGCCATGTTTAGACTAAAGCCCTTTTCCAATTAGGTTCACTTTCAAATGACGTATACAGGAACTTAGCCAATAGATCATTTACTTCATAAAATTTCAGCCTCCAGAAACACTGCAGAAATGTTCTGCCATCTTCAAGCTTTTCTTTATCCTATATTACGCCATTAGTGACAGCTTATAAACTTGTTTTCAAAAAGAGCTATATTTTAATGGGAAGTATCTAAAAAGCTTTTGCAAAAAGAGTAGGATTAAATATATCGTGAGTAATTGTCATCAGACTCAATGGTACCTAAGGATGCATTATAATCCTTGCAGGGAATACATTATACAAGCTTTTGATAATGAAGGCTTTGAAAAGCCCTAACCTTAACTTTGTCATACTATACTTTGCTTGTCCTAGGTTCCCTTTACTTTATCAATTTTTAAATAAGCATAGGAATTTTAATTTTTTAAAGCATTATTAAGTATTCACATTAGAACTGCAAATTGTACAATTTCAAAGAGCAATTTAAAAGTGAGTTCTTTTGTTCAAAGGACTTCATGTTGATTTTGTGGCTTATCCATGGTCCCTAGAAAGAGACCTACTAAATTTTCTTAACCACTTTTCTAGGATGCAAAAGTTATTATTTTTCATAGGTAGTACTGTGATTTACTCCAATTTTAGAAATTACCTAGAGGAAGGATTTAAGAAAATGCAAATCTAATATTACCATAACCACCATCTTAAGCTTAAACTCCTATTTTATCTGTTCCCTTTAGCTTTATCTTTTTTTTAAAAAAAAATCAGCTAATATATTTGGGGATAGGAAGAAGTCTCACAGAATATGTTCTTAGGCTGCTACTGTCCAATAATAGGATAAATTTTTCCAGTGAGTTTCAAATGGTCTTCTTTAAATAAAATATTGTGTTTAGGATAATGGCAGCTGAATTTCTGCTCTTTTCTTAGAACATTTTGGAAATTTGGTTGGCTTGTCCATTTCAACATAGGTATATTTTTAAACATCTTAACTGTACATTTAATAAGGATAGCTTTAAACTGACCATTATGCCTGGATTGCAGAAGTTGTGTGTAACAATTATTTGTCTTGCTGCAGTGTTAGCCAGTGCAATAATGTCGTTCTAATTAGCTGCTCATAACAATCCCATAACAACTGAAGAATGAAGCTCCATTGCTTGCTTGTTTTCTTGGATCAGTATTTTTCTTCTCTGCATTTAACTGCAATTACTGGCAAATATTCTATTTAATTCTGAAAAAAACCCTTTTATTTGTATTTTGATGTATTTTAAAAAAAGGAAAAAAACATTAACTAGAAATACAAGAGTTAAAACCAGTACTCTGCTAGGTCTCTATCTGGATAATTTCCATTATTGAAATGCTGCATGCAAGTTTTATAAGGAGTATCCATACCATATTCCTGGTATGCTTGCTGTGTGGCTGGACTGAGTCCATCATGTTTAGCAATCTATTTTTCTTGGTTGTTTGGGTGTTTGGGGAGGCAAAGTCACCTGCTCTGAGTACCTGCACACTCGATGTACACACCATCGTTGTGTGGTTCATCGTTCAACTAAACTAAGTGATAACTTTCTTGTAATTTGATTACTTATCTTATTAGGAGGCTGTTTATACAAAAAGATTGATTCATGCATGTATAGTACCTGGCAGGCATATTTTTAAGTTGATGCTATTCTAGGAAAATTAGAGACAAAAGATGCTTGGTTATTTTATATTCAGACTTTATTTTCTTTGAAATGCAAGTTTCTTTTTGACTGAAAACAAGTAAAATGGCTTGGGTTAAATTTCCATCAGGACTATTGCCTTAAATCTTAGAAACAAAATGGGGTTTATAATTAAGCTTATTATTGCATGTAGGCTGCTGGGATTTGATCCTCTGTGGTGCTCAGAACTGAGATTTGGGTTAAGATGTTCAAGTGTCTCAGCAGCATCTTGCATTTACCAGGAAGTTTGGAAAATTTCAGCACAGTAAGTGTCCAGAGTCTATTCCATCACACCTGTGTTGTCCAGCTCCTCTGGAACAACCATCAGAGGTTCCTATTTTTAGGACAGAGATTTTTTGCAGAGTAGCATTGACAGCATAGCCTGTTGCTGACACATCTCCAATGTCTTATTGTTGTTTCACCCTCTCATGTTGCTAAGGCTGGTCCTGATACCTTATAAAATAAGCCTCTAGCTAACTAGGCTCTTGCATTTAGTGTGAAATAAATGTAAATAAGATTAAAATTTAGCCTAGTAGAGTTTTGATGAAAATATTCCTATTAAGGCTTTATTTTATTGTAGGTGGTATAAATAATAATACCTCTGAAAATAGAAACATTTTCTCTGTTCAAACTGTTTTTCTGTAAAAGGTTTCCCAAGAATTTAAAAATAGAGAAAACTTAAACTCAGATCTCTTTCCCAAATATGAGCTGATCCATAAGCTTGATTAATATATATCTGTTGACATGCTGAGCTAAACAGAATTTGAGATATAGCTAAAGAAAAAGATCTTTCTGTCTAGTTCAAAACGTGGTGACACCTTTAGCCAGTGTTCTCTTTGGGAAGTGACTTTGAGATGTGTGCCTACCTCCTGTTTAAATTTCAGTCTCATTAGCCCTCTTTAGCAGGTTGCCCGTGGTAGCTCTACCTGTGTTTGAGCAAAGTGGAAGCAACCGAATGAAGCTGAAATACTTGCCCACTGTGTAGTCAAGTGTGGCTTAGGAAGAATATTGTCTAAGTTTACCTTGTATTTGCATAGACTAAAAAAAAATGGAGTGGAAATCTATCCATCCCCCATTCTTCAAAAAAGTTATACCTTCTCAATGTGATTTCAAATTTTGTGATGCACAAAATGAGAACCTTTTTTTCTTTGCAATTTGTGGACAATGATTATGTCCTCCTCAGTGATTATGATCCATTTTTCACNGCACAAAATGAGAACCTTTTTTTCTTTGCAATTTGTGGACAATGAGACCTCCTCAGTGATTATGATCCATTTTTCATTTAAAAGAAGGTTGAAGCTTGATGTCATTGTATTTATCTGTTGAAAAACAGGGCTTGAATTCAACTGAATCTTTTACCATTGTATTTGGTACAGCAAGAATGAGCAATCTCAGTATGGTAGTCACTGTATTAAGAGTAATACTGACAGTATTAGACAGGTAGAGTAGGTCCTGCATATTAAACCTAGGATAATATTTATTAGTTAATAAAAATGCAGAGCTATGAAATTTAGATGAATAACCAGATGTAGAGTATTACTTTAGTAATTAATGAGGGAAATAACTCTGCAGAATGCTGCAGGGGCAGGAGGAATAATATGGAAGAATATATGAGTGTTAATTCTCCTTCCTTGATCCTACACATTCTCATGAAATTTGCAAGTTAGATGTCTCAGTTCAAAAGGAGATTGTAGCCTACTGAAGTTTGCATTAGAGTAATATTGATTGCATAGAGTAAAAATACATTCTTTGATCTTTCTATTCTTCATCAGTAGTTTGAAACCAATGAGGATCACAAATCAAAAATTACCAAATCCACACATAGCATTGTGTCTTGGTTTTGATTGAGTTTTTTCGTTTGGTTTGGACTGATTGGTGGGGGGGGTAGTTTGATGTTTCTTTATTTAATATTCATTAGGAATTAAAATAATTGCCCCTCCAGTGATACTTATCTTCTTCCATGTCTGCTCAAATTTAATAATGCCGTATCGTTGGAGGTCTTTCCTGGTATAATCAACAACAAAAAAAGGATTTTAATAGCCTAAGGCAACTGTTTCAACCATCTTGGTTTTCACTAAAATTTTGGTCCCATTTTCTGTTTGCAGTTGCTTATAGAATTAAAGGTTGTGAATAGCTACATCTATTGACAATGAAAAAGAGTTTGTGGTTGTAGTGATTGTTGCTGCACGGAAAGGAAGTGGAGCAATGGAGTTTACTGCTGATAACTTTAACAGGTACCTACTTGTCAGTACTAACATGTGGTTAGTGTTAGTACTAACAAGTACTCGCGAGTCCTGTTGGGCAAATGGATCCAGAGATACAATATAGGATGTAGTGCAACAGGCAGATCAAGCTCTCTTGTAAGATGTTCATATCATCTTGCTTGTGATGAAGAGCATGTTCGTGTTGGTTGCAGCTCAGTTTAATGTCTCTCACATTTCTAAAATTTCCAATTTGAATGTTCAAATGATGACATAGATCAGACCACAGGTCAGGCAAGTCTTAACATCCAACAGTGGACAATGATGGATGCTAAAAGAGAATTTTAACAGTAAAGTAGGCATGAAATTATAATTCTTTAGAAGTATCGCTCTCACCCCTAACAATTTGCACTACAAGGATTTCTGGGCCAGAGGTGCTACTTCTCTTTGCTAGTTTGTATATAGAAACAAAGCGACTGAATCAAACATGGTAAAGAGAGCATCTGTGTATTTTCCCCCCATTGTTCCAAATGTATTAGTCTGGTCAGTCTGGTATCATTTGGGTGCATGAACAAGGCATCTATATTATTACTGAAAAGTAAGTATTTGTTCATGAATACATTTAGAGTTACATTAGATTGATGAATTGTTCAAGGCTGCCAGAATGCTTATAGATCTTCCTTGGAAAAACAGTTGCAAATGTCATATTCAACGGGAAAGAAAGTACATATGAAAATCAGCATGCACTTACAACTCTTTAGGTGTTTTAAGTGTTATGAAAAACGATAGCTTTTTAAAAATAAAATTTCACTTGCTTAAAGACAAAACTGCAAGGACATATAAGGAAAACAATTTAAAAGACACCTTTATTGTGTCATCACACATGCATGATTGTGGGGAATCTAAAGAGTCAAATTTCATTAAAACAATCCCCTCCTATACATCCTGTCTCCTACTCATCCTTTTCACAGCAGTCAGAAATGGTACTTGTGCCACTCACTTGGCTGTTTGTACAGGCATAACCTCTTATTTCTCATGCTGGTTGCCAAGCAACTATTTTTGCATTTCATGCCTTGCACTACAGGCATTAATTTCTGTCATGTTCCTCTCTTTGTTTATTATATATTATAGAAATTCATATAGGAAAATGAGGACACTTGTAAGGGAAACAAAAAAAGTATTTGGTAATAATCCATTGTGTTCACTGGATACTGAAGGGAAAACTTGCACAGTCGTTTCACAAAGGACCTAAAAGGTATCCTCCAGCCTATGCAAAATCAAACTGGGATTCACTGAGAGGGAATCTTTATGAAATATTTAAAATATCTGCCCTACAGAAGGTAAGCGAAGGAATAGCTGGCATTAGACTAAGTTTAGGATTGTGTTCCCAAGTCCCTTCTTCCTTCCTGTTCTCTAGCTGTGTACTAGACATGTACTATGTGCTAGATACTTCTCTAGCTTCTCTAGTACACATGTACTATGTACTAGCTATGTACTAGGTACTTCTCTAGCTGTGTACTCTTATGTAGCTACTAAGCTCTTCATACTCTCAATTACAGATATGCCCTCATTGACCCTGAACCTGGCCTGTGTAATTCCTGACCAGTTTAAGCTGAAACACTTTTTTCAGTCCTGGAAGATTTTTCTTTCTGACATTGAATTGGTTCCATTCTCCATAGAATAAGGAAAGAGAACAAGGCATTAGAAAGATTATTTCTTTTTGAAGCTGGTGTTTATTAATACTACTTTTTCAGTCTGCCTATTAGCATAGATTCATAAAGTGTTAAGTTTTGGAGTGAAAATCATGTCATTCCAACCCCACTGCCATGGGCCGGGACACTTTCCATTAGCCCAGATTGTTCAAGGCTTCATACAACCTGGTTTTGAATACTTCCAGGGCTAGGAGACACACAACTTCTCTGGGCAACCTGTTCCAGTGCCTCACCACCCTCACAATAAAGAATTTCATAATGTCTACCCTAAATTTCCCCTTTTTCTGTTGTACCCACTACTCCTTGTCCTATCACTCTAGTTCCTGATAAAAGGGCCCTCTCCACCTTCCCTGTGGGTCCCCTTCAGTTACTGAGGTCTCCATGCAACCTTCTCTTGTCCAGCCTGAACAGCCCCAACTTGCTCATCTTGTCTTCAGAGAGGTGCTCCAGTCCACTTATCAACGTTGTGACACTCCTTTGGACTTGCTCCAACAGCTCTTGTTGGGGACACCAGAACTGGACACATTACTCAAGGTGGGATCTCACAAGAGCAGAGGAGAGGGGAAGAACCACCTCAACCTGCTTGCCACACCCCTGTGGATGCAGCTCAGGACACATTCAGCTTTCTGGGCTGTGAACACATGTTGCCATCTCATGTTGGATTTTTTATCAGCCATCACCCCCAAGTCATGCTTCCCAGGGCTTCCCAAAATTACTCCTCTGCCCAATCCGTAGATTTGTTTTGGGGTTTCTGTGACCCAGATATAGGACCTTGCACTTTTTTTATTGAACTTCGCAAGATTTGCATTGGCCCACCCAAGCCTGTCCATGTCTCTCTGGATGATATTCCTTCCCTCCAGCATGCTGACTGTCCCACAGAGCTCGATGTTGTCAGCCAAGGTGCTTAGCGTGCACGTGATCCCTCTGTTGTTGTTGCTGACACAGATGTTGAACAGTATCAGCAACAGTACCAACCCTTGAGGGGCACCACCCATCACTGATCTCCATGTGGGCAATGAGCCATTGACCACAGGTCTTGGAATCTGGCCTTCCAGTAACTGAGTGGTGCATTCATCAAATCCATCCATCTCCAATTTACATGCAAAGATGTTCATGGAGGACAGTGTCAAATGCTTTACATATGTCTGGGTAGATGATGTCAGGTGCTCTGTCCCTATCTACCAAAGCTGTAGCCTCGTCATAGAGGGTCACCAGATTTGTTAGGCATGGTTTGCCCTTAGTAAATCCATGCTGGTTGTTGCCAACCATGTATTTATTTTTCATATTCAGCCATAATCAATTTGATCGATGGTCAAATCTCCAAGTCGTTTGGGTATTTTTGCGAGAGTGTAACAGCAAAGTAAATTGGATCAGCTGTGGTTAGCAAAAAATATTTTGGTCATGTTCAGCAACAGATTTTATCCTTTGTGTACAAGCAGTGTTGACTAGAGAATATACTTGCTGAGCTGTTTTCAATTTGTAGGAAGAAGGACTGGCAAATTGAGAAATATGTATTGGTAGAGGTTGCACTTGACAATAGTGAAATTATTTTTAATATACTCTAGTGGAATGGGAAGTAGGACATCAATAAAAATGCTTACATCTTTTACTTTTCAAAGACCTTTATGACAATACATTTATCCTCACAATACCACTGGGAAAAGTAGACAAGTATTAGCATTGCTGCTTCACAAAGAAACAGAAACCATATTTGTTTGATACAACAGAACTGTTAAATGTCAGAGGCAGGATTACAAACCTGGTCCTTTGAGCTTATCTTTCATGGGGATAATATTTACTGGTGAAATAGTGAACTTTATTTTTGCTGTTGCACAGTCATATACTACAGTTGAGGAAGAGTAACTTCTGAGGGTCTTTTTTTTTTTCTCTCAGTGTTTGTAGCTAAACATCAGGTTTTAAGGGATGACATCCTTACCTACAATTGCTCTTCATCTAATCTAACATAGTTACTAGTGATTAAATCTAATAATAAAGACATGCTTGCATGCCACTGAAGTTAAATATACTATATAACATAGACCAAATTCAGACAGAATTGGAAGACTCTGTTTCTGTTTAATTTTCTTTAAATAAAAAGTCTTTGCACCTCTACTGATTATATACTAGTTGATGAGTATAAAGGATCCATGCATGCAAAAATGAGGTATAAGTATACAATCTGCTTCCAGTGCTCACTGACTGTGTAGAATTGAACCTTCACTGTACTGAAGTTTACTGTACTTGAATGTCTCCTCTAAAGCCTAATTTCAGCATGCCCTCTATCAATGTAGCTGTCTAGGAACCTGAAAGAGTGGGGAGGGTGCAGAGATGCTCTACCAGCCCTCCTTCTCTGCTACAGGAACCTCATTCCAGAGATGGCAGTGGGGAACTGAACTGTGTGTTATTAACAAAAAGTATAACATTATAATGTTTTTCCATGGCCTTTCTTTTTTATTTTATAAGTGCTGAAGCCAGAAAATAGAGCATGGAAGGACCTATGACCAAGGGGAAGTGTGCTAGTAGTGCTGTGTGTGGGAAAAAACACAAAACCAGGCAAGGTACTTAGGCATCTGAATGATCTGTTTTATTTTACATTACACTTTGGTAGCTTTGAGCTGCATCTTTCTGAAATAAATATTAGCAACAAAACTTCAGAAACTGTATTATATAAAGGATATGCGTCACTGCAGTTGCTGAAAGATTTTCTTTTAAAAAAGTTTAAATATGTATGCTGCAACAAAGAGGAAAATTTGAGCACTAGATGCCAGAAAGCATGTCATCTCAAAAGAAAGAATAATGTTGTTTCAGAAACACTGTTCTGGAAATCTGCAAGAAAATTAAACTTAGATTTTTTATAAGAATGTATCCAGATCTGTCCTGCTACTGCCCTTGTGCATAAAGAAGTGCATGATGAAGATGTAACTGCCAAAGTAAATGACTGAATACTGTGTCTCCAGTGGGGCCATATTCAAGTGGATTTTGTACCACTCCTCAGGTAACACACAAGTATATGTAGTATTATCTAACCTAAATGAAAGATTCTGCCTCACCTCCATTTAGCTAGAGTACAAGGTTTCATCTTTTCAGATACTGAAACTGAATTCTCTGCTTTGATTTCTGAAAGAGTTATCAGTTGTACCAACAAATACCAATTAGCTAATAGCTTGCTGGGAATAACTCGTTATTTTTGTTGTCTTTGGTAAAAGAACCGAGAACATTTAGAAGAAAAATCAGGTGCTTTTCCGGCATGCTTTTTTTTCATGCTTTTGTTTGACCTGCCTTCCACTTTCTTTTTCAGCATCTGCCACTTTCTACAGCTCACTTAACAGCATTCAGAGAGGATCATGGACTGAGTCAAAGGACTAATTTCTCCACTGGAGGGGTGTTCAGGCATTGAAAAGGGCTGCCCTTTCAATGGGGAGGTGATGGAGTTGCCATCCCTGGAAGTGTTCAATTAAACCTAGATGTGGCGCTTTGTGCTATGGTTTAATTGAGAAGGTGGTGTATGGTCAAAGGCTGGACTCAGTGGTCTTGGAGTCTTTTCCAGCCTTAATTAATCTATGTAAGCAAACTTGGAGTAGAGTGGCTGTTGTGATACGGCCAGTGCTGTGTTGCTAAGCTGACAATCTTTTGTGTAATCATAATCTGGTTCCACTTCTAATTTTGCATGATACTGACAAAAATGACCAAAACTCTGTTAAAAAGTAGAATAATTTGTTAAATAACTAGTTTGAAGGTAATCCCTCTTATAGAGTCTGACATTCTCTCTTTCAGTGGATTTCCCCACATACCCAATAATCTCCTAGAGAAAAATGTGATTTAGGAAATACTATAAGAAAACTATTTTACTGATCTACACCACAAATATTGCAGAAGATTAAATCCTGATAAAAATGGGTAATTGTAAAAAGTCCTAGCACATAATTTGTTTAGACTACTTGAGACAATAGTTGAATAGAAGATAAGCATAAAAGGGATTCAAGAGAAGATTAACCCATTTCTCCATATTAATGGAGATCATTGATATGTTCAATGATTTGAACATACATATGTTCATACATATTGATCATACATATGTTCAAATATTACCACATCATGGATTTAATAAAGAAACATAAAAGTGCAAGTAAAATTGAGCTACTGAAAATTTGGTCTCCCGTTATAACTTTTCTGGTTTCCAACAGGTTATAATGCTGTTGCTTAACAAATGTCATTTATTTAGTGGTTGCAGTTTCAATTCTGTCTGCAAATACAATACTAACAGTCTTGTCTTGACCATATTCTTACCTTTCTGGGGACTAATGTACCTAAAAGAACCTCTGTTAAGATTTCTTTCTCTCAGAACCTTTCTGAGAGAAAGTATTTTCTCTACTTTATATTCCTAAACAGAAAAAAATTGAGCCCTACCAGGGCAGCAAGTCTTAATGTTTCTTTGCAATCCCTCCCTTGACATTTTACAGCACTTGAGTTTACTGCCCCATCACTAGGGCATTTGCCTCACCAGGACATCCAGGTACCAGGAATATTTATTTTAATTATAATGTCTTTGCATTTAGGAGCATTTTAACATGACCTTTAATTTAAATGGGTCCATAGTTTTCTAGATATGAAAACATGGTTATTACTATCAAGGAGAATAATATTGACATTTCATTGCTGGTTTGTAGAGCACATTCTTTTTCCTTAGTGTTGCTCTTCCCTCATTACATTACCAGTGAGGATGGAGTCCATTAAACCTGTGTACGCAAGAAAATTGAATGAACTTAGATAAATTTGATCAGCCCTCTTGTGTAGACAGTCTTAGTTTGGAGAAGAGTGTCTTATAACAATTTAGAAAAAGTAAACATAAGCCATCATCATCCACAGAGGAACTTGCATTGATTTAGCTAAATCACTTTCTAAAGCTATTTTTTTTTCCTAGGGTTGCAATTCCCTTGTGTAGAGAAGAACTTAGCTAGATTGTCTTTTGTCTGCACAACATTAGGAAACTTTCCAGAAGGTCTCTGTTTTACCTATATGCAACCATGGTTGTGAGTATAGGCTGGCGAATGAGAGGCTGGAAAGCAGTGCCATGGAAAGGGGCCTGGAGGTGCTGGTGGATGGAAAGCTGAACATGAGGCAGCAGTGCCCTGCAGCCAGGAGGGCCGAGCGTGCCCTGGGGCCATCAGGCCCAGCATGGCAGCCGGGCAGGGGAGGGATTGTCCTGCTCTGCTCTGGGCTGGGGCAGCCTCACCTCCAGTGCTGGGGGCAGCCTTGGGTGCCACGATATAAAACAGACATGAAACTATGAGAGAGCATCCAAAGGAGGCCATGAGGATGGTGAAGGGCCTTGAGGGGAAACCGTGTGAGGAGGGGCTGAGGTCCCTTGGTCAGTTCAGGCTGGAGGAGACTGAGGGGAGACCTCACTGCAGTCACAACTTCCTCGTGTGGGGCAGAGGAGGGGCAGGCACTGATCTCTGCTCTGTGGTGGCAGTGACAGATCTTCAACATCCTCATCTAGGAAATTGGAGGGGCAAGTACGGATCTCTTCACTCTTTTGACCCTTAATAGGATTCAAAGCAATAGCATGAGCTGTGTCAGAGGACGTTTAAGTTGGATGTTGAGAAAAGGTTCTTCCCTCAGAGGGTGGTTGGGCACTGGCACAGGCTCCCCAGGGCAGTGGTCTCAGCATCAAGCATGACAGAGTTCAAGAAGCATTTGGACGATGCTCTCAGACACGATGTGATTCTTCAGATGTTCTTCTCAGGTCTGGGATTTTGACTCAATGCTCCTGATAGGCACTTTCCAACTCAGGATACTCTGTGATTCTGTGTAGTTGATGTGAGGAGACACAGATGCCTAAGACGAATCAATACTTTTTAAACTATATATATATAGTAGTAATTTTATATATATTTATATATATATTTAATTTGTAAAATATGGGAGTTTTTTTTTTTTAAATGAACTAGACTACAGAAAATACAAGTTCCAGAATATATTGAAAATAGGGCCAAACATCTGCAGGGAACTTTTATGAACAGGCAAATCCACTTACCTAAAGACCACTGAACTGAATAGAACCTTAGTTTTTTTGACCAAAGAGCTCTTTTGTCAAGAATCATGAGATCAGACTTCTGGGGAGAAAGCCTTAATAGCTTGCACATTGCGATGCTAAATGAATACCTCTTTTAAAAATTGTAGGTCTGTTCCCCAGAAGCCTAGGGGTTTTTTATGGACCCGATTATTTAAAATAGTGTCTCTCATCAAAAGTATTTTGTTGGTTTTGTTTGGGTTTTTTTGTTTACTTAAGTTTAGATGATTTTCTGTGATTTGTTCAAGAATTCTACAAATAATTAGATCTCAAATTATATGCCTTGCAACTACATGTATAAACATATACTAACAGGAGGTAGATATCTGTAGTATGCCTTTTCTAGTTATAAAATTACATGGTTATAAAACTAAAAGTGCATAGGAGTTGAGCATAAAAATATATAAAGTAAAAGTTGCAATCTTATAAAGAGGGAAAAGGTCTTATTTAAATATTTAAATCTCTTTCAAGTTACTAATTGGAATTTTAGCATCGTATTCTCGCCTATAATGCAGTTTTACAGTGCCTTAAATCCTGCATATATCCTATATAAAAATAATATCTGATGTAATATCTGGATGACATTCATTTAAAGATGTTAACAACAGATGGATGTGCTTGAAAATCCTAAGAAAAGGCTACTGGTCTTTTTAAATTGCAGTTACTAAATCCATGGTATCTAACTCACAGGTTAATGGGCTGACATTTGTCTAATATATTTGTAAAGACATAATTTTGCTTTCTGAACATGTTTAGTCACCACTAAGTTCAGAATAAAAGAAGGTTGACTGATTCTGATATAATTAGAAGAAAATACATTTTCTCAAGAATTGATTGGTCTTGGAAGATGTTCTGTTCTGAAGAAAGCTAGGGGTGAGCTATCTCAGTTTTTGACTCCAGGTACTTTGTGTTTTAAGTAGGAGGATATGTCAGTAAAACCGAAAATTTGCTGCCATTGTGTTACTGCATTTTCAAAACAATTTCTGAAATGTTTTGAATTGCTTTAAGATGCTCTAAGTTTATGGTTTCTAAGTGAGAGAGATGGATTCATGATTTGGCAGTTATCAATGAGGTTGCTCATGGAACAAAAGAGAACAATTAGGTACAAACTGCAGTGCTGCTGCTTAGGGCAGTGTGTTTTCCTCTTCTAACCAAGCCAGTTTTTCACATGCTTTTGTCACATTGTCACATTTTTTGACGCAACTGGTTGCTGGATCTTGACAACATATGTGCTATTTTTCCTTGAATTTGTTCTCATATTTTGTGCTTCATAGTTAAAAGCTTCCTCATCTTGTCCCTGTCCTTGGATCTCACTTTCTGTCTGTAAAACACATGTGCTACAGGCTGAGGAGAAGTGGCAAAGCTAAACTCAATTATTTAGCAAGATGAGTAGCACAGCTGCTTGTGAAAATAGTTTTATCTTTGAGTAACAAAATTTCATAAAGAGTAAAATATAAGAGCATGTTAATTTAATACCATTTTGTTTCAGAGTGGTGGAAACGACTGGAGGACAATGTTATTGTTTTACATATTAACCTTCTGTTGCATTAAAATTCAAAATTAAATAAGTCATAAAATAAAATACTTCCATTTACAATTTTCCTGGGGTTTTTCCCCACTACAGATTATGCTTAAGGAACTTTTTTGTTTGGCAAATATTGTAAACAAATAGAGCAATTTTGTGTTATGGGAGGATAAAGATACCCATTCTTTATGGAGGTATAAAGGTAGCTTACCTTTGTAGTTATCCCTGTTGTTTTTGTATGGTAAGTTTAAGCTAAGAGGTCAAAGGAGATAGGTTTGCTTTAAAAAAAAAAGTTTAAAAAAAAAGGATGAATAATAAAGTGGCATTTAAATAACTGAAATACCCTTTTCAAGTCTGATTTAGTTCAGCCAGAGTAGAGGTCAAAAGGTTGGTTTAGTTCTTGATAACATGGCAATATTAGAGTCTTTCCATAAATTCAGACTTTTGTCATAACTGCTTATTTGGCAACTTATTTTCTTCAGATTCGAGTGAAGTAGTTAATTTTTACAAGATATTTTTTCCTCCTGGTCATTAAAAACTGTCTCTAGCTACAACTTTTGAAGTTTACTTTGATTTAGACTAATAGAGTGCGGTGTTTTTTTAGTGGGGTAATTAATTAAGAAATGGTCTGCTGAAACAAGCAGGTCCTTCTTCTTGGCTTTGCTTTTGTGATTCAGGTATGTTGTGCTTCTTCCCCATCTTTTCATTCTCTGGTCAGCACTGTTTTTGTGCAGTTGTAGTGGCTGTAATCACTGTAAACCCTTAAAGCTCAAACAATTTCACATTCTGTTCCAAATGCATTCATCTGATTAGGTAATTCAGTACCATCCATTTCCTGTATAAATGTATAAATAATATATAATAAATAATATATAAAATCTCATGATCACACCTTTCTGGGGCACCACAAAGGCTACAGCCACAGTCCTCTTGAGCAGCTAATGTGGTAATTCATTAATTTTAATTTCTATATTTACTAGTTAATTTTAAAAGTACAATTTAATGAATTAAATTACATTCTGGTTTTGTCTATTTTACCACGAAGTCTGCACTTAGTTTTCCTTGAAAAATATTTTCACTCTGCTAGTTTGTAACAATTAAGCTATGTGCTGATATAGCTTAATTGTTTTTAGAAAGACCTTAAACTACTGTATTGTTTTTTAAGTTATTGTTTATTACAACATGAGAATAAGCAATTGAGTGTGATTCACACATCTTCAAAGGATTTATTAATTTATGTTTCTAGGAGAATTCTCAAGCAGTTTCTAGTGGCATAAGAAAATAAATCATTTTACAAGAGCAGGACTGAAGACTCCCTGGTATTGTAGCAGAAGGGTGGATATGCACTAAATTCGATATGCACTAAATTCCTTTCCAGATTCTACTCCACATCGACTGCTTAATGTCACAGTTTTTAGGGAGATGTACATGTGAGATTTCACCACAGAAACTGTTTCAGTCAACTGTTTTTCAAAGAATACTGAAATAATTAGTATTTCCTTCTGAATTGCCTCAGTGTACTTTTGGTCCCATAGTTTTCTGCTATGAGAAAAACTTCCTTTTCTGCAGAGTGTGAAATTTTTTGCTTGTCAGTGTTAAGATACCATGGCTGAGGTAGGGTTTTGGATTGGCTTTCCTTGGTGGGGAGGAATCGAGATTGTTCCTTGTCTGGTGGCCCAAGGAGAATCACTGTGTTTGCTTCCCCCTGTGGAAAACCCATGCTGTCCTTTTGGCCTCAGCAAGGTTTAACCCTGGCTTCTTTGTTCTCTTCTGCTGAGAAGGGATGCAGAAAGAAAACTGAATGGTTGATGTGATCTGAGCTGAAGAAGAAAAGTTTCTTGTTTTCCGCTGATATTGCAATTGGAAAATTGTTCTGTCAGTTCTTCCTTTCAGCAAGGATGTGTTATTCTGTGCTCTTATCCCCTTCTGCCAGGGAGGGAACACAACTGGATGTCCTCCAGCTCTGAACCCACACTTCCATTTCAGCATACTTGTTTTCTGAAACTTCATCTAATGCATGTCTCTAATCAAGGATTCAGGGCAGCCACTGAAATGGAGCCATTTATTTCTAAAATCAGATCACCAATGTAAATTCTTAGCAACTGCCTAACATAGTATTCAGTGAAAATAATAGCTCTGTCCACAGTAGGCCTTGTTGATTGCAGTTTGCTTTGTTCCTTTTTCACTGAGTTTTGAATGATGTTGGGTGCCTGCATTTGATAATAGACCTTGAGTTTAATTCTTTTGTGCAGTAGCAATTTAGAGTATCAACTTTCCTGATGTTTTATCCTGTTACACTTTATGAAAAGGTAAATCTGCCTTAACTGATGAATTTCATTGCTTTTAGTCCAAATATATTAGAAGAAAAGAAAAGCTTGATAAGGTTACAGATGACCTGAAAACACATGATAAAGGAAGGACCACTCTTTTGGGCCATGGGAAATTAAACAGTTATTTTCACAAAACAAAAATAAATTTCTTAATAACAAATAGCATAGTGTTATTCCTAAGGGTTTTTAGCCTATATTAAGAGGATGCCAAATACAGAGAATAGAAGTGCAGAAGGCTTAAGGAAAATATCCAGTATCCCATATGTGTCTCACCAGGACTGATCAGAGAGGAGATCACTCCCCTGCATCTGCTGGCAGTCCTTTGCCTGACACAGCTCAGGGCTCAGGTGTTAAAGTCCTTGCTACAGACACTGTCTGCTGTAGCATCACCTGCATGTGCCTCTATTCATTCTGTAAGAATTCACGATTATGTTGCACTGGCTTTTTAAAAAACAGACCAAATTGTGTATAATGGCTAAGAATCATAATTGAGATGGGGATTTAGATATTAAACAACTGAATATACATAGACAAGATCATATAAAAAATAAAAAGGGCATAAACTATTAAAACTGACACAGACACACAGATATACACTGTTGTATGTCATGGTGATTGCTTTGGAAGGATATATTCTACAGTCTGAACTAATGTGTTTGTGGAAACAGTGATAAGAAAAGCAGGGATGGGTTCTCATTTTAAGGAGAAAAATTAGCTCAGGTGTTCAGGTGAGAGAATCATTAAGTTCATTGTAATTCCATCCACTAAGATCTAAATTCATTGCATCTTTTTTAAAAGGTCTTTTTATTGTCTGTTAACACAGACATTAAAGCAGCTGAATGAAGCTCACTTTCTCCATTCTCCTTCCCTGAGGGCTAGTTTATTCTTTTCCCCCTCTCCATTTCTTCCAAAAGGTACCAAAACATTTCCCACTTAAATGAGTTCTAGCAGGGGACTAAAAAGAAGATAATTAAAGAAAACAGACTCAATCAATAATGAATAATGGAGAAAGAAATATTTTCTTCAATATTTGCCAGTACTTTAATCATACAAGCATTCCCATCCCTCCCAATCTTTAATATGGATTTAGCTTTTTCAGATTCTTTTCTTTACTAATAAAGTATCTTACTTAAGTTTTGGCATTAGAATAACATTAGGAAACACTAATTATTGTTTCTTCGCTTAAAACACTAGTAGTTCAAGTTCAAACTTTTCTAAAAGATGGTGTGGTGGTTTATTTTAGTTTAATTTAGGGATGTAAGTCTTTATTTCTAAGAAATATATTCTCTTAAGTATGAGAATTCTGTAAGAAGTTAAATGGAGGGATGGTATTCTTCATGACTTGGAGACTTCAGCGTCTGCAAAAGTCTCAGTTTATGAGGGTAAAGTTTTTTCATCTGTTATTGTAGGTAAAAATTTTCTAGAGTTCATCTACAATTCTAGAAGTACCATAAAACTTTGCGGAAAAAAATTTTAAAAAGTATAGTCAAATAATCTAATTTTATTTTCAAGCATGTCACAGTTATTTCACATCGTCCAGTCACTCTGGTCCTTGGAGTTTCCTTGGAAATTAAATCAACTTCAAAATCTACTTCCAAACAAGTTTGTGTGACAGCCTCAAAGTGTCAAGATATACAATTTGTGTGTGTTCATTTTTGCTAAATTTACATCTTAAAAGTACTGTGATAGTTATTTGAGAATGAATTCAAATCTGGTGTTTAAAACTATTTAGACATGTTCATTTCCTACCTGAATCAGGGTAATATCTGATATGGACACAAAGAATTGATAATCGTTAAGTGAAGCAAAATCTCATGCAGAATACACACCTGAAACTTCTGAAATCTTTCATAACGTTATTATTATTTGTAAATGAAACCATAAACATTTCTGTATCTGATTGTTACAGTGGAAGGGAAAATATAATCTTCTGATGGATGAATGTTTATGGTGCTATTGAGAAATGAATGAAGAAGATGGTAGCGCTGCCTTGGACTTCACTGCCCCAAGGTTTTCCTTATCTAGTGTCAAACCATTTTGGCTGAGTCCCTTCAGCTGAGCTGGTTAACACAGGGTTTTTGCTTGTCTCACTGAGTTCCCAAGCACTGCTTCCTCTCACTGAGTATCAGGGAAGAGCCACAGAGGAAGAGAAGTTTCACAAAGATTTGCCTATGGACTCTGCGTCCCTCCTGGGGCTGGCTGGATGTCAGATGTGCTAAGTAGGGCACGTCACACTGGGTGCCTGGTGGGACAGCTGCTGCCCAGCAGTGGCCTCTTGCCAGATAGACTTGTCATTGCTGGACTCTTTCTGCTGCTGTCTCAGGAAAGATATTTTTGCACTTAAAATCAGAGTAGTTTGTAAGACAGTTTAAGTTAAGGTGCACAGCCTTTTGAGAACAAAATACCTGTTTCTTCTGGGCCTAGTTAAAAAGCATAGTCATGTCCTAGCTTGTGTTTTTCTAAGCTGCTATTGATTCATCACCAGCAGATCTTAAAAATGTTTTAGTGTTCCATAGATGAGGCAAGAATGGAAGACTAATTACTTAAAGTGAATTGCAACATCAGTTCATATAATACTTTATAGAAGTTTGAAAATTTGAGAGGACTACTTAATTTCCTTTTAATTAATTAACATTTAGATTTCACCAAGGATTAGAAGTGCCATGTGGAATTGGTAGAATGATTCCAATCCAATTAATTCTGGGTAATAACTGGAATAGGTAGTAGCAACATCATGATGGGTCTATGGTTGCAAAAGAATTAAGTCTCCAATCTAGCAAATATTTAAATCAGTGGAAAGTACAAAACTTTGCCTACTGAATCCAGCCACTTCTTTCCCCACTTCAGGGGTCCTCCTGTCACTTGATGCCTTAAATCTATAAAATTTGGTACAGGCAATGTAACTTGTGCTTTTTCAAAACGTACACCTCTCTATCTAGCTAAATAATGATAATATTTTGGTATTTGTATGACACTGAAGTATGCCATGAAAATCATGCTTTCTTCTCAGCAGATACTGGAAAACATATTTCAAATCCCAAGTAATTAAAATAAGCTACACACATATTCTAGAGAGAAGACATGCAGTGAAACAAGAACAGTTATTGATAGTAGTGTGAATAATTGTATTGATAATTTGCATTAATTTAGAGGCTGTATTTGGTTTTTAAGCATTAAAATGCCATTTCATTTAGGCTTATTAATGTTCCTGGCTGTTTAAATCCAACTATCATAAAGTCTTAAGTTTTCTTAGCAGCAGCAATTGAGTTAATTTTCTTTCTTTCTTCTTACTGTTGTATTCATCCACAGGTTCAAAATGTTGCAGCCCTCTCCTGCCCTCATAGCATTTCCAAAGTAGTCAACTGGATGTTTATCAGGGTTCTGAAAAAGATTAATAGATGTAGCATTTTGTCAATAACTTATATTGTCCCCC
The DNA here is from genome assembly GCA_013399455.1 of Anthoscopus minutus. Taxonomy (NCBI): domain Eukaryota; kingdom Metazoa; phylum Chordata; class Aves; order Passeriformes; family Paridae; genus Anthoscopus; species Anthoscopus minutus. The sequence goes on along the minus strand of VWYI01046106.1, from coordinate 73,540 downwards.
TAAAAATATATGTTTTGTTTATGTTACTTGATCTTCCAGCTGTGAAATTCAGATATAGAATTATGGCCAAATAAGGCATGCTAAGATTTAGTATAAAACGTATGAAACTATTTTGGGAAAGGAAATTTTTATGCAGTAAATCTGTTGTTCTTGGGTATAATTATACTGACTAAAACTAGTACTGTATCAGACTAAAATATCAGAATAAATCAAATGACAAATATCTTCTGGATGCCATTTAAAGATTATTTGTTTCTTTATGCCACTTTTGGTTACATGATAGTATATGTACTCTCTAAATTCCTGAAACCAAGTATTTATTTTTAGTATTTTATTTTTTTAAAACCCAATCATTTTCTATTGAGTACATGTCATCCTCCTTCCATGCAGAAATATGAGAGAATGAGGCTGAAATTATACTAGTGGTGTTAGTCTCTCAATATAAAAATCAATGTACTTTTCATCCTTCTCAAAGATAACTTTTGAAATCAGCTCCAAGGAAAAGCTTGATATTTGCGAGATTGTTCTGCTGATTGCAGTTGAAACCATGTAAATTTGCGGTTGTGCATTTCATGTTGTAAATTTGTTTACTTCACCTGTAATCTGTATGCTAAAATATGAAGCCAATTATTATCTTGTCTCCATATGGATAATGGTTGACTCATACATGCTTCACAAGGCATCTGTATTGTGCTACCAGTAGGGAATGACATGGTGTGGGAAGTCTGATGAAAATTGCTGAGAGCATCACCACCAGTTTTCTTGTGTTGCCCAAAGGAGAAAGCCATGCTGCAGGCACAATCCTAGCAAAGCTGGATTAATTTTGTCTGGATTCTGTCTATGCTGTGTTTCAGTCATTAGAGAACTTAATTCTTTCCTTACCTGCTTCAGAAAGCTGACATGTTGACCTGGAATCACTGAAGATTCTAAACTCAATGACATTTCTTTTTAAAAGTGCTGTTAGCCTTAGTGTGAATAGACCTTGTTCTCTGAGATCTATTTTTTATGCAAGTCAATGAAAGCTTGGTTTGCAATTCATCATTTATTCATCCCTTATAACACTGCCTTGCTTATGTCCAGCCTATAATCCATTGTGAAATGTCCAAATTAATACAAGCCTGCTGTTAAGATTGTCTGGCCATTTGGTATAGGTGTGTCTAGATTCTGGGCAGACATCGACTCTATAATCAGTATTAGCTGTGTTTTGAAGTAATCGGCTCTTCTATCCACCTGTCTTTTTGAGTACACAACAGAGCTGACCATGATTTATTACTTCCTTTGCTAGATGCTCTTGCAGGTATTTCTGACCAAAGAAGACTAAAAAATTAAAATAAAATAAACTTTCTCTGCTGAATTATTTAAATAAGGAGTCATTAATGGATTAACCACTGCTAGAAACGGGCACATAGCTGGACTATACCTTGTGCCATACAGCTACAAGAACACTGATGTGTTTGTACCAACCTGGCACAAAAGCCTACAAGTGCAGAAAGAGTACAAGCTGCTTGTGTGGTACACCAGAAAAATAAATGGGTCAGTGCCTACTGGACAGAATGTGGAAAAGGTTGTGGCAGCAAACATTTGAAAAAACCCCCATGACCAGAGCAGATCAGTCAAGCCAGCAATCTGGTCAGGCTTCCATAGATGCTGAGCTCTTTTGTAGCAGTAGTTGCTAGTGGCAAATCCTCTCAGGTGCATTTTGCTGCACAGCTGTCTGATCCTGACCTGACTGTAGTTAGATGATCTCTGTTCTTCTTTTGCCTGGACAGTGGCAAAGTTGTCTGCTGAGCCCCTGAGGTGATACCCAACAGGCCAGTTCAACCAGGACTACACAGAGCACTGCAGCCCACCTTCCATTCTGTACACAAGTACACATAGGATATCCCTGGAATGCAAAATCAAATTATTGATCTCTGACTTAAAGGCATGTAATGGTTTGGGCACAGGATACAAGAAAGGTCATCATGCTGTAGAGTGAGGGGAAAGATGAGAGTTGAGACCTGTGATCTGGCAAAATGACATGGCAAGATTGTGGTTCATGTGCAGTATTACAGAATGTTTGCTCATACAGGCATAAAAATTATATATATGGGTTCTCCCTGCAAAGTTGAAAAGGTAAAGAAAGAGGAATGAGCACGGCTATCAAACACTTTGGACAGGTGTTCAGTACTTTGGATATGACAACTGTTTAAGAATCTGCTTGAAGAAGAGGGACTTAGAAACCAGAAGGTTAAGCACATAGACAAGTTTAAATACCCTCAGGTACTTGTTATATGCTAATTTAGAATAATAATGCTTTAACCAGCAAATATTCAGTAGCTGATGAGACAGATCGTTTCATCGTGACGTGAACATAATAAAAATGTTCTCTGAGAAGCTAATTGCCTACTGGTAAATTGCTGTTTAAGTAAGACTTGCTGTTGTGTGAGAATTTATAACAACATTCTACACCACTACCGGTGATTTTAAGATTCCCAGTGTACTGGATGTGATAAGGAATTATGCAGGTAGAATTCTCTTCCCTTCTGGATGGTGATGTGTATAACTATATTGTCCTTCGAGACAAGTTCTCCTGCAGTTGCTGCTCACACTGCTCAGCAGCCTGCTGCAGATAAGAATGAGTGATGATGCCCTAGATTTTAATGGAAATTTTAGAGCGTGCACTGGTAGGGTGCAGTCTTCACCAGAGAAAAATGAGCTGACTTGCAGGCATGAGGGGTCATCAAGAAAGATAAAGAAATTGAACATATAGTCCCGCCTAGGCAAGGCATTTTAAAGGATATTATGGAAATGAGGAAGAAGTAATTTAATTTTTATAATGTCACTCAATTTAAGATACAAAGTCAAGGTACTGTGGATTTTTGCAATGATTAAAGACTTGGGATGTTCTTTTTGTAGAAACTGGTGAATGTTTATGTGGTAAAACCTGAATGTGACAGAGTTGAATTTGGAAGCATTAGAGTTATGAAGTATCTCTTCCCAAAACCACATTACAGACAAATTGAAATTTGAAACAATTATCAAATTGTATCTTGGCAAAACTTTTTAAGAAGCCTTTCTTTAAAGTTAGCTTGATTCCCAACCTGTATTATATATCTTGTTTTTATGTAAATTCATTGATACTACATAATTAAGTTTCAGCTACAGCTCCCTTTACAAAAAAGCCCCAAAGCTTCTGTTCTTATTGAAACCTCATTTACCCATTAGATGTGAGACTTTAAAATGCATAATATTTGCAATACTGTCAAAGTTTTTTGAAATTATGATTAATTGGGTGAATTTTTACTCCAAAACTTCATGTAAACATTTTATTTTTAATAAGGAAAGATGATTCTGTATCTCTCCTGCCTAAGTACATAAAAACAAAAACTGGGCTGAAAATTTTCCAGGTAGGCTCATCTTAGACCTACGGGATAGCACAGATGTGGGAAAACATTTTAACCTTTCTTTCTTTCTTTTCTGTCTAAAAACATAACAAATTCTTATTGAGTCTGAATGTAAAGAAGTCCATTTGCAGCTCAGTTGTCTGTGTCTACACTGTGCTGTGATTGCTTTTACAGCTGCTTGGTAGATTCATCTGGAGAGGTTTTAACCAAGGTTTTGTTTAATATGGATTGCAGTTACTTAGTGTAAGGAAGTCCTCCCAACCAAATCTAGTAAATAATGGTGTATCACCTTTTCATTTTTTTAAATCAGGTGCCTTTTGAAACAGCCATGTTCCAAGGCCTAGTAACAATAGTAACAACAACAACAACAACAACAATAATGACATTAAAATTATTAATAATTATTATGACTTATTATTTATTATTAATTATTGGTTATTGAGTATTAATTATTAATTAACCCCTCTTCCCCTGCTATTCTGATGTATTCTAATTCTAACTGCCACCAGACTGTCATTACCTGGGAGTTCCAAACCAGAACTACCCCATTAGTTAATCTGTTTTTTCATGTTAATCAGAACAGATCTGCAGTGGTGCAGAGTGGTGTCATACTGCCCACTCAGGCCACTACAGCTTCTCCTGACTACCCCTAGTTTGTCATGGGACTCTTTTTTCACATGGTTGTTATTTCAAGTAGTAGATAGGAAGTGCAAAAACTAGTGGATGTTTGACAGAAGTTGATTTGACAGAAGCTTATTTATTTTGATTTATTTCATCCTCTCTTTAATCTCAATATTAAGGTTGTGATATAGATTTCTTGTATAGTTAAAGGTATGTGGGGGGAGAAATTTTGTTTTGGTATAGGAGAGGAGAAAAAGAAGGTATTAAACAGACCTGCTGGTCAGTCAGAAACATTGTGGGACAGATTATTGGGGTAATACACTTACACCAAATCTTAGTTCTTATTTTTGAAACATTTCTGTTGTAATGGTAGTCTCTGGGGTTGTTTCCTGCACTGAAAATGTTAGTGCAATCAAGGAGTAAAAGATTGCTTGTGTTAAAGAACTGTCTCTCTTTAAACACCTCTGAGCATATGTATAGGTGCCTACTAAGACACCGTGCTCTTAGGAAAACTGGTGCTAGCCAATTTAATTGAATTTATTTTTTATACTTAACATCTAGGCTGCTTTTCAGAAAGCAGCTTTATCGGGGTGCTTTACGCCTTCCGGCAGCTCTGCTCCAGAACTCGGCAGCATCCGCAGCAGAGCCAAGACCACGTGGCTGGGACAAGTCCAGACACGCCGCGCTCGAGCAGCAGCGAGCGGTTTGGACGCAAGGCTTCCCCAGCAAGTTAGCAAGCCAGCTCGTTTACCTCCTGAGCTCCTCTTTGCAGATCCCGGACGAGGTGAAGGAAAAAATGCGCACTTCAACTTAGGTTTTGGTCCTGATTTTATTAAGTTCTATTAGCGACCCTGATGTTCCGTCCTAGAAACCTAAGTGGAAAGAGAGCGTCTCTCCGCCCACCATCTCTCTTTTATCCCTCGGGGCGGAGCAAGGGGAAGGGAATATTTAGTTTACCAATTGAAGGAGAGGGGGCATGGGAAAAGCCAGATTGACATTTGTGTAACACAATCCCTTGCTGTTCTCTCTGGAACTCTCGAGGGTTTAGCCTGAAACCCCACGAGACCTGGGGAGATCTAAAACACGTGAATCTTACGTCACACACTGCAACACAGCTTTATGCTGGCTATCTAGTGAGGGCTAGGAAAATGAATGGGAATGGCACAGACACATCCTAGTCATAAAGAAAAAGTTATCAGATGCATTCCACAGAAAGATAAAAAGAATCACAAGGATACAAAAAAACAGCTTAAAATTATGTACCTTGTTTTTTCTTAAGAAATGTGTTCTTAAGATATGTATCAAAACAGTTGAGTAATAGGATAAGGGATATTTACATAGCAAATTTCAGAGGTTAAAATTGAGATAAAGGTAACCAGAAGATGCCAGTAATACAGACTCCTTTACAGTTTTAATTACTTCACTTCAAGAAGGCAATTCTGAGATGCCTTGATTTCAGAGGAACGTGCATTTTATAACTTCAGGAAAAAGATATGAACACTTTACTATTGTTCCATATCCAAATACAAGCACAGAGTTATGGTATAAATGTCTTGTTATAACAGTATAAACTACCTTATGTACTGCATGCATGAGTAGAATTTTTATTAAACTCATATAAATGCACTTTTAAGTTGTTTTTAGCAGTAGGGAAATTTGAAAATGTACTTAGTGTTGGAAAAGACCTTTAAAAATAGGTCAGAGAAAATAAAAACAAGCAAAGGAAAAACTCCTAAATTTGCTATTCTGTTTTCTTAAATATGTATGAACAAACATCTATAAACCTTTCCCTAGGTCTTCAGCAAAGAAATAACATAGCAATTCTAAAACAATCCTGTTGCCTGTTGTGTTTAGAGCCTTTTGTTTTGTTTTAGCGACAGTGCATATGCTTCTAGATTATCACTGGTTAATATCTGCAAAATGTAGTTTAAACTCCAGAACCATATACTATTCTCTCCAACACATTGGCACATTTGGTACAAACGAGTAATGCAAATGAGAGAGCAGCACAAATACTCTAACCATCTTTCCCAGGGAGCCAAACAGGACAGTGTATGTGTTAACATGATGAGTCATGAGTGTGAAAGTTGCTTGCTTTTCACCAGTGTCCCAGTTTTTTTGTTGCCTGCTATTTCTAGAATTTTCTCTGAGATCAATGGAAAGAATGGTTTGTCTTTAAAGCCTGATTTATTTACATGCCATCTTTAGCTTAGCTGAAGTCCGGACAAAAAGAGCCATCTCAAATCTTGGCAAAGACAAGGACCAAGAAAGTGGAAAGGGTATGACCATGGTAGAATTCTTTTGTGTCTTGTGACTATATTGTTCTCGTTTCCTGTGGAAAAAACCTTCTGCACTGCCTGACAGACAAAATAAAAGTGTGGCAGTGGAAATGAGGCATTAAAGAGAGGATAATTTTTGAAGACTGAAGAGATAGGGGTACAATTTTATAATTTAATGTATGTTTTCCATTTTCAGCTAAAGTAAAGATAACTCATGTTCTTCCACTAGCAAATAAGCTCTTGCTGATTCAGAATGATTCAAATGCTTCAAAACCTGACACATATTTGAGCAGGACAAACAGCTCATCCATTTTTGTTAGAGTTACCTCTGAATTGCATACAACTTACAGTGATTCAAGGAGTAGTTTGAGCAGAATCTTTTTTCACCCTTCCTTTATTTGGTCTGTAAGTGGAGAAATTACAACAATGTGCATTTCTGTGAGCAAAAGTTCCCTTTTTCTCTTAAAAAAACTGTATAAGTGATTTATCATAATTTCAAATAAGAGAATTCAGCAACACTGTTCTTGTTTTGGGATAGCCTTCCATTTTATATTTATAGATCTGTCTCTTATCATGCCCTCCTCTTAGGGTTCAAAACACTTCACTTGAAACCCTTTCTTTTTGTCTGACAAATGGAAATCAGGAACACTGAGGAAAAATAGTATTTTAAACAGGATCTCTGTCTGAAGGAATTGTGTTGTCTAGTGTCTCTAGGGTGTCTTGAAGAGTCTACATGATTTACAAAAGCTATGTTTTCATTTAAAAATCTCATTGCGTTATGCATGTTGTCACTGACAACACTTCTGGGAAGTGTCCTCCTGCCATCAGTCCTGTGTGGTTACTTACCCATACAAACAGAGATCTTGATTCCCCACTGAAAGAATGAATTACGATGCTTCAGTCTAAGCAGATTTTCTAAGGACTAATGCATTATTTTTGACCAGTATCAGGAACTGGGATATTTTAAACAAAACAAACAAACAAACAAACCCTCCAAGCAAACAAAAAATACCCACAAAAGAACAGAATCTGAAAGCAAACACCAAAAAATGTTTGAGTTTTGTCATGCTTTTACTTCACATAATTCTCTATAGCTCTATACCCTTCAGAAAAACATTGAGCCTAGAATAAGGAGGAGGGGATGTCATTCATCTGAAAGGTGTGACTAAATCATATTTTGCCTTATATTCTGTCTTGTGAATGTCCAGTTTCACATAAAAGAAACAGCGCAGAACCTCAGTGAGCTCCGACTCCTTTCGCCTCCATTTTCAGGTAGCTGTTTCTTTTCTTGGCAGAACTCACTCAGAGTTCTTTTCTTGGCAGCTTCCTTCCTGTCTGAGGGCTGATATTTTGTTGATAAGAAATATATAAGGAAAGTGGAGTTTGACAATCACAAGTGTCCTTAATTGGGAAGTAATCAAGACTTCGAGTATGAGATGCTTCAAGGCTGGCATTCATAGAAACAGCTATGTGTTTAGGATATTCCCAAGTGTTTTGGCATGTAAAACAACAACAAAGAAAATCTTGGTGTAGATTTTCTATAATTACAACACATTTAGTTTACTTTTAATTATACTCTTTGTTTCCCTTTTTTGCCTGGTCATCTGTCCGGGATGATGCATTTTGATAAATTCATTATTTTGTACAAATTCATTAATACTTTATGGACTGTTGTTTATCCTGGCTTCCTATCTGTCTTTATGCAAAGAAACAGTATTTCCTATTTTCTACTGATTTCTTAAATTATTAATAATATCTAGCTTTATTTAGCTTCTTAAATGGAATTTTAGTGATTGACTGAAAAATTCTGTCAATCTTTTCCCTTCAGCAAAAAATTAATCTGTTTATTTTGAACCACTGTAATTTTTTCTATATGGTAACCATTTTTCCTGCTATGAGGGATGCTGCAATACAGAAAATAGCTTTATTAGTTCTATTTAAACATTGGCTAGATATATAGTATTATATTCATTCCAGTGACATTTGCATCTGTTTATTCTTATTGTTTTTTAGGGGTTGAATTGAAGGTTTTTAGCTATGCCAGTTTTTTCTTGAAATTCTTTTGTCATTTTATTATAAAATGATATAAAATATAGTAATTTAAGTTGCCTAAGATGATATTATAATTTTAAAAATGAACTTTTTGAAAAGCAAGTGTATGTTTTAAGCAAAATCTAATGCTGATTGAAACTTTGTCCCAGCATAGAAATTCAATGTTAAATATAAATGTGGAGATTTGTGAGTAAAAACAAGGGAACTCCACAAAATTCTCTAAATAAAACTACTGGTTTTGTAAATTTCTGTTTAGCACCTTGCAAAAAAAAAATTAGAATGCAGTGATCAAGTTGTCTTTCTGTGGTTATAACACTTTTACAAGCTGTATTCATGCTTTATTAAAATAACAGAGTTAATACAACTTAGCATTCATATAGCATTGGTATATAGTTCTCACTCTCAGATGATCATATGGATAGTGACTGGATGTCATAATAATGAGCTGTAAATCACAGTGGATTAATTCTGTTTTGTCTTCTCTGAACATGGAAAACAGAACTTAATTACATATTGTTTGCAATTAAATACTAAAGTTAGAAAATCATAGAACATCCTTACTTTGAAGTGGAAGGGACCCAGAAGGATACTCAAGTCACACTCTTGGCCCTGCCCAGGACAGCCCCAAGAATTACATCACGTTCTGGAGAAGGTTTTCTGAGTGTTTCTTGAGCTCCATCAGGCTTGGTGATCACTGCCCTGGGGAGCCTGTTCAGTGTCCAATCACCTTCTGGTTGAGGAACCTTTTCCTAATATCCAGCTTACACCTCTCCTGACACAGCTTCAGGCCATTTCCTTGGGTCTCGTCACTGTCACCACAGAGCAGAGATCAGTGCCTGCCCCTCCTCTGCCCCACACGAGGAAGTTGTGACTGCAGTGAGGTCTCCCCTCAGTCTCCTCCAGCCTGAACTGACCAAGGGACCTCAGCCCCTCCTCACACGGTTTCCCCTCAAGGCCCTTCACCATCCTCATGGCCTCCTTTGGATGCTCTCTCATAGTTTCATGTCTGTTTCATATTGTGGCACCCAAAACAATCCCCAGGATGAGGGGAGGCTACACCAGTGCAGAGCAGGACAGTCACCATTCTACTTTTAGAAACTTGGAAGTTTGCAGATGTTCTACGTTATCCATAGAAAGCAAAAAGGATTGTGATTTTTATTTAAGTATGACTCTTCTGTGTGCAATGTTACTTAATAGAAGTACAAGGGGTTTTTTTCCTTAAAGCCGCTTTGCTGGAATCTAGTTCAGAGTAGTACCCAGTCCCCTCATTGTCTGTCACTCAGGGAAGTTGAACATTTTAAAAATGTACAGCTTCATACTTCTGCTCCCTAAATTTCTGTGGGTCAGATGTCTAGTAATCCACCCATAACTCCTATTAAATATTTCAGTAAAGGAAAAAAAACCCAAAGCTTGGGGTTTTTCTTTTGTTTCTGTTTGCAGCAAGTCTATGAAATGGTGACACATCTTCAGAAAGAGAAGTAACATTTCCTGAATAGCTTGTTTCCTGGGTCGCCATCCTTAATTGCTTCCTGGGCCCCCATAGCCTGGAATTTCTCTGTTTTCAACACATATTTCCCTCAGATTTGGTACAGTTATTTCAATTTCAATATAACCTCTGGTTGAAGATGTGAGAAGAGCCAGACTGAAGTCAACTGTTGTCCAACAATGAGTACCTAGTGTCTGTAGAAGTTTATTTTTATTTCTCACTCTGGATGTTTTAAAACAGTGTTTCTCTTCAGCTAAAAGATGAGGATATAGGGATGCATGTTTTTCACTAAAAGAAAACTTTCTAATAAACATATTGATTTGTATTTTGAAACTGGTGCTGTAGTGAGAAAAATGTTAAATATGCAATGAACATCAGTTCCTGAAAGTCTTGCTATGTTTATACTATGAACTACTTTGAAGCAAGCCGATGAATTTAGTAATCAGATATGAAATTATGAGAATATGTAAATCAGATATCCCTTGAGTAGCAACACTGGCATGCTTAAGAAAGCATTTAAATTAATAAAAGATCAGACCCCAATACTATAATTATGCTCTGAAGAAGGAACAAGATGGATTGGTAGGCTAAGATACTGAAGAAAATAAAATGTAGCAGGGATCAAGAAACGCCCCAGTGGTTGTTGTAGGAAGTGAAGCCAGTCTACTTAATTAATATAAGTCAGTTGAGAAGAAACCCTCTTCTCAGCACTAAAAGACCTAAAGCTGCAGCTCTTAGGAATCTAGAGTTGATGGAGATATGAAAGACAAGGCAAGGTCCAGCAAGATTTAAACAGAGGAAGAATGAAGATGATGTGACAGCTGCTAGGTTTGCCATCTGTCCATTACCACTGACATTCTCCCATAGGTTAGTCTCCTTCGGAGGCTTGAGACAAATGCTGCCTCAATGGAGGCAGGAGGAGGAGAAGCAGCAGGTAGACAATTAATTCTGGCTGTCAGAACCCTCTGGTAAATGGTTTACTAGGGAATTTTGGGTCTGTCTTAAGTTCAGGACAGTTGACCTTATGCTGTGTAATCATTCCAGCACTAGGCAGAGAAATGACTTTATTGCTATAATCAGATTTCTTCCTTTTCATCTTGAAAATTGAGTGTTTCTGCTGGCTTGGTTTATTTTGTTCTGGTTCTAACCTAACTAAAATCTCAGGCAATATTTTAGTTTTGTCTCCCTTACTTCATTGAACCAATACCCTTGGTTTGTTCCTATTGTTGTATTGCAAGGCCATAATGCAATGATGCATAGCCGGTAAATTGTTAAGTGGAGCTGTCCATGGTACCTAATTCCATTTTCATTGCTTTACACTTGAGGCTCCTGTACAGAAGCACTTGCAAGCCTAAACAAATTCATCCTCTTGCCTACCACAACTGGGAAGCCACTTTTCTAGGCTTCATATTTTTTTAGGATACATTTATGCCTTTATAACTTTTGACAATTGCGGCCAAATCAGTGTACACTGACTACTAGTCCAAATATTTTTGGCACTATTTTCTTACAGAAAGGCAGAATGATATTAGTAGTAGGTTTTTCAATTTCTGTCTGTTATGTGGCTAATTTTTTAGTTTTCATAGAAAAAAAAGTATCCAGAAATATTTCTTGTATATGTCAAAAATATGTATTTTAAATATTAATCAAGAACAGCAAACATACAAGGATTTTCTGATTGAAAACATTTATGTACAGTTTTAGTTTGCTTTAAAATAAAGTGTAAAAGATATGGATGAAAATTTCAACAAAGAGGGTTATATAAACATATTTTATACAAATATAAAAATATATTTATGTATTATTCAAATACTTGAAGGAGGAGATATCTGCAGTAACTTATCTTAAAGGGAAGCTCTAAATGAGCAATACTAAAGAGTCAATATGCATATCTTGTTCAATATTTCCAATCTGCTACTTTCAGGTAATGGGTTGATTTTTTTCCATATCTGGAAGCACTGACAAATAACAATCTATACATTTAAAAATAAAGAAGTAATATGTACACCTTAAATATAATATTTGAAAAGAAAACAGGATGCTGAGGCACATGTGTTTGTTCAAGTGCTGCTGAGTTAGTGAATAAAGTTAACACTTTCCAGGTATAGATTCTATAGGAAAGCAAATTGAAGTTTTCTAGTTTTTAATGCACAGAAGATGTATAGGAAACCACTTGGGTTATGCAAGAGTCTGGATTGGTCTGTAAAAATCAGGAAAATCTGTGAAATCATAAAAGTGTTGTAACTGCCTGTTTTTAATTAAAAAGAAGCAAAATTAATTGGCTTAAATGTGGCAGAAAAAACTGAGAACTGCATTCACATTGAGCTGGATTAAAATCACTTATTTAGCTAAAAATATTGTGATAATCCATCGGTTTCACTGATGTCCTTGAAAATTTTGTTATTTAGCCTTATTAAAAGGCTATGTTTGAAAAAACTAGGCCATGTTGTTATTTTTAATATACTGGAACCTATTATATGAGTAGTTTGATTTGTGATAGATGGAGAGAACTGAAGATGGAGGACACAATTTTTCTTATTGTTGACATTCCTTGCTCTGTTATAGCTTTGCAGAGCAGGTAAGATATAAAAATATTGCAAATACCAGAAATTGCAAATAAACATGGTATAAAACAAGGCCATATTCTATTCCGTGTAAATTTAAAAGTTGTTTGACTGAGTATTCTCTTCATATTTTGATATTACATCACTGTAGAAAATTAATAAATTACAGTGGCATTCAGTGGCATGCGCTGCAAAATCAGTGTGTAGGTTTTTAGACTCAGAGTTGAATTTTATGCATGTAACCTGAAGCGTTACAGTTAGCATGCAGTAACAGTAGAGTTTTTTTCAGGAAAAAAATGCCTCTTTTTCTCTCTGCAGTATTTCTAAATCAGTTCTAAAATTAAATTGAATTAATATACTAATAAGAAGCAACTGTGTAATTTGAGCTGGAAACACAAAATAGACCTCTGATCATGCACTTCACAGTTCAATACCAAAATTGTGATGACTTTCATCACAATTTTGTGTCACATTAGAAAGAGACAAGAAATACTAATTTAAAGAGATACGGTCCACTTTAACTATTATATCTCACTGGTAAAAATGGGAAAGTGATGTTGGTTTCATTATTATTATTATTATTATTATCATTATTATCATTATTATTATTGTTATTGTTATTGTTATTGTTATTGTTATTGCTATTGTTATTGTTATTGTTATGGTTGTTATTATTATTATCCTAGTGAAAATCTTTATAAAACCACAAGAATTTAGTATGGTTGCAAAGTATCAGCATTTGAAGACAATATTGTTTATCTAAATAGTTTTTAAGATGATTAAATCACCAAGGTCAGCTCTCACATGAAGCAGTAATATATAATTTTTTTCAATGCTTCTGAGCTGCTGAGTGTTTTTGTGGTTAGTTGACCCTGGCTGGACAGAAGTTGCCCACAAAAGCTACTCTGTCACTCCCCTCCTTAGGTAGACAGGGGGGAAGAAAATACAATGGAAGTCTCATGGGCCAAGATAAGTAGGGGAGAAATCACCCACCAGTTGTCATCATGGGCAAAACAGACTCGGCTTGAGGAAATAATTGTATTTGTCACCAATTAAATCAGAGCAGAGCAATGGGAAGCAAACCCAAACCTTAAAACACCTTTCCTTCACCCCTCCCTCCTTATTAGGTTTTCTGTGTTCTCTAAATCTCCACCTCCAGCGATACATGTGGATGGGGAATTGGGGGATTAGTGCATCACATGTCTCTGCTGCTCCTTCCTCCTCAGAGGGAGGATTTCTCACACTCTTTCCCTGCCCCAGGATGGGGTCATTCCCACAGTGTGCACTTTGGGAGCAGACTGCTGCAGCATGGAGGCACAGGTCCTGCCAGCCAACCTGCTCTAACATGGGCTCCTCTCTCCATGGCACCGCTGGTCCTGCCAGGACCCTGCTCCAGCACAGACTTCCCTGCAGGCCACAGCTTTTTTTGGGCATCCCCCTGCTCTGCAGTGGGATCCTCCATGGGCAGCAGAGTCACAGCTGCCTCACCTTGGGCTGCACCAGGCAGGGGCTGCAGGGGAATCTCAGCTCCGGCACCTGGAGCAGCTCCTGCCTCTCCTTCTGCGCTGACCTTGGTGTCTGCAGGGCTACTTCTCTTGCTTATTCTCCCTCCTCTCTCACTTCAATTACACAGGATTTCATTCCCCTTCTTAACCATATTATCCTAGAGGTTCTCCCAGTGATGGGTCAGCCTTGCTCAGCAGCGGGTCCATCTTGGGTATGAGCTGGAGATGAATTTGGAATTATGTTTGATAGCAGCACAGGCAGCTGTGGCAAGAATCTGGAATTACTGTAGCACCTGAGGTGTGAAGTTACTAAACCACTGAAACATAGTAGACTTTTGCTTTTTAAAGACCGGCAGCATAGACTAAAGAATTTTTGTAGGTAAAATAATGAAATTTCCACTTTTATGACTTGTCTTCTAAAGGACAGATTTCTCCCTTTCTGGAGACAAGAAGCACAGTCAAGAGATAAAGTCTGGAAGAGATTAAAAGCTTCAAATAAATCTAGAACTCTTGCTGATTTAGAAGATTTTGGCAGAGTGTAAGAAGTTTTATACCTCCATTTATTTTCTTAAAATATACAATTGTGGAGTAGCATTGTACCCATCTTTCTTTATCTGTACTATAATTCACGGAGAGTATAAAATACATCTGGATCATATTGACCCTCATGTCTTCCTAACTAAACAGCAGCAAAATATAGCAGAAAGAAAAAAAAAAAGAAAAAAATACAGAGAGTAGGATGGAATAGTAGTTTCCTAATTTGTATACCAAATCAAGTGGAATGTTTATATTGCTTATAAGCTTTTAATATAAACTGTGGCTTAAGTCACAAATAATTCAATTTGTAATTTTTTAATAATGAGAATTAAATCTCCTTTTTATTTTACAGTATTTATTGCATGTTCAGAAAACAGGTCTGCAGTAATTTTCCTTTGGTTTCTCAAGTACAGGTGGTGCACAAAACCAGTAATACTGACAACATAAACCCAGGTCTGCTTTATGGGGAGAATCTTCCCAGAGCCTACTGTCATCTCTTTCTGTTCTTGAGTAGAGTTGATAGTGATAGTCAAGCCATTATAATTCCTATAATTTCTGCTAAAACACTTTCTTTTAAATTATTGCCAACTCATTAGCAAACAATGACTTTTTTCACCATTTTTCACTTTTTCCATCTCCATCAACTATCCTGAATTTCCATAATTCATAGCAATAATAACAACACAATAACCAACATAATGCACACCAAGCAAGAAAAATTTCATAGTTATTTCTCATAAAACAGTTAGAAAACATTATGTACTCTTTGTTGATTGTTTTAATCCTAAAAAATGCCAGTAATGTGTCTCCAAATTAAATCACTGGGGTTTAACTGCCTAGAAAATTAATTTCTTCCTTATTTCTAATAGAATATTGAGCAGAGATAAATACTTTTAATGGCTAAAGTCATTCTGGTAACCAAATGCTAGCAAGATGTTTTGGGGATAGTTTTCCACCAGATGTTTCCACAGTTGTCTGATTTATATTGTTACATCTGAGTAGACACTCTTATGTCAACCTTATGGTTTTATGTGATTCAAAGAAGAAGAGTAATTTATGTAAATGACTGAAGATGAGAACATAAATGTTAAATTTAGGATTACAGTTTTCTTAAAGTGGTGCATAGTACCTTTAAGTGCTTTTTGGATCTGTACCTTACATTGCATGAAGGAGAGGCAATACATTATTCTTCTCTTAAAACATTTTGTGACCATTAATTTTTCTGACAGAAATGTGCTTGTTTGTGGTATTTCTTCATGTTGCTGCAGGGCATTTCCATAACAATAAATTATTGTTAAGTATGTTTGTCTACCACAATGAAATGAGGAAAGTATTCTCAAGATTGCTCACACAAGAGTTTCTGATTAAGTTTATCAGTAAAATGCTATTTCTGTCAATGACAAGTGGAAATGAGATTGCAGAAAGAGACATATTATATATGGTCAAATTAACTGTGAAACAAAAAATTAAAAAAGCAACTTTGTGCCATTCAGGTACCCTCTTATGTACATGGGTAAGGCTTCTGATGAATCTTTAATTTCCATAATATGGGAAAAGAAATCAAACTTTAAAAGAACATACTTATAATCCTCATCAACTCAATTATTTTTCTTTATTGTGTGTGTTTTAATTTATATTAGGAATCTATCTGAACAAAGAATTTGTCTTTTTTCATAGTGCTTAGTCAGTTATGATGAGCATTGTGAAAGGTAGCAGGATAAAAGGTGGCAATTAGAAATGCGATGATGTAATGTATTTTAAATTTTTTGCTGAATTCTTTAATCAATTATACAAGCTACTTCTCTTTGTCTACAAAAAGTTTTATCCTGGTTTCTTGTGGAAAAACAGCATAAACTGTAGTTAACTCTCCATAATATTGGTGATGGTTGATTAAGCAAATGTGTATGATTACTATCACAATGTAGATCTTGAACAGTTAACAAGCATCCATTAAAAAGGACCAAAAAACTACTGATGCTTCAGTTGAAAAATCCTAAAAACTTAAAGCTCCATAATTTTTTATATTAATATATTGTTTATGCAGTAGCAACTGAAAACTAAAGTGAGGTAACTTACTTCAGAGTCTCTGCCCCAATAAATTATCTTAAACTAAGACACTTTATATTTACATACATTTTGTGTAGTAGATAAAATGATATGTTAAACTATGGGATTTAACAAAATATGAGAGTTTTGTTAGTTTATTTGTTCATGGCAAGTTAAGGCTGCAGATAGCAGTCTAAACAAAAAAGAAGGCACAGTCAGGGCTTTAAGAAGAGAATCAGATATCAGTAATAAAACATTTTGGTGAGCATATTGTTCACATTCATTTTATTATTTAGATAAAATACCCTGGATCAACAGGGATACCTTGCTGCTTTTGAGATGTGTGTGTTACAAGATAATTCACAAAGCATCAGCCTGGCTCAATGAGGTAAAGCCATCTTCAGATATCCTAAACTGTTCTTTACTGGATTTGTCTCCAAAGTCCTTGTTCACAGAGTTGTAGGAATCTGTGCAGTGAAACCCTTAGATGTCATTCACCTGAGCACCATTATGGGTGCTGTTAACAATCTGACTTCAATGCATATGGTTGTCCATATCCAGGAGAAAGTTCCTTTGGCTCCTTGAATGATGCAGTTTCTTAAAAATTAATGTATTATGAAAAGAATATTAGAAGAAAAAGAGTTCTAAAGCTTTGAAAGCAAGCAAATGGGTGGAAGTCCAAAAGCGTAAGGATGGCAACTCCCAAAACATGAAGTATTTCTCTTTGCAGTGATTTGCAGCAAGCTTGTGAATAGGACTAGCTCTAAGATACACTGTAAAGCATTTTTTAGTTAATCTAAATCCACAGTTTTTGTTGTAGTTAGGGAAGGCAATGCACTCCCCCCAAAAAAAATAGAGGAAAAAATAAAATGACAATGCATAATAAAATCCATGAAAAATTCAATTTAAAATAGTAAAAGAAAAAGCAGCATGGAAAGGAAATTAGATGAGAGGGAAGACAGATGTATTTTGCTGTTAGGGATTCCCTCAGAAAGGCTGAGGGAATTGGAATTGTTAAGCCTGGAGAAGAGAAGGTTTTAGAGTGACCTTTTTGTGGCCTTTCTGTACCTGAAGGGAACTTACAAGAGAGCTGAAGAGGGATTTTTATTCCAACAGTATGTAGTGACAGGACAAGGGGAGATGACTTCAAACTGAGAGTAGGTTGAGACTGGCTATTAGAAAGTAATTCTATGCTGTGAGCATGGTGAGGCACTGGAAAAGGTTGCCCAGAGAATTTGTGGATGCTCCATCCCTGGAAGAATTCAAGGCCAGGCTGGATGGGGCTTTGAGCAACCTAGTCTAGGGCAGGGTGTCTCTACCCATGGCAAGGGGTCGGAACTATTTGATCTTTAAGATCACTTCCATTCAAGATCATGCCATGATTCATTATATTCTTGTTCTCTCTTCTCTTTGGGGGATTCCTATCTTGTATATAGGGTATAAACTGAAAGCTCTTGCCAAGTTGGTACTAGGAACACCTGTAGATTTAGGATCTCTCAGACCTTTAATTTTTTAGGAAAGCATCACACAATCTAGTTGGAAAGTATTTGCTAAAGGCTAATGCTGTTAGGAACAACTTCATTAACTTAGCCACATGCAGCTGTGATTTGCTTAATAGTTATCTTAAGAACAGCTTTACAAACTTTATCACAATATAATAATATTGATGCAGAAACTTGTGTTTGGAGGTACAAATGAAATAGTGCTCTTCATACATATGGGGACATTAGGAGTAATGCTCAAAGTGCCAAGTTAAATCCTTTGAGAATTTATCTTTCCACTTATTCCTTTTTCTTTCCTCATTCTCTTTTTTCTTATGTTGGATTCAACATATATCATAAAGCAGCAGTCCTTGTGTTGTCATTAGGCAGTTGTTTCTAGAAAGTACAAATGAAAACTAAAATTAATACCAGTAGTGAATTAGGCCAGGGTTTTCAGGCTGATTGTGGGTATGTCCCCTGTTATGGCAGAGACAGTTCTTTTGAATTTGATGAATATTTTGTCCTGTGCTTATGCCATTTTTTTTTCTGTTCCACTTCAAAATTTTCTGAAGGAGTGTGTATAATTCTTCATTTTATTTAAATCTTGGCAAATAAAAAGGAAGTGATTTAATGTAAAGAAGCATATCTGTTTGAGAGATAGAAGTCCTTTAATACACTATTTGTGCAATTTTTAATCTGAGAGATTATTTAAACCTTAATTTAATGGCTGGCCATTTCCTGCTTATATTTGGAAATCACAAGAAAAATTAATGTGATGGGTATTTCTAATAGCTCCTGCTTCTCTTAGTAGGTAAAATTGCAACATGTTTAAAACAAATAATACATAAAAGTGTCTTACTCACAACTGTGATTAGTTCTGTGTGTGAGAATATGGACTGATAGAACAGTTTGGGTCAGAAGGGACCTTTAAGGATCATCTAGCCCAATGTGCCCACAAATGAGCAGAGACATTTTCCACTAGGGGAGGTCGCTTATAGCCCTGTCCAACTTGTCCTTAAATATTTCCAGAGATGCATAAAAATATAATTTTTAATTAAATTTTTTGGCTCCCTCTGTTCATGAAATGATTAGAAACTGTGTAACTGCAAGTGTAAGTATCTCCAGTGGCCTTCTGAGTAAGCTGGGAATCCAAAGAGCAGGGTGCCCTTTTGCTTTGTCGTCTCTGTATGAGGAGGTGGAAGATCAAGTGAGGGTGCCTGAAACATTCACAGACAATATTCCTCCTGGAGAACCATAAACCATAAGGCCATGGGAGGCAAGGTTGTGCAGGCTCCCAGCACTTTGCTGTCAGGCAGGTGGGTGGCAAGAGTGGAAGAGGATGTTAGTAGGAAACTATAGCTGCTGGCAAACTTTAGATACTAATATAAGTTGTGAAAATATCTTTGTGGTAATAACTCTGGGATGAGCGTGTGAAAATGTGACTTTGAGTAAAACAATTAAAAAACTTTTATTCTCTTCATAAAAAATGCTTTTAACAATGTAATATCTTCATGGGAGACTGTGCTTTGTGCAGTATCCATTACCAACAAACGTCTTTTCTGTGCGCTGTGGAATCCAGGTGAACTTCATCAGCACATGTGTTTCTGTTTAATCATGTGAAAAGTGTTAGACTACTTGGAGAAAAACCATCTCAGATAGAGTTCTTTATGGTGATCTAAAATTCATGTGGCCAGAAGGCTTCTCTCATGTTCTAGTGGAAGTTCAGACTTCTCTTTCCTATACATCCCATTCCAGCATTAGAGATCTTACATTCTGAGACCACCCTCGCCATTGAGCTAGCTATTTTCTTTTTCACTTTGTAAGTAAGGCCTATTACATAATATGTCAGAGGATAAATGAGGAAATCCTTTGTTTAACTTTGTATGAGTTGAAATCAGTGTGGAAATCATGTGCTAGTTGCTCTTTTTTGTTTGTGTGTGCTGCGGGAGAGAGAGAACCTAATTTAAGATGCTGTGAGCACAGGAAAAAGGCTCAGAGTACTTGAATGAGCTTTTACTTAACATTTCTCTTTACAGTATTTTACTGACTGGTTGTCATTTAGAAAAGTGGATGCATAGATAACAAGTAATTTCTACAAATATTGCTTCTAAAACCTCCAGAGTTCCAGAAGCAGAATTTCTTTTCTTTGTTCTCCCTGCTTTGATCTCCTATTCCAAATGAATAGGCCTCTGCATATAAGTAGAAGCTTTTTTCTGAGATATTTTCTCAGTAAGTCATATGGGTCTTCACACAGGTGCATGCAGTAACACAAAGGTCTCAAGTGCCTTGCTGGAAATAAGCCACTTAGTCTAATATATTTTTTCTCAAACTATACATTGTTATGATTTACCCATGCAATGCTCCCTACTGCACAGCACAAAGGCTCTACTGCTAAAATCAATGTGAAATACAGTGAATATGTGCAGAAGCTAGGTACTCATTTTAAGCTGAGCATTACCAAAAGAGGAGCGTGTAGTGGAAAGATGAATTCAGACTTGCAAGAGTAGACAATATTTGCATTGCTGCTATTTATTTCTAATAGTGAAATCATGTACCTGAAAATAATAGTCAAAACTTGGGCTAGGTATTATTATATTAATGTACATTGCAGAAAGAAAATTTTATGCCTCAGAGTAAGAGGCTTTTTTGTGTCTATTCTGACTCTTGGAAAATCTTGCAGTCTCTGCTAGAAAGCTATCTTAAAAACCTTACACATTCCACAGGCAAAGGTAAAGCGTGCTGGGACACCGTGGGGCAGCAGGGTGCTTGAGGCAACGTGGAAGGACGTAGCTTGCAAGCATCCTACAGAAAAACGTTTCTCATCCTATCAAAACATAAGAAACCAGGATGCAGATTACTGCCACATTATGCTCATCACAGCTACTTCTCATTCTGAAACTGTGGAGTTTCAAAAGAGATTGGAAAAAAATCCCAACACAGCAGCAGCACAGTTTTTACTGAGTGGAATCTATGAAAGGAATCATTTGGGGATGGGGTTTGTGTGTCCTGTAACAACCTAAAAGAAACTGTGAGAAAACCAAACAGAAAGTGTAGTAAAAGTAAGCTAAATCTCAACATAGCAAACCTCTGCTTCAGCTACAACTTCTTGTCCAGAATTGTGAATAAACACCACAGCAACCTGCTGACATTGACTCTTGTGTCCCAGGCTCTGCTAGTGTTGGTGTTCAAGCTGTCCCTGCAAAATCTATGCAAAAGCTGAGACAGAGCATTCAACAGACTCAATGTAATTTAATGAATTAGAAGCTGGCAGCTTAGTTTGATCATGTTAGAACAAGTAAACTTCCAGAGTGGTTCAGTTTATGAACTTCAATCATAACTTCATGACCAAAGATATATATTTTAAAAAGCATAAAGAGTAGTTATGTTCTTCTTTTACAGTCCTGGAAAGTAGTATCCTGCCAGTTCTAACTGTTTCATGGACAAATTTTCTTTAATGTTAATATGCAGGTTTACTGAATTGCTCTGTAATTTATACTATGCATTTAGAGAGAGAAAGTAAACGTATGATTTTGTTCGGGAGTATGATATACTGAAATATTTGGTTTTCTCCAGAAAAACTAAATTCAGCATTTTACTTGAAAGCCTTTGTATGTAGATAGGATTCAGATATACTTCCTGAGGCTGTGAAAATCTGTCATAAGTATGAATATTACAGTGTGGACTGTTGATGTTATTTCAGTTCCTGCTTATTTTAGCAATAAACTGTTGAAAATTATTTTACACTTTTTTGCTTGTACTTCTGAAGAATTCAAGGGGAAAATACTCATGCTCATATTGATGACTAAAATATGAAAATATTGATTATTTATAAATATGGATTTGCTTCAACAGGCACACAGTGTTACAATCTAAGCTAGAGATACAGAACTGTGTTGTTTTTTAAACATGAGGTAAGATAGGTATAGGAATACTGCAGGAAAAATTCTTTTATTTTATCATAAAAGATGTAGAAAAATGTATCCCAATTAATTTAGTAAAATTTGATAATGGGCACATGGGTCATCTATTGATAGTTTTTAATTCTGTGGGTAAGCAGAAGCACTGCAATACTTTTTCTTACAAGTGTAGTTCCTCCAATCCTGTTTAAAAAAAAAAAAAGAACCAAAAAACCAACAAACATCAAATTCCAAACCAAACCTAAAAAACAACAGCAAGTAAGCCAACCTCCCCCTCCTCCCCAAAAAAGAACCCAAAGCAAAACCAAAAACAAACCAAACAAACTATCAAAACTTAACCAAAAAGCCTTTGAGCTATTAGGCCTCCTACTATTGGAGAAAAAGTGTTCATTAATGGAATCAGAAGTTTTACGGTCTCTGCTTTCCTGACCTTGCTTATTTGTGTTTATAGCTAATAGAAACTTAATGCATTTTACAATGCAGTTTAAATCTTGCAATGTTTTGTAGCCTCTTAAATGTGATATATACCTTTGGGTGCATAGAAGTACATTTTTTCACAAGTTTTACTTACTAATTGATATACTCTCTAGTAGACAGCAATACAGGAGGAGATAAAAGACTGCAGAGATGTACTGAAAGGTACTTGTTACAAAATGATGAGATGTCTTTATGTCTACTCATCCTGGATTTTTCATTTGGAATTCAGAGAACAAAAACTTTCAGCTCTTTCCATCTGGCCAGCATGTGATGAAGCAATTTTTTCATGCTTAACTTCCTTAAGAAGATGTGAATGTGTTGGGTATTTTGCAGGAGCTTCAGGATGGCATTGGGCAGCAGCAAACTATTGTCAAAACACTGAATGCAACTGGTGAAGAGATTATTGAGCAGTCATCAACTGCAGATGCCAAAGTGCTGAAGGAACAGCTGGAAAGTTTGAATAACCGGTGGAAGGAGATCTGCAGACAGTTGGTAGAAAAAAAAAAGAGGTAGGTTAAAAGAGGGTAAAAATATTGTGAAATTAGTTTTAGTTGTTCTAGATATGATTCCAGCTTGAAATTTCAAAGGAATTCTCAACATTTAGAGTTTTCAAGAATAAAAGAAATTATCAGTAATTAAATTTTACATCCTAAACAAGTATACATAAATGCTCAATTTTAAAGTAGAACAGTACTGAATTTACAGCTTGTTCATAATCTTTCTGTTTGATTGTGTCATTAAAGAACATCTCTGTAATACTAATAATACCTTGGTTTATTTACACAGGTAATCCTAATTTAGTTCATCTATCAAAATCAATGCCATTAACATCTACGTTTCATAGATGGATTTATCAATTCAAAATGGATTTATCAATTTAATATTATTTATGATCACTTTTAGATCAATTTATTTTTCTCATGCAGTCGGAGAAAGAGTCACAGATAATACACAAATAGTTTTATACCTTTAAAAAGAGAGTTTTTAATGTAAAAAAAAATGTTACTGTTAAGATAGATTTTATTAAAGAACATATTCTTAACCTAGATGCTGGGCCTAACTGGATATGCCTTTTTGCTTTACAATACAGTGGAAAATACAGTAGTGCTTTCTTCATGCATTTTTTTAAAATCTCAGAATATTTTTTATAGAGATACATTAGTGAGTGCGGGAGATGTAGTGGAAGAACTGGTAGTGTGCAACAAGTTTTTCTTACTTCTGATGTGTCACATATAACTTTTCAGTTCTGAGCCATGGGGGGGAAAAAAAACATGAAAATGTTTACTAGCATCATAAGGGAGTGTCCTGAAGGGTTATTACTGACTCTAATAATGATTAAAGTTTCATTTGGAACATATTGTCAGTCGTAGGAACAGGCTGCCCAAGGAAGTGGGTGATTCACCATAGAATCATAGAATGGTTAAGTTTCAAAGGGAACTTAAAGTTCATTTTACTGCAATCCTCCTGGCATTACTAGATCAGGTTTCCCAGAGCCTCCTGGCTTTGAAAACTCCCAGTGATTTGAACTCCACAACCTCTCTGGACAACCTATATCAGTGCCTCACAATTCAGAAGAAAATAATTTCTTGACATCTAATCTAAACACTCATTTATCTTAAGGAAATTCTCCCTTGTCCTATCACTATATGCCCTTGGAAAAACTCCCTTTTCAGCCTTCCTGTAGTTCCCCTTTAGGTAATGAAAGGTGTCCCAGTGGTATTTAAAATACATGTAGATGTGTCACTTAGAGACGTGGTTTAGGAATGAGAGTGCTGGGTTAATGGTTGGTCTTAAAGATCCTGAAGGTCTTGAACGAATGATTCTGTGTTAAAAGATGGAGATTTAATAAGTAATATACAGCCATCAGAAGTTTTAGGGATGCTTTAAATAATTATTTTTGCTGTATTTCCAGATGTTGATGGTACTATTACTTGTTACACAAGAGAGTCCTTGGCCTTTATTTGTCACATAAAAATCTATTCTTTTGTACATTGGAAACTCATCTGTGTTTCCAAGCATTAACTTGTTATGTAAGTACAAACACTCACAAAACAATAACACATCATTTCAACAGCACTGTACTCTGCTTTGGCATCACAGAAGAAAGAGATTGGTGGTTGAGCTTTGTCTGAGGATATAAAATATATTCCTGTTGTGGTTAAGATTGCTATTGTTCATCTTTTCATTTATCAGTAGAAATGTTTAGCTGAATGTTCTTTTGGCTCAATACAGTGTTAGAATATTACATGGAATTTCTTGGCACATTCTACATTTAAAGGAAGCCTAGGATTTGTTAAGTGGGAATAATCCAGTTATGTTCCCTAGATGAAGGTTCTTAAATAAATACTTGCACATGCATTCCTCCTTTTGTTCTGTTTAGTATGTTGACCGATTGGTTTGTTTTCCTCTGGAATGACAGCTTGTGTAATTTAGAGGAAAATGATTGCAGAGACCTCAGTTAGTGAACTTTGCATGAGTAATAGCATTGCACCAGGAGAAATACAGATAATGTTGCGTTAAACTGATATAAATGTTCCTGGTGTACTTTAGTGAGACTTATGTGCACCAGGATGCTTCTGTTCACCTCCCAGTCTTGGCTGTGTCAGATCCAGGGAATGCTTTTTGCTCCCAGATCTTGGAAATGCATCCTACCCTACTTGCTGCCACCAAACGAGGTGTTTTGTTTGGTTTTGTTTTCTTCTTTTTACTCTTCTGGAGTAGATTTTCAAAGGAAAGAAACCTCCTTGACAGGAAGAGGTACTGTGTTCTAAGTAGGTCTCAATTATTGATGAACCTGGGCATGAAGAGACCACAGGCTTATCAGCTGCACAGTCTTTTTATATGCAGTCTTTAGAAATACTATGCTGTCATGGGATTTGCATAACACTTATACTTTGACATCTTTTAGTTTTTCATTATTTGTCCTAATTTCATTTTGGGTAGAGTCAGATTCTCTCTTTTTAAAACCCATGTCATCCAAAATGCTTTAATTTGTCCTTAAGATCAAAGCATGAGGCAAACAAAAGTTGAAGGAAGTGGCCTCTACTTACAGTCCAAAGAGCTCATACACTCATGGCATTGCCCAATGCATGTGTTGGTACTATGTCAAATTTATTTACACGTATCAGTAGAATATAAATTTCAATAAATACACGTCAATTGATGTATTTTGATTTCTCTTTTTCAGAATAGCTTTAATAGACTATTAAAAAAAAAACAGACGCTTGCAAAGTCAGAATGCTTATATTGTGACTCACATAAGTTTTAATACTCCTTTTAATGTTTCGTCTGCTTTCTAAAATTAAATTTTCATAGTTAAAACCATGTTATTATTATGAAGAGGATGCTAAGATTTTTTAAAGTAAATTTTGAGAATGAGCAAATGGAAGCACATTTTAAAACCATATTGAATGAAGGTGATACTGAAGGAAGAGCAGACTGGGTATAATGTATTTTCATATAATAATTTCAAAGAAAAATAAAATTGATATTAACATTTAGAACCTTCTGCAAATCAGAAAACTGACTAAACTTTTAATAAGTTACAAGTTTTATTCTTTGTAGTTAACACATTATGCTCTGTTTTAAAGTTAATTCTCAGTAGCTCAGAGTAGTGATCAACTGAAATTTTGCTTCCTATTACATTCTTTTGCTCGGCCAATCTCGAGATAAAGTGGCAAGAAATTAGCAATTGAATGGATTCCAAAAACGAAATCTGCTAGTGATTTCAGATTCAAGTGTAATGCTGCTAAGCATTATTTGGCAAGGAAACTTTTTATATTGTAAACTCTGTTTTTGCTATTTGCTTACCCAGATGAAAGAAATTGATTTTGATAGTTCTGCATGATGCATTGAACTTTTATGTGAGGCACTGACAATACATTCTAGGCATATTTTTCAGCTGAATTCAAAGATCAGTAGGGGCTGAAGGGAGGAGGGGAACAATTGCAGGAGTAACAGAAAGTGATACAGATATTTTTAGAAGGTGCATGAATGTGAGAAATTTGTTGGAGATGAGAGGTGTATGGTGACATTTGCAAGAATGCTGATGACATTATGCCTCAGGTAGTCAAAGGCTGAGTTGATAGTGAGAACTCCAAAACTGAGCAGATGGGCCACAAGTGGCAGATGATCTTGATCAGAGATAAATGTGAGGCAAGGAATATTTCAGAGAAACCATCCATGGTTAAATGATGCTGAGCTTGTTACAACTCCAGAAAGTGATCTTGACTTTATTGCTGAATGTGTTTACAGGCACAAGATGGGGTGGCAGCAAAAGAAAAAGCCATGATGTTTTGGGCTGCATCAGTATGCGTAGTACAAACAACAAATAAAAAAGCTGTTTGGTGATATCAAACATTGCGATGTACTCATGTTGGTTACAGTGTACAGATCTCTGTGCATGCCAAAGGATATAAAGGGAATACAAAATATAAAGGGCATGCAGAAAGTATTAGTGGGGGGAGGCAGATAAAATAAACCAAGGTTTGGAGTGGCTGCACTGTGAGGAGACTAAGGTGGGGATTTCAATCTGGAGAGAAATCTCAGGAGGGATATGACTGAGGTTTGCAAAGTTAAACTGATGGATAAACAGAAAGTGGGACAAAATGTTATTGACCTAATTCCTCAGTACCTAGAAGGGAAGATTACTTACTGGAAATGTAAGAGATGGCAAAATGGATATAAGATTTACATGATGGTTTCAGAATGTCTGAGATATGCTGACCTCAGAAGGTTATGGAGGAAAATATCATGACTCAGCCCTATAGGATTCTTAACCCGATGCCTGTGGATTCTGGGAGAGTATAAGAACAGAATAAAGCAAATGGCTGTGTGTTCCCCTTTACCACCACCTCCTGCTCCCAATGCTGATGGCTCTCTTGAAACACTCGGGCATTTTTCATGTTCTGGTGCACTGACTATTTTGAGGAGGTGAGGACAAATCCCCCAAAATTTCTTTGTCAGTTTTCCTGAGGTTGTATGGTTAAATGGTGTAGTCTTTATTTATAACACTATCACTGCATCAACAAAGACTCTGTAAATTCGAACTATTTCCTGTAACCACCATGAACCCCACGGTTTCACAGGATATAATTCCAGGAGTTTCACCATGTTAATTCAGTTTTCATAAATACATTAGAATAAATAAAACTACATTGTAAACCAGATCAAAACCATGATAGTCTACAAATCACTGAAACTGATCATAGGTTCACTAGGTACTAATATTAATCCCAGTGACAGACTGGCAGTTTTAATGAATAAGAATTATTTGGACTGCAAAAAGTCAACTTAATTAAAAACTGACAAGAAAACAAACTAAATCTCAAAACAGTTTGAGGAACCTGTACTGCTCTTCGGTAAAAAGGAGCTGGTTTTCAATTTTAAAAGGTCAAATGCTGATCCCAGGAAAAGCACAGACTTAAAATTGACTTTGAATCTCCTTTCTTTGGTACTGAAGATCAAGAGGTTATGCTTGAATTATGTTTGTGTAGGATGTTATCTTCTACTTGCCTTTATCTAAGACTTTCAAAGTTGTAGAAGTTTGAATTCAGTGTTTAAAGTTTTTGTATCTTGCAGTTTAATCCATCCAGCTAAGAATTAGATGAGTGTAATTTTAGCACATTCTAGTCATTTTATCTTACTGAAAACTTAGAAATAGACCAGGCAGTTGAATAAAGTGGAACTTGATTGAAAGTCTGATACACTGGTAGTTAGCAAATTGGGAATTTAATTGAGTTTTTGTTAACATTTTGCTATAAAAGACACATTTTAGAAAAGTTGTAGTTTGTACTCTAGAACTTTGGAGACCACAGGAAGTCACAAAGGCTCTTTGAACAGATGCTACTAAGCCCAGACAAAAGAGGGGAAGTACAAAGTGTCTGCATCTCCCTCTTCGTACTCCAGCAATCATTTTGAATACTGAATCTTCTAAACTGCACCAACAGAAGTTTGCTCTGCCTTGTCATCCCCTGAGACACATCAGGCCACATCATGCTGTGTCTGCTCTGAGACATGCCACTAAGGCACCTGAGTTTTGGATGGTTTAGGGATGTCATTTATGATGATTTAGGCTTGCCATTAGGGCCACAGTGTGCAGCAAGCCCCAGGCTGTGGCTGCAGCTTGGTGCTGCTCTTTCCAGAGTGCTCAGCCCAGGCAAGGTCAGCCAAGGGAACGTGCATGGGAGAAAAGCAACATCTCACATAGGGTCTGGAGAAGGGCATGGCTCATTAAAAAGGCTGTTGAAAGACTTGTAACAGTAGTGCTGGTTGGTATTTTTATTTTTCACTTGTGCTAAAACTTTCTTGTTTTGAAACTTGTAATTTTTGAAAACAGATGCCCAGGAAACAGATTCCTTCAATGTTTCAGAAGTAATCGGTTTGGGGTCTTTTATTCATCACAATCTGACATTTGTTAAAATTGGGTTCAGTTGAATGGAAGAGAATTTTCATTATTTTAGCTGCAAATACATTTACACTTTTAATGAGTTTGAACCTGCAGACTGCCTTTTCAGATCTCTGCCCAAGCGAATTTGAAGTAATTATGGAAAGAATGACAGAACAAAGGCTGTTTACCAGAATACTCCCAAGTACTTTCCTGAATACAAAAATAAAATCTTTCTATTCTAAACAAAAAATAATTGTTATAAAATAAATATGCTTTTTAATATTTTTCATACAATATCTTTACTAAGGTATTATTTTTCTTCCATAACACACTAGCTGCAAGTGATTTTTTTCCTTTACTTGAACACTCAGCATATTGAAGTCTGTGATTAGCTTCTAGATGTAATTTAAAAACTGGTTTAGGATGAAGAGATTTTATGACAGCTATGTCAATAAAAATATTTTTTTCTTTCCAGCACATAATTAGCTACAATATAAATTTTTCTGAATTTTCTAATTTTGACTCTTCAGATTTCTTATGATGAATCACTAGAAAAAAATTACTGGCATAAATTTGCATTGTGTTTACAAATAGTTTGGATAAACTTGTTACTGTTTAATATTTACATTAAATAAATTTTCTAAAGTGTATGTGCTATTTTAATTTCACTTATTTAAAGTTCCTTACCCTCATGAAGGATATTTATCCATTATTTAAAGAAAGAAAGAAAATAATTTTTTTTCAGTAAATATTGTCTCTAAATTTTTGTTACCATTTTGGTGGCCTCTTTTATTCTTAATAGCAGCTACTAAACACATTAATTCCTAATCTTAGAAATACAATAAATACAGAATCTAGAGGTGTATGTTAAAAAGTGAAAGGGCACCAAAATATTATTGGACTTAGAGGTGGGAATATGTGCAGATCTGTCCTACTCCTATGATTGTATATTTTATTTCTATAGCTGACACCTCCCAAATAAATCCAACATCACTCATGTGTAATTGCATACTCTAAACATCTGATGTGTTTCACTAACTATTTAAGGGTTGCTGTAGTATTGCTATTGACTGTGTTGACTATGGAGGAAATACTTGAGCTGCAATTTATATTTCATGCATTTTCTCCACACTGCCCATGAAAATACAAGCTTACTGATACAGGCTGTGAATGATTATGTAACAGTTAACAAATATAACCAAAGCTTAATGATAGTTTGAAAAAAAAATAAATCTTTCCATGGTCTTTTGTGGACAACCACATGAATTTGTTATTGATTCAGTTTAATAATGGTAGGAAACCTAATCCCTAATCTATCAAACATCATATATACAAAATGCAATTAGGAAAAAGAATTAATAATTATATTAATTAAAATTAAAACAATTAAACTGAATATTGATACATTTGCTTACAAAAGTATAACGTAAATTTCCTATAAAAAGGCGTATATTCACAACTTCATCAACACATAGTAGTTGGTGAAGTGACCCTATGAATTTATAAATTCAAATAGAAATCTGCTATGTTTTACCATGGAAGATACAACGTAATATGCCTAAGAATAGCAGTCGTTTAAGGGCCCTATAAATTTATAAATACAGACAGAAATCTGCTATGTATTACTGTGGAAAGTACAAAGTTATGTGCCTAAGAATAGCAGTTGTGTAGATGAAAATTTGCATATGAAATTCTGTGCTTCTCTGCTATAGCTTGAGAATTTTCTATCACTTAAAATGGGTTATATTTCAGGGTTAGTGAAATAAACCTTTTCCCAACAGAGAAGGAGATTAAAAGCATTTTTGGGAACTCAGGTAGTTTTGTAGATAAGGCAGTAGTCTATAATAGCTTGAAGACCTGTGCTGGAGATGGATCTACTTGTCTCCTTAGGGCCAGCTGCTGGAATTAGATCTTATTTCTGTCACCTGCTTCTCCAGCAAATCATACTCTCAACTGCTTTCTCTTGCTCCGTCCATGTCTGAGTCGACTGGTGGCTCATGTTCCTCACTCCAGCTTGTTTAGGTTTGGATTTGAAAGTCCACAATCCCTAAGTAACAACTATTAATTTTTCATTGCCACCATGAATTTAAAAATCTAGAAATTGTATGTGTCTGCTGTTCCAAAGGTAATTGTGGTGAGAGAAATCAGTTTGTTCAAAAGGAGTAATCAGTCATCGAGCTAAAGCTTTTAATTCAATTAACCGGTTCAGCTAACACAGGGCACTTTGTTTTAGTGTCCTGCATAATATGATGCTTGTCTTGCAGGGTGTTATCCATAACAGAAGTAACATTTTAGCAGGTCAAGAAGAGATGGTAAAGTAAATTGTAAGGTGTACCTGCATGTCCTGTTAATTGCTATGAACCTTTAAATTCCTTCACTGCATGTTATTCCTGATTAGAATAAAGAAGTAGATCTATGGAATTTTTTTTTTCCTGAACTCTGAAACCCATCTGTGCACCCATACACACATACATACACACATACATGAAGCATGTAAATATATATATGTATGTGTATATGTATGTATGTATGTATGTATGTATGTATGTATGTATGTATGTATAAAACATCTCTGAAAGAATTCCTGGAAAGTCTTAGGTTAAAAACATCTTTATCCTACTGATCAGCATTTAAATTAGTCATCAAAGTAAAAAATTATTTCCTTCATAACTAGGAAAACTTTTAATGTTTTAAGAATTGCAGCACAATTCATAAGGGTGATTAAACTGACAGTGTACTTAAGATGAAAAAGGAATCTTGCCAATTGCTATCTCTTCTAGGAGACAAGAAATCTTTTTGATTTCTCATTCAAGATACTATGCAGCTCAGTAATTTTGCTCTTGGGTGTATTGAGTTGGATGCTATGCCTTTTCTGTGCCAGAATTAACATATTTAAACTTGGATCTTTCTCAGGTTTATCCTCAGGGGTACCATCACATAATGCCTCCACTGAGCTAATGAGTAGAAGTGAGAGGAAACCAGAAAAAAAGAAGCTGTTACTGAGAGCTTGGATTCTGGGGTACCTGGTCAGATTGAGAGACAGGGGTTTTATTATATGGTTTATGGTGTAACACTGATTCCCAGATTTCTATAACTGGAGCAGGGAGGTATACTGCCTCAGAAAGATTTGAAGTTGTGCTTCTGCTTCATGATTACAGGAAGTTATTTTTTTCATTTTTACAGTTGCAGTGCTATGAGTCTCAGCACAGATTAATATCTGCCTCATTTTGACAGAAAAAAATGTTTTGATTAGCTGGTTTTAGATGATCAATTTTGGCTTGAGAAGAGCATATGACCTGTCAAGTCATGAACATGAGCAATTCTTAGTGAAGAACAGTGCAATAAATGTGATTCTGTAAAATTGGTTCTTTTTGACAAGACCTATGCATCCAAACACAAAATTGGCAAATCTGTGTGTATCAGGAAGGTCCAGAATTTGTCTGCATAACAGTACTCCATAAGAGATTCAGAGTTGTAATAAATAGATATGTTAGCACAAGAAATTTTCCTATATTAGAAGTATCAGGACTTTTTACTGGTAACAGTTGCATTTCCAGAAATCCTGGGCAAATGGCAGTTCCTGGAAACACTCATGCAGGATTTCATTAGAAAATCTAAGGCAAAACCAAGAAAGTAGGACTGTTAATACTTTTGCTATTAATGGTGTTCTTATTTTCATATATTTGTTTGCATGAATGTGTATATCTATGGATATACCCATATTTTATATATAAGTGCAAGATACTGAAGAGTCACTTGTTTCTGAGCTTAAAAAATAAAAAAAAAGGACAGCATTGAATATGTCTAGTAAATATTAAGATATACTGTTTTAAGAACAAAACCAAATAGATCTGCTGATTTAGATTCCATTCTAGATCTAAACCAGGAACTAGATCTAGAACTATATTGAGATGCTGTTCAGAGCAGTACCAATTTGCCAAACATTTCAATTTATATATGAATTAAACCCAGTATTTTCATGCTCTAAGTGTAGTTATGAATATTGACTTTTATGCATTGAAAATATACTTTCTCTTTGGTAAAGGAGGCTGAAGGTAGTTATCACTCTCTACAACTCCCTGAAATAAGGTTGTAGTGAGGTGAGGGTTGGTCCCTTCCCCCTAGTGAGAAAGGATAGGACAAGAGAGAATGACATCAAGTTGGGCCAAGGGAGGTTTAGGTTGGATGTTGTTCCAAACCAGTCCTGAGGGCAGGGTAACTGAGATTCTTGCTAGCAGTAGATCCCTTCAGGCAGATTAGAGTGAAACAACACTCCATGACCAATTATCTGTGTGTACATGGCAGGTTTATTTTAGAACAATTTGATTGCAGTGAGAAAGAGGTCTAT
Source organism: Anthoscopus minutus (assembly GCA_013399455.1). Taxonomy (NCBI): domain Eukaryota; kingdom Metazoa; phylum Chordata; class Aves; order Passeriformes; family Paridae; genus Anthoscopus; species Anthoscopus minutus. Next base: position 40,453 of record VWYI01046106.1, on the reverse strand, counting down.
AACCATTTTGGTTATTATCTATGGAAATAAAACAGTATAGAAGTGTAAAGATGTCACTTGAGAAAAATTATTAGGAAAAGAAAATAAAAATAAAAGTAGATAGTGAAGAGGAAAGAAAGAAATGCCCATCAGTGGGTCAGGTGACATGATCTGATTGTTGTGATTTTGATGCCCATTGGTCAAAGTGATGATCTCAGTCTTGATCCCTTAGGGGTGAGGGAAGCCTGCATAACATAAAGTTCAATATGTTCATGTACAGGTGAGAATGCCCAGGTACCTCCCTGGGGAGGAGGCAGTTAAAGTGTTGCAGTGCTGCAACACTGTCGATCATGCACAATCCTCTGGTGGAGCACCCCAGAAATGAGTCTGAAGGCAATTTGGGTATTTTTGATTGTTTATGACACCTTCTAAAACAGGATGGCTGCCTGTCATGCCAGTGTAGTCGAGACAGGTATGCCCCACCAGAAAGGATGAATATCTCTGGGCTTTTTTGTGAGTGGGAATGTCCTGATACTACATGAGCCAGAAGTATATGGGAGAAAATTGACATGATAAAAATATTATTCCACCTTGTAGAATCTGATTTTCACTGTTTAATTTTGATACATATTTAATCTTTCATCTTTCCTTACAGGTAGTTCTCCATGTGTGGACGTAGTTGTTTAGATTCACTGATTTTGAATTTCCCAGTGGATAAATTACTAGTATTTTATACAAAACACATTTTTTCTTTTTCAGAAGGGCCCACTCCTAATGTTAATCCCAAGCACTCACATTCTACCCTAGTGCTCTTGAAATGTTTTGCCGGCATCTCTGGATAACTTAAGAAGTTTTGCACAAAAGTTCACATCTCAGTATATTTATATAGTCATATATAGTCATATTTATATTTCACTATAGTCATACTGAAAGTGGGCAGATGATTTTTAAATAGAGACAAATAAAGAGCAGACACCTAAAGTTAGGTGGTAGGAATCCCATCTTATTCCTACTTATCAACTGTGAACCTCACCTAAGTTTTGTGCATCTTAACACCAAACTATATGGCATAGTTACTGAAATGTCCAAATGGGTCTGTGTCAGTTTTTACAGGTTCACTTTGGTAACACTTGATGCTGGAATTCTTAGTTGTTGACACTGGGCTTTCCTGATGTTACTTCAAGCAGAATTTTAGTCTGGCTAATTAGCTGCTTTATTTCTGTTGTGCTTGTTTGCTACCTGCCATATGTATTTTGGAAGCTGAATTTAGTGGTGTTGTAAATTATGCCTTGATGTTATATTTTAAAATAATTTTAGTACCGTGTTAAAAGGGCATTGGCATTTGTCTAGTATTTTTGATATGAAGAAATCTGTGGCCCACTTATAAAAATAATTAGTATAAATTCTAAGAATTAGTTATCTGTAATCCTTCAGTATGGATAAGCGCTTCAATATAAAACTAAATTTATAGAACCATTAATTTCACATTTATATTGCAGGATAGAGGAAGAAAAGAATATTTTATCAGAATTTCAAGAGGATTTGAACAAGTTAATTTTATGGTTAGAGGAAACAGACAGCATTATTTGTATTCCCCTTGAACAAGGGAATGAAGACCAGTTGAGAGACTGCCTGAGCAAAGTAAAGGTATTGTAAGCTCTATTATTAATATTTTATTACTTTATCAATTTTACATTTAAAAAAATTTAAAGCTATTTTCTAAAATTATTTCTGACATCAAACACAGCATTCATATAACTTTTTTAGACAAATCAAATCTGGGAATTTCAAAACCCAAGTACAAATATATATTGATCTCATTAAAACCAGAAGAGTAATGGAAGATCCACTGAAAGAAAAATATCCTGAAACTAGCAAATTAATCGTTATCTTTTTCATCCTCAATTCTTAATTCAGAGCATGACTGGTTTATATGTATAGCATTTCTTTATAGGTGTCTTGTTAACATTTAATAGCTTCTCACTTCCTAAATGGTATTCAGTATTTCACAAGAGGATCCAGAACTGCATGCATAATTATAAATGTCAACTCATTAAAATATCGCTGCAACATTTTCTAGACTAAACAACTAGCTGACTTTTTTTTAAGATTACTTAAAAAAAATCCCATCAGAATATTAAATATTTGTTTTTAGGGGCTGGAATATTTTCATGAATATGTTAGAGTTTGTTGCTGCTGATAAATATATTCAACAGAAGTTCCACTGTTTAGTTTCTTGAATTGTGTTCTGTACAATGACTATTTTTAAAGACTTGTACAATAATAAATTAAACTGTAATTGGAAAATGTCTATTATTTATAGAACATATGCTTAAAGGTTTTCCTTTCCTCCCTTGAGGATAAGGACCTAGTTATCCTTTCTGTAAATCCAAGTAAAACAAATTCAGCTAGTGATGAATGGAGCATTAAAGAATCTGAAGAAAACTTGTCAGTTTGTTCTATCCTTCTCACAACAAAATTAGAAAAAAAACCCTAATGCATTATTTAATAAAAATCTATCTTCAAGTTTCTTTTTAGATAAAAAAAGGATAACTATCATTTCAGGAAATGGAGACTCAACCATGTGGTGGGTTTGTCTTTCTGTTTAGCAGAAGATGTCATTGAGTTGGTCAGGGACTTTGGAGGCTCTGTTGTTGAGGAGATCCAAGGCAAAGAAATACTTTTAAGGGGTGCTAGATGCATCTTACAGTTTGCAGAAATAATTAAGGGTTTAAAGACTAAATAGATTGTTTAAAACCAGGAAAGCTCTACTCTTCACAAATACAACTATTTCCTCTATAGTATTCCTAAGAGATATATAATCCAAAATTAAAAGTGCTAGGATTTCTTATTTGTATCTTGTATTTACAATCCACTTTCTTTTAGACCTGCACAAAAGGCAATACATTCTAATGGAGCAAATAATAGTGTATTACCTTGCAGCATGGCTCATTTCATACTTACCTGCTTTTGTTAATAATCAAGAACAAACAAGGAAAAACCCCAGAACAATAAAACCTGTGAAGCAACATTAACCTTACTTGATATATTAAGTTACTTTAATAATATAAGCTTTCAGTAACAACATACGTGATTGAGAAGTGGTACATTTTGATGCTACCTTGCATTTCCTTTCTGGTTTTTTTTGTTTGTGTGGGTTTGGTGGGGTTTTTTTGTGGTTTTGTTTTGGTTTTGTTTGTTTTGGAGTTTTTGTTTGTTTGTTTTTTGTGAACATACATAAGCATTCTTAATTAAGAGGTTAAACTGGGGTGGAGGGCTTTTCACCACATACCATCTGGGTGGTGTTCACAGCCTGGAACATATTAAATTACTACTACAAAATGCTTGCTCCATACCACATTACAAGATTATTAAAATTGATATACATGAAGTATTGAGTGTCCAGGTCTGAAATTTATAAAGTAGTAGTGAATAATATCATGAGAAATCCTGTACTTTGTCACATAAAACTCTCTTTAGACTTGATTGATCAACACAGCCTCTTTTGGGATTTTTTTTTTAGCCTTCTACATTCAGAAAGCAACACTTATTTGGTCTTGAATTTAGTGTATTCCTTTGGTTGATAAACAAATCAATAAGGGTCAAGATAGGAGAGCTGAAAGTCCTACCACAGTTCATCTTAACTGCTGTATTTGTCTGTTCCAGTTAAGAGTTGGAGAGCTGCCACCCCACAAGGGAATACTGAAACGATTAAATGAAACTGGAGGAATAGCACTTGGAAGTGCATCACTGAACCCAGACAAAAAACATAAGCTTGAGAATACACTGAAGGAGGCTAACCATCGTTTGTTAAAGGTTAGACACATTACTGATATAACTGTGATATAAAATTTTAATCTACAGTGAATATTTGCATTATATATTTTCTGGTATGTATAATTTTTCTCTGTGTGAAGAGGCATTTGTTTGCATAATGAATCTGAGGAAGAAAAATGGGTACAATACACTGCTGTGAGAAACAGTGATAGCAAACCAAGGCCATTAGTGACTGGAGTGATGATGTTGCATTCAAATACACTCCCTAAATTACAGTTTTTCTACTTAGGGGTGGAATACACAGCATCATTTTTGTAGCCTGGTGCTTTTGCTGGAACAGCAAATATTCCAGGCTTTGTGATTCAGGTGTGTGAGAAGAAAATGTTTGATTTCTTTATGGAACACTTCCCAAATCTCTCCTGTTTCCAATCCCAAGGCAGACACTGCACATTCCACCACACTTCTTCCAACCCTGAGCATTCACTTCTGATTTCTGTGCAGCAAGGTACCACATATTTTGCTTTCTGGGATCTCCATACTTATAGAAAGAAGTAAAGGAAGGACTTTGTTCCATTTTATCACTAAAACAGCATTTTTATGTGTTGAAAACTGGTGAAAATTAGTAGCAAATCAGGTAAAGATAGGTAGATTATTTGAGTGTTTTCATGGTAGAAATGACAGAAAGCATTGTCCAGAGGACTACTTCTCCAGGTATGGATTAGCCTGCTTGGAAACAATCAAGGTAGAATCAGTTGAAGGATTTCTGTTGCAAAGTCAGAGGATGTTAACCTGTGTTTGTTAAAGTTACCTGGATGCTGCAGCAAAAAGGAATAATTCATTGTATTAAGCTCAGGGGCAGGGGGGGAAGTAAGAAAATGAGCAAAGGCAAAGTAGAGTTTCTGGTCAAGAATAATACATCCTGGGTTTTTTGTTACAATTTACATAAAGACAGTTGAATTTCAACCTCAGACCTGAGAAATAAAAAGAAACTTCGTTATACTTTTACTAGTTTCTTCCTAACAGGAGCCGTCTGGCAAAGTTCAGAATATTAGCTAATGACTCAGGCAAAAGTGGATAATAAATATTGATCACATTCACAAACACCAGGTTGGACACATAAATCATTATTTCAGTGGTTGGGCAGAAGTATTTTTTTCTCTATAAATGGGCTTCTGAAATCAATGTATATAGAAGAATTCAGAGCACTTCAAGATCAAAACAGTGTTATCTACTGGCTGAAGGAAGCATGTATATAGCTGAATTCAGGGACTGTGTTAATACCTAAGCTGTGATTTTAAAAAGCTATAGTTTTTAAGAAAAAAACTTTTCATCAGATTACATAAATGCATTTTAAGAAAATCTGCAATTTGTCACTGAATGTAGAATTTTACAGAATTGTTATATATCTAAAAACTTGGAATTTTCATTTTCTGCTGGCTGATGCAAAAAATTTTTCAGGTCTCTTGTCCAAATCAGAGCAACCATGAACATTGTTGAAAGTACTTAGTTTTGGATTAAATATGTTAGTGAATCATTACAATTTACTGATTTTTTTATAATTTTAGCTATCCTAGATCTAATGTGTCTGGCAAAATAATTATTCTTAGAATTTCTTACTTGAAAAATTTCATTTACTACTAAAAGAGACTAAACCAAGAAAAGTAACCTTCCATTTGAGGTCATTACTTAACCACATAATTTTTTATCTACCCATGGAGATGTATAAAACAGAGTTCTCATTGTCTCTTGGTCTCTGATTGTAAAGAAACTGAATAATGCATTGGTTTGGGTTGTTTTTGTTTGTTTTTTTTTTTTGGGTGTTTTATCCATTTATTTTTTAATGAACAGAAATTGAATTTGAAAATTACAATACTCAGATTCATACATCTTCTCTGAAGGTGCTCTCTTTTTCAGGTTTTCTGTTTTCCTGGTGATCTTGATAGAGGTAGAAAACAAAACAATAAGTTAGAAACTTATTTTGGGGTTCAGTAATATTTTCCCAATGATACTGAAGGGAAAAATAATTATTTTTTAAATTTGCATAGTTTTTGATGTTACTCATGATCTGTGTAGGAAACCTCAATTATTTGTTTCACTTTCTGTCTTGAAAATTTAGGATCTGAATTAAACTAGAAGTCATGGAAAGAAAGTCTGTGAGCCTGACAGAGGAACTTAATGCTTTCTTTGTTCAGCTGTAGATATGTAAGCACTGGAAAAACCCCACAGATATTTACTCTGAGCCAAAACTCACAGGATGGGCACTTTTATATTAGGCAAACTTCTTAGGTCACCTGAGGATGATTCTGTAGTCAGTGGTTTTGATGAGGATATATTTTTTGTGTTCCTCAAAACACAGTAGACAAACTATCACACAGAGATTTCTCTGGGGCTTTTCTGTCCCTCCGCTCCCTTTTAAGAGTGCAAAGGACTTTAGTCCTTTGTTTCAAAGTGTATGTTTTGTTTTCTGGCATCTCTGCTAGAAATGTATGTGTAACAGTCCACCGTTCATGATTATCTCATTTTGCAGCATGATACTGTTTCCAAGATATGAAACATACATGACAGTTACATTAAAAAATGTTAGGTCCTTATCTGGTGTACACCAGAGTAATTCTGCTTACTTCAGGGAAGCTGGGAAAATTTACACCAGCTGAGAAATGTGGCCAAATATCTCCTAAAGTTATCACAAATTTTTGTTTTGCCTTGATCTGCCAAGCAGGGGAATAGGGGACAGCACCTATGAGTCTTAACCTTCAAGGTGACATATTTGAAATAAGTCGTGTTCAAACCTTCTTTTCAGTCTCAGAAACTGTTGCCCTACAGCAATAGAAATAACCTAGAAAAGAAATTTAGTATGAAGGGAATAGCAGTCACATGAAAGTATCTTTTTAGCTTTTACTTCAGAATTGTCTTTACTTTTGGGTGTTTATATCACATGCTAATGACCTTGAGAGTAGATATGTGAAGAGTTTTTATTCCTTTGGATAGTAATAATTTTGACATTTCTTTATATAACTTTATTAAATAGTGATTCTAATATGCTGTTATCTAATACAGTATAGTTTAAGCAGAGTATGAAGATTAAAGCCCATATTTGAAAGGCATGACTTTTAAATTCTATCCTGGTTTTACTTATTGTACCCTTTCCAAAGCCAGTATTTCTTGTTAAAACAAAAACAGTACTATCTTTGTGAAGTCTTAATATTATGAAAAATGAAGTGTTTTATGACCATTTTTATGCTTTCACATCAAGAATTTTTCATTTATTTTCAAAGCTTAAAGTAACTTCTGCTGTGATAGCCAAGTAAGGTAACCACCCGGTGCTTCAAAGCATACAAAAGGGTACTCGGCACTGGAGTTTGTGATGAATTCAGTTCTTGTCATATACCACCTGCCATGGCATGTAGCAGATCTGTAATGGGTTTCTTACCTTTTACTGTGCAGTAAATGGATTGATAGATTAGGTCTGAGACCAGTGAACCATGGAATCAGAGGTTTGCTGGAAGGAGTTTATTACTCTTTAATATTATTCTTGGTCTGGTGTCAGCCAAGAGCGATGAGCTAAATTATCTGAAAGTAAGCTGGATGCCAAAATCAGCATTCTCCTCATTTATCCACCTTAGTCTTCACAACATCTACTGTATGTATTATGAAGGTTATTATAAGTGCCTGATGGAGACATTTTGTTTTGCTGCCTTTTAATTTGTCTACTAGTATTAGTTCTAATTACTACACACTGAAGAGACTATTTCACTGTTTATTGCCACAGCAAATCAATTTGTTGTGCTATATGGACAAGATAAAAATTAGAGTGGAGTGACATGGCTATAATTTGTGAACATTTTCTGTACCACCAGAACAGGCGTAGGTTGCCTTAGCTTGGTTGATCAAGCGTAGAGAAAAACAGATGGGCCCAAAAGTGCAGAAACACAAAGTCATAACAAGGTTATAGTTCATGTAATATAACTTGCCTTGAGTAGAAATTATTCATAGATTACCTGCAATGGCATAAAATTTCCAGCATGTCAGTGCAACTTAATTTGAGCTCGCAGTTGGGACTAATGCAACTGCTACTGTTGTTATTTGTAGTATGGAGGGGAAAATACGTTGGAAAATGAATGCTATAGTTTGATTTCTGTTATTTCAATTTGAAATAAGATTAGTATAACTGGCATTTTGGGGATCAGAAGGTTGACATTTTCCTGAATTTACTTTCACTTAATGAGTGACCTGATTCCATTAAATATAATAAAGTCTTTTGTTATGCTAAATTACCTGTGACAGTTTGTCATAGATGGCTAATTAAGTGTAGTCCACATTCATGTTATCATCAGCCATACTCAAAAACGGCCTCATGTATAATAAAAAATAAATTTGGTGTAAATGTTCATTGGACAAACATGGGAATGTCACAAACTCTAAGAAATAAGTATATAGGCTTAATTACTTTCTTTTTAATTTGCTTATTGCTAGCAGCTAGTATTAATTAAAATTGTAAAAGCTAAGCAAAGAAAATTGTTTATGAAATACAGTCATGCAGGGGTAAAAAGTCTGTATTAGCCAATGAAGCCAGAAAAACATGTTTAGATACATGTATGTGTGTATATATATTATACATATCATACTATCTTTCCAGCTATCTTAAAATTCCTTATTATTCTTGTTTGACATACAAATCCAGAGTATATTAATCATATATTTAAGAAGTACTTTGAATGTATGAAGTACTAATTTTCAATATATATGTGCTGGCAACTACACTGAGGTAATATTGATGCAGCTGAAATTACTTGATATCAAGTACCTTGAGGCAAATCCTTGCACATTTTTTTACAACAATGTTCTGTGCATCTGAGAGAGATTTCACTTGTAATGAACAATGCTCAGATACTACCACACACCAATCAATAGCAATGGTTTGGGATTTCTAAAACTTCAGTTCCAAGACAGACACTGCCATTGTCTGTCAGGTTTTTCATCCATCTCTATTAAGGAAGACCATAGGGGCCTAACATCAATGTTTTACTCTTTGCTGTTTATAAGATAAAGATTATACTTTAATTATATAGACTTGTCTGTATAGCAACATGCCTATGTAATTAGAATTCTGACAAATGCAATAGTCTAAAATAAACTTTTCTTCAACTCTAGATGTAGAGACAGACTGGGAATGAGAGGCTGGAAAGCAGTGCCATGGAAAGGGGCCTGGAGGTGCTGGTGGATGGAAAGCTGAACATGAGGCAGCAGTGCCCTGCAGCCAGGAGGGCCGAGCGTGCCCTGGGGCCATCAGGCCCAGCATGGCAGCCGGGCAGGGGAGGGATTGTCCTGCTCTGCTCTGGGCTGGGGCAGCCTCACCTCCAGTGCTGGGGGCAGCCTTGGGTGCCACGATATAAAACAGACATGAAACTATGAGAGAGCATCCAAAGGAGGCCATGAGGATGGTGAAAGTCCTTGAGGGGAAACCGTGTGAGGAGGGGCTGAGGTCCCTTGGTCAGTTCAGGCTGGAGGAGACTGAGGGGAGACCTCACTGCAGTCACAACTTCCCCATGAATTCTGGTGGTGTCCTGTTGATCATCAAAGACCGTTTCTTCTGGTCATCTCAGTGGTGAGGGTCCCACAGAACACAGAGTTCAATGAATTAATACATGTTCAGGCAGGTGGGAATGCTCAGGCACCTCACCCAGGAGAGAAGTTTGACAGTCTCTTGCAACAGGCTCTGGATCTCTTGCATCACTTTGCATCACATGCAGTCCTCTGGTGTAAGGCCTTAGGAATGAATCTGGTGGACATCTCAGGGATCTTTGATGGTTTATGACACCTCCTCAGCTGCCTCTCACATGAATGTCCCGTGTATGTGGCTTTCTTGGGGTGAGGAGTTTTACAACTGAACCAGTTTGTGTAAAGGAGATGGAATCTTGTTACATACCCAAAAACTCTCATCCTACTGCCCAGAACCCATCCACAGCTAATTCTCAGCACATCTGCTGAGTTTGGCTTTCTTTGTGGATTCATTCTTTTTCCCCCAGCCTTGTTTTCTTTTCCCTAGACCTGAGATAATTGGAAAATAGTCCAATCACCTTTATCTTACCTCAAGCTCCCATCACGCTTAGTTCACAGTGCAGCTCCCATCAGGAAGCACATTCATGTGGGGAGAGGGCTTTGGTGCTCACAGTTTCTTTATATAAAATTGCCATCATGGGCAAAGTCCTAAGTTTAAGCCCTTAACCACTGCAGTCCCTCACAGAGCAGTGTGAAACCTGAGGGATATATATGCTACTTTCTGCTGTAAATCAGGGAAGGACATTTAGGGCATTTTACATTTCTTTTAAAATAATTTTCCTGTCAGAATACCTTTCATTAAGAATTACTGAAAGAACTAGACTCTAAAGCCTTTGTGGCTGCTTTTGGATTTCAGGAACTGAATCAGAAAAGAATATAAAGAAATTCCTGGACTAGATTATTTAGCAGAGATTTAAGGTGGAAGGACTTGTTAAATGTCCTTGACAAAGGAGAATTGCTGAGAGTGGAGAGCAGAATGAATGACAATTAGTTACAAGTATCACATATAAAAATACAGATATTCTGAAGACTGTGATATACATGATCATATTAGCATGGAAGAAAAACAAAGCAAATCTTTGAGGTGGGGGAATATGTTTGCTTTTAAAAATCTAGACAGCCAGATGAAGCAGAAAATTGTTTGGGGCATTGTTTTTTTGGAATGCTTTAGTTTTATGCATTGATGGAAAAAAAATAGATTTTTCTAATAAAAATGAAACTTGAAAATATTTCAAATATTCCATTGAGAAGTTTTTAACAAACAAGACCAAATAAACACCTGCCAAGGTCAGGTCCTGGGAGCCTTGCAAGGAAATGTTAAATGCTAGATACAAAGCAAATAAAATTCTTCTATATATAGCAAATAAAATCTTCTATACATATTTTTAGTAGCCTACTTTAATCTTCCTCTACTAATACAGTCTTTACTCCAAATTTGTCAGAGACACTATGGCTTATAAATATTCATGAGTTTAAAAGAATTACATAGATTTTGTTTTAAAGTCAATATTGAGTTTGCTAATGCAAATGGCTCAGTTAATTAACTAAATGGCATCCTAAACTGAACTTATATGAAACTCTTTTGTACACTGTTTTTCATGAAGAAATGATGCATATAAATCAACCTTTCCCTCTTACATTTTAAATCATTCTTTAGTACATGCTCTAGGGAGAGTGATTTTGAGCAGATCAAACTTTCTGAATAGTGGCTATAAGAATTGCTGTTTCATATAATCACCTTATAAGTGCTATGGAAGTGTCAGTTATGATTTATCAATAAGTCTGGATTGAAGTTTGCATTTAATGGGTGTCATAACTTCAGTTATTTCTTTACTATCCAAGTCCTCCTTTGGATGACATCAAACCTGCTTTCAGTCCTGTTATGCTCTGGGCTGTTGCAGTATAGCCAGTCACTGTTTCTTCTTTTCCTAATATTTGACTTTTTTCAGAAATGGAATGGTAAAGATGAAGCTACTGCTTGATTTACATTTGGTAAGCGAAGAAATTCTTCATACAGAAGAATTTTCTCTATACAAGCAATTCTGATTTTTTTTAAACCTGACTCTATCAGTTATCCTATTTTTTGAAGCCCATTTTCATGAACTGCTTTGTATATCCAAGTGAACCTCCCAAGGGGGACAAACAAAAATTACATTTTTGAAAGTCTTCACAGATATCTTACAACATACTTTTGCTCATGTTTATTGCAGTTTATCTTGTTACGCGTATTGGGATAGCTAAATTTTAATCCACTCTCAGATTCCTCAAAATAAGATCCACTTATAACTGCTGTCCTATTAGAGTTTGGTGAGGCAGATAGCAAGAGAAAGGCGTACTTTAGTATTGCAGGAAAGAAACTGATATATTTTCACTGCTGTTAAAATTTTGGAATTTTGGGATTTCTTCGACCACTAAGAAAATTCTTCATATTAATTTTTGAAAATTTACATGTTGGAGAGAAGCATGTCCTCATCTATATTCTCAAACAGCTGGGTGATAACTACATTATTTTCTCTTTGGTTGTTTCAGGTAAACAGGGAGAGTTTGATTTGTGAGGGAGAAGTGATATTTGAAATCAGGCATCAGTCATTCAAAATATAATATACACAAGTCATTTCAGTGGCCTTCCTTGCTTTTGTTTATAGTGATAACTTACTAGGCAGACCCTGTGGAAAGCATTTCCCTGTTTTCACTCTGCTGCAGGTGTTGCCTTATGGCCACTGTTACTATTGGTTGTCACTCTTAGAAAAAGAACTTCAGCCATCGTCTGATAAAACTTAGTGGTCTTTCTTAAACAGGAGGGAAATACATAAGTTGCCAAAGGGAAAGAAAGAAAGAAAGTAACCACTGGATAGTTACCCCAAGGCAACAAGGGAATAAAAGGAGGATGGGGCTGAAAGCAAAAATGTAAAAGAGAGTACTGAAGTGGGACATTAGCTGCTGCTCATTCATCCCTGGAGGCATCCAGGAACTTGCAGGAACTCATTCAGACAGCCCAGAAACAACAGCTGTGGGACTGTTGTAGCTCCCACCAGGATCGGAATCCCAGCTCAGGGATGCAGCAGCTCCCAGAGCCGTGAAGAACAAGGTGGAAGGACTGTAAGTAAAACAGTGGGGAAAAATAGGGAGGGGCCCATCTCCACGTGTGCTCCTCTGCCACAGAAGGAGCGTAAATCTGAGCAGCCAATCATCATGTCCATGTCCATTACTCCATGGAGATTTTCCAATTTATGCTTCTGGTGAGCTGCAGAATTAGCTCAGGAAACAAGCTGTCCCCCAAGAGACAGTCTGCAATAGTACCTTGGCTTGATAGGCAGAATTGTAATTACCTTAGACTCATCAGGCTCTAATTTGATCAGCCAGCCTGACGGGCTTTATGCCAGAGCTTACAAAAAATCCCAGAAACAAATGGGCTAGCAAATGAAATCCCTGATAACCAGACTAAGGCTCTGTCCCACACAATGGCATGTGGCACATTACTTGGATTTTACAAAGAATTGTCTTGTTAAATGCTTACCTGTAGCCCTAACCTGAGTTGGTGAAAGTTCTTTAATTATTTACTGTTGTTCTTTTTATCTCTGTGGTAAAATTAGATGACCCTACCACATATAATTAACTGATTCATATTTACATAGATTTCTTTATTTTTATATTAAAAATATAATAATCCTATGTTTGTGATATAATTTTAGAGCAGGATAAAATTTGTAAGAGGCTGCATTTACTTAAATTACAGTTAATGTTTCATCATAGATGGGATAAATAAATATTTTGAAAACAGTGGTTGAAGTACATCATGTCACCAAAACTTACATCTGCTGTTCTGGCTGGAATATGCCTTAGTATATAATTGGTTATTTTCCTCTTTCTCTTCCTCTCCCTAAACCTCTACAAATTTTTGTTTCTCTCTCCTGTGTTACACCCAAAATACTTGATTAATGTTGATTGGAAGCAGATTAATTTAAATCTTGGATCGTCAGAAGTCAGCTTGGATTTTTATCTGCCTATGACTACCTATTTGCTTTCTATGTTGTGTTTCTGTGGAACTTATTTACATTAATATAAAGCTAGTAAACATTAGAGATTAACATTCAAAAGTTGTAAGGAAGATGAAACCAATCTTGTATGAAATTAGGCCAAGGTCTGCATAAATTTTGTGTTAATACATAAGGGAAATTAATGCATTTTTAATAGTTTTCTTTCTTTTCTGAGGCCATTCTGGAAAAGCAGATATTTTATTATATTTTAAAATTTAAGTAAGATAGTAAATGTAATTTGCTTCATGGATCAGTCTTTATGAATATTATGAGGTGGCTATACTGAACAATTAAGGCAATGTAATATATGACAAATCAACTTCTTGAATTACAAATATCCCTTACATGCCGTCTAAAAAACCATATGCAGAGATGTGTAGAGAGATTATCCTAGTACCTACAAATCAATGTTCTCATACCACATTTTTAAAGAAAATACATGTCATGAGACACTTGTGGTCCTTGCATTCTCCTGGCAGGTGGTGGTTCAGTTTTAGTATCACTCATTGCTTACATGACTCTGACTTTGGATTTACTGTCTTCTGAAAAATGTCATCATTAGGGATTAGAAGTACAGGGCACTAATACTTCTGTAGCCAGGCAATGTGGTAGTAATGCTATCTATTAATGCTTAACTTAAAGATAATAATGCTGCTTAACTTTACAGGGAATGTATTTTATAAATCACGTCTTACAGATCTCATGTTTTGCAACTTTTAAGAGGGTCACTTTGGTAAAAAACATGCTTAAAAAAATGAACACTGGGAAACCCTGCTTTTCATTATATGGAAAACTAACCATATTTCTTGGCTGATTTTACTGATAAACCTCTCTTGTTCTGTGTCTGCCCAGAAGCTATATTTGCTGCTTCTTTTTTTTTTTTTGTAAAGTACAGATGGTTTCTCCCCTAGCGTATGTTTGCAATGCTGCCCATTGTGTGGTGTTGTGACATTTCACCTCTCTAGCTAGAGAAAACAGTCTAAGGACAGCATGGTGTTCATTTATTATTGCCAGCCTGTTCCTCCAAGTGCTGTTCCTCCCATTTACTCCAAAGTGCATCAGAGCTGGTGAACTGTGCCATTCACTGATTCTTAATTTCTAATATTGTTGGCATAGAAGAATGTGCTTAGTTAAAAATCTGACTGCTTTGAATGCAAATTAGAGAACCAAGTTTCCTGATCTGAATTGATGATACATTTCTTCATTATTTTTCTTCACTGTGTGCATCTGCTTATGCATATATGGATCCAATTGGCAACTCTAAACACCTTATAAGAAAACACATGCTTATAAATATCTACATTCAAGATGTCAAGAAAGGTTAGCTATAATTCAAGTGATCAATTTCATGTCTTCAATTTTTTTTCCTAATTAAAAATTGAGCTTCAAAACAATTTAGTATACCATGATAACATTTCCTTTTTTTTACTAAAAATACTAAAAAGCCTGATGGTAAGGCTTGATTTATTTTTTAATTGTTTTAGGTTTCTGTATGCGTGTTATGGTTTTTTGCTGGGTTTTTTAAGACAGACTGTGTTTCAACTAAATTGCAAGATTCCTGCAATAATAATTTGATTATTGGGTCTACTCTCTCTCTCCCTTCTTCAAGTATATAAAACTTGTATTTTAACATTTTATATGAATGTATATATGTGTAGCATTAAATTGTTGTGTAGTTTGGTTGTGGTTTTGTCACTAAAACAATGACTTCTGGTATTTTTTCAGGTGTCCAAAGATCTTCCAGAAAAACAAAAGGAAATAGAGATTCTGCTAAAGGATTTTGTTGACCTTGATCAACAGCTAAATCAGGTGATATTGTGGGTAACACCTGTTAAGAACCAGCTAGAGCTTTACAACAAAGTGGGTCAGCCAGGAGCCTTTGATATTAAGGTAAATTTACCTTCATTTAAAAAAAACATTGGAGTACTTAGTGGTCAAAATTCTGTTGCAGGGTCAGCTGTATGGTGTTTATTAATGTAACTTTGAGGCAGAAGTCAGCAATAGTTCCCAAAAGTTCAGAGATCTATGAATTAAGGAATGGGTTCTAGTGAGAGGGCAGATTATAGCTAATGGTTCCAAGATGATAATTATTTTTGACATATTGTATACATGAAACAATGGCCCCAAAAGTCAATGCATCAAATTTTGATATAAAGTGAACTGAAAATCACAATATTAAACCTTAAAGGTATTTCATTAAAGCTACTATGACTACATGAAAATCAGAATATTTAGGACCGTAATGCAATTCTGATATTACAAAGGAAGATATTTAATCGCACAGGTAACACTCCAGAATCAATAAAGAAGATTATCTAATAACTGTGAGAAAAATATTTGTAATCTGATCTGTGATACATATTTAAGTATAAAAATGATGCCTGCTTATGAGTTAAGTGAGGCCAGAGGAATTAAGGCAGAAATATACTGTCTAGAATCAATGGCCCTGCTGGGTGTATACTTAGACCTTTTGGTCTTGCCTTTTATCTATGCATATATGGTCTTCAAATAAACTGAGGAAATATTTAAAGTACTATAGATAATCAAAATCTCTGAGGTTATAGTTTATAGTAGCTCAGCATCTTGTTCACATAAAGGGAGATTAAACAGAAGACATTTTGTTTTGTTTTGTATCAATTTGATGGTGCAATTTTTGGTGGAAAATAAAAAAAATATAAATATTCAAAGCTTTTCTTTCCTTGCATGAGATGGAATAATAGCTGCTCCTGAAGAGGTATGGTTTTACAGAGCATGTTCATTAAGTTTAACTTAGTTTCTGCTAAGGAACTGGTTTAATGCCCACACACTTTTTAAGCCATACAATCGCATTATATAAAATACTGAATCTCACGTCCTGTTGCAGTCTTGTAATTGACAGAATGAGTTCAGCAATGGCATTCTTTCCCTTTCTAAAAGATAGAATTAGTGTAGTTTCTTACAAATGTCATTATATGTACTAAATGACGGATGGGATTTTGGTCTAAAGAAAACTAAGGGTCCTTAGCTCATGTAGTTTAACAAAACTTTTTATGTGATTCATATATTGTTCTATTTTGTTCCTTTATTTCTAGAATGATTCTACCATCGAATTTTATATTAATAAATTGAAAATAGGCTAAATTTCTACAAATTATAGGACTATTGTTTTCCATATTTACTGTGACTGAAATGTTCTGCTTGGCTCTTCCACTTGTAGTGATGTGACTAGAATACTGCTGAAAAATAGTTGAAAGAACAGGGAAAAAAAAAATTAAAAACCTGTTGTCCTGAAATGGAGGGAGGGAATCTTGAATGCCCTGAGATGAGGGAAACAATGAGGAGCTCCAAAGAAACTCAAACACTCTTTCTCTCTGTGAAAGATTCCACTATATTTCTTTCACAGATAAATTTATATCACATTCCTGTAAAGGTTGACTAGTTTTTGTTGTAGATCACTTAGTTGTGATCTAAAGTTATAAAGACTTTAAAGATTATAAGGACTGTAATCATATGAAGTGTATATTTGCTTCTTATCTGCATGTTATCTATGTGAATTGCTTTTAAAAGGCATAGATTTAACTTTAAGATGTTGAATTTGGGTTTTTTTTGACAGAGAGAAACTTGTATATTTATGACTCTTTATTAATTATCTCTGAAGGCAAATTATATCCTCAGTGCTTTTTTTTAAGATTAGGCAGAGTAAAACCATTAATAATTACAAAACACATTAAGAATGAGTATATATAATTTAGGAAAGCAGCCAATTCTTGACAATGTTCAATTTTACACTCAACTTCAAACATTCAGACACATGCTAACATGCTGTCTGTACTACTCTGGTTCGAGCTTGGACATACACGCTCTCTGAAATCACTGTTGAAATGTTTATATTTATGTGTATTTTTAAATTGCTCTCCTAATTGCAATTTAAATTAATTTAAATTGCTGTGGCTAAAGTTTACCTTTAAAAAAGCAAGGATGTGTATCCTACCTATGGAAAGGATGCAGCTTTTGCTCTGGTATTCCCAGATGCTGTATAAATATTCACCATTTATTCTACAACCATTTTAATGCCTTCACTAATATCCATAGAACACTAAAGTATCTCCTGTAGGATTTCATTACTCCTTTTCCCAGAAACAAAAATTATGCTTATGATCACCTAGTAGAATGAAAAGCATGGTAATAATATTCATCTGGATGCAAAATTGTACAAAAATCTTTTTGGATATTCTAAAATCTTGAAAGCTATGAAGAAGAAGTTTAAAACTGACCATCACACTTGTAAATATTACACTGGAGTGAAAAAAACAGGTTCATGTAAGTCCTTGGGAAAACCAGACTACTTTGATTATAGGACTTGATGTAATAGCTTTCAAATTTTAATTACATTTGAGGCATTTTATTTTATGAAATTTCTTTCAATGTTCTTCATACTCATACTAAGATTTCAAAGTAAAGGTCTCCTTTCTCCCCAGCCATTAAGTCCTACTTTGTTTTCTAACTTGTTTTTGCAGGAAAAGAGTTCTAAAATTAACATGAGTAGGTATAAACTTTAAGTATTGTAAGGTTATTAATTTATGAAAGCCATAAAATATTGCACATTAAAAATTTTCTGACCTCAGAAGCAGGCTGGAATAAATTTTAGGAACATGTGGGATTGGATAGCTAGAAGAGAAAAAGGACATGGCGGTGTGTTTATTTTAAATGGATGGCTGGGATGTCTTTAGTTAGTTAGCAATATTATATTGAAGTAATATGTCTATTTAAAAGCAAGTTTCTTGCATTTTTACTTACATTTAACAAATTTTAATTACAGAAATTTGTGGTAGCTGAAAATTATACTTGATGCACAAACTAAAGTGCATCTAAAATACCAGCTATCAATATTCTGAAAGAATTTTCCAAAATGTAGTGATTTTTTTCTCTCAAAATCATAGCAACCTTTGCTTCTGATATACAGCTATAATCTGATAACTATCACTGCATTTTCTTCCATAAATCAAGGGGTTAAATAAATGCTGGTCTTTATCAAATAGTATTGATCAATATAATATATGAATAAACAGTATTTAAAGGAGAATATCTGGGAATTTCACTTTCACAACTCACACTGATAATTTTCCATTTCTGTGAATTAATATCAGTTTAAAATCTCATCCTTTTTTCCACCGGCAAAAATCAGCTATTACAAAGAGAAGTCCCTTAAATTTACTTAGAAGAAAAATTAAATAAAATCTCCAGCAGTCTTAACCTTTAATGGTGGCACAAAAATAATTCTATGAGAGTGAAAAAGGTGCAACCAAAGGAGAAATTATTACACTTTGTTACAGAGAACTTCACAAAATACAACTTTGAAGACACAATACATAATTTGGTTTAGTGACAGGTAGAGCAATTAAAATCCCTCCTATAGCTCTCAAAACTATGTCTCTAATAGCAACTAAGAAGTGCCAGGAACATTTTTTGGACTAGAGGTTAACTGGTGCAGCACAGCTTGCATCCTTCCATCAACAATCCCAACTCCCCTAAGAACACAGTTACATCCCAAGTGCCTCTTGCTGCATCTGTGGCTGATGCTACTCCCTGACCATGCCTGAGCATTGCCTCAGACCCCTCAGTTTGTCCCATGTTGGAGGCAAAGCTCACAGTTTAATGGTGTGGGTAGTTATGCTGAATAACTTAAGCATATGCCCTCTCCCTTTTTAGTTCATTACTTCTGTCACGATTTTAAAAAATCAGGGAAAGATGAAAATTAGTTATACAAAAATAAGAGCTGTTAAGATCCAATTATTGAGAGATGTCTCTACCCAAATTAAGGTGCAAACATGATCATATGCTGAAGTCAATCATACAGATTTTATTTAACTGTAAAATGTGAGGTAAGAGAGATAGAATGAAATGGAAAAAAGAGGAGAGGGGGAGAGAGCAAGAGAGAAGAAGAGACAGAGACAGGTTAAGCAGAAGATAGGCATCACCCATGGATCCAACTGTCCTGTTGGTCTTCCTTCACCATGAATGTCTCAGTGGTGAGGGTCCCAAGTTCATTTAAAACTTTTCACTATTTAAAGACTCTTGCAACCAAAGGAATTAATGTTCATTGGCTAAATAGTCCATGGCTCCAGATGCTTAATACCTGTTGCTCCCTACGCTTGAATCCTAATTTTAGTACAAATGTACATAGAGGGACAGGCTCTTTCCTACTTCACGCTAAGGCAATTAGAAAAGAGAAGAATAGAAGATGCAGGCATAAAGACATTGAACAAGTTAAGCATGTTCCTTGGTCACCCATGTGGAGTAAGACCTTGTGGTGACCAAGGAACATAATGGGTGACTTCATAGTCTAACAATCCCTGGAATGTTCTGTGTCCTTTGAGGCTCTGGGCATCATCTCAGCTTCTAAAGTACGTACAAATGTCAGCTTAAAAAGCAGCAGAAAATGTTAAGAAAAGTGTAAACACTATTAAATTGTAGAAACTTCTTAGATATTCAATCCCAGAAAGCATATTGTACTTTGCAGCAGCTTTGCTATAAAATACATTCCCTGCTGATTTTTTTTTCTTTCAGCTCATTCTTCTATCATAACTCTAACACTTACTTCAAAGAATCACAGTATGGCTCAGTAAGCCCTAATATATTGTATGCCATTATGATTTGTCTTTGTAATTTTCTTGGCCACAATTTAGAGGCTGAAGTGCCACAATTAGGACCCACACCCTCAGTTAAGCACAATAATTTTTAGCAGTGGTGTCAAAAATCACACTTTAGCTTTAATAACTCATTACTCAATACATAGGAAATGTATGTATTGAGTAAGAGTAGAGAAAGGATTCTTCATTCTTAGGATCTAGAAAGCCTCTCTACCAGTGTTTGCTTCACTCATTTTCATCCTTAATTACAGTTTACTTCTAGAAACTGTCAAATATATATATTTTTCTTAAATTTAAGAAACTATCCAAATAAATCAACATTGAAATGCATATTTTCAGGCTACAAACTTAAAGTATTAAGATAGATCTTTTTTTCTTTGTGTTGAATTTATTTTACTACATCGACATAGTAATTTCCAAGAATAGCATAATATGTAGACTGCACTTGTGAAATACTCATGTATATGCATGGGGAAGTCATGAAATCTACATCTATAAGAAAGTCTTGACTCCTTTGCTACTTGTGAACACTGGAACACTTCCAGGTTTGCAGTGTACCAGCTTCTCATGCATGTAGAATAAATTTCTCATTGTGTCTTTTACAACTCTGTTTTCCCAAGCTTGACAGTATGACTGTCTGGGTTCATTCTTTGACCTGGGTTTACCCTCATTCTGGTAGTTATTTAGCATGATTTAGTATTCATACTTCACAAGCTTAGATGGTATCATCATGAATTTGCAATTTTACAAAATGGTGCCAAGGAAATAGGACAACAGTTGTTTACATTATAGCATGGAAAAAGATTGAAGTACTTAACAGAACATCTCTGTTTACAATACAGCTTCTGGCAGCACTGGTGTCTAAGCTATGGGTGTTGCAGCCACAGTCAGTGGATGCAGCCATGGCAGGAGAACCTTTCACCAATGCTGGGGTTCAGTTCTTACTATGTGATGGTGTTCTACATGCTGGTGCTTTTTTTCAATCAATAACTTATCTTAGTACTATTGACTGTGTAATTCCCTGATTTTCCTTGTCCTGCTTTCAATTTATGTTGATCAACTTTATTTTTCTTAGCCATTTTTCTTCCTCTGTCAATAAAAATCCACAGCTAAAGATGTGCATTTTCTGACTCCTGCACAGTCAAATGTCATGGTTTTGCTGGTTGTATTGCCACAATCTTTATTCATATAAGTAAACCTGAATCCTTGGAAGTGATAGGAATCCTAGCCTAGTGAGGCTGCTTTTCAACTTTTAATGCAACCATATCCTATCAGTGTAAAGCTGAGGCCCTGCAGGATAACATGGATGATATGAAATACTGTCTGTCAGTGAAGGAATTTTGACATGAGGAAGTTTTATTTAGCATTTTCAGATTTGCCTGGTTTGTGACCTAAACAGCACTATCTCCAGTTTTGCCTTGCTTCTTGAGCTCTCTAAGGGTAGCCTTGCTTCTTTCAAGTCTGTGGCAATTTCATAGCATTTTGATATATGTTTCCCAGGGTATTTTGGCAGTATTTTTGGCTAGAAATAGATCTATCTAACAGCAGGACATAGTAGATTTAACAGCAGAGAAAGCTGTGTACCAATTACTGAGGTGTGGACATCCATGAACTTCTAAGAGTAGGGTCTCCACCTTCCCTTTTAATCCAGGCATTACTGACAAACATTTTGCCAGGTATTATTTTTTTTGCCAAAAATATTAATATTAAAAAGAGCCCAGAAAAAAGCCCACAAATGCTGCTGGGCTATTAAAATATTATATGAAACTTTTATACAGAAACAGTTACAACTCCTGCATGTAGTATGGCTACCCTGCAGCTGAAAAATCAACAATGTGTTGTCTCTGAGATATGCATAGAATTAGTATAGTTGGTTGAGTGCAAGGTCATTAGATGCTACTCTGGTCATCCAGTCAGGACTGCTCTATAAAGTCATCCTTTCAGTTTTCTGGCTTATTTTCTGCTTGAACTGCAACACACCTCTCTCAAAAATAATAATTAAAAAATCCCAGATGAAGCCAAACCAACCAAAACTGGTTTCTAATTTCCACATATGAACAGTCATCCACATCTCCTGGTAAATTACTGGTTGAGTTAAAAACCTGCACATTTTTCCTCAGCTGAGTTTGTTTAACTGCATCTTTCTGTCACTGCTTTGTTTGCCAAACTAGAGAGAGGTCCGATACTGTATTAATAGACTGTAATTAAGTTATTTCCCTAAATCCTGTTAGTTCACCATCACTACTGTTGTTCTAATTCAGACAAGAAAGCAAATATGGAGTATCTAATTAGTATTAATTCAAAAAGCAATTCTTGTAGTGGTCAAAGCAATTATTTTTTGGTCCTGATAATAATGTGGTTATCTTTAATCACAATCTTTTTTTGGCTAAGTCAGATAATCAGAGTGTAAGTAGGAGGCAAATGTTGCTATAATGGAAGTTGTAGTCGTTTCAGCATTGTCTCTTTAATGGAACATTTAAGGACATACATGAGCACTTTGAAATGTGTTTATTCTGATCCAGTCATCCAGATTTAATATACTTAAACCTTTTAAGGATACATTATTCTGGGCATGTGGATGTAGACCTATACTTTGCACTTTGAAACAGCTTTGCCTACGGCATCAACAATTTGTGGAGCTCCAAAGTTATGGCTCAAGGAAGTTGTGCAAATACTGACCTTTATATCATCCTACTGACTGTTCCACTGAGATTTGTTTACTTCAGTTGCAAGGAAAAAGGGGGAATCTTGGAAGTGATACTGCTCTAGTTGGCAGCTTAAGAAAATACCTTCAGAAAATCTTTTTTTTATTGATTTATCCCAGCTTTTTGTTCCTCTAAATATTTATTTCCTTATAGTCCTGTTCAGTCCCAATTCTGTGTATGACAGGACCCCAAGTCATTGAGAGTTTTGATTAGAGATTCCCAGATGTCTTGCTTACAGGAAGAGCCCTAGAAAGCTTCAAAGCATGGTTAAATTCAGGCTGTTTTTGGAAGAACAGAGTGAGAATAATAGGGTTTTCTTAAGCATAATATAATCTAAATAACTGGATAAGACAGACCAGAAGTAAAAGCTTTCTTATTACAACCTACTGCAACTGTGACTAAGATAAAATTAACATTTTGCAATCTGTTACAGTCAGATTGCACTTTTTAAAAGTAGTTGGTGTAACATTTGTGGTGTGCTAAGGCAGCAGAAAATACTTTAAGTGGGAGTTAAAATCTTTTTATAGAGCAAAAAAAAACAAACTTCTTTCTAATATGTACATAGTAAATCAGTTTTATTGTGTTGTGATGTAGTCAACAAGATACTATTAGCCGAAAACAATTTTAGGACACCAAATATGTAAAGAATGAAATGTTGTGTAGTAAGATAAGAAAAGCTTGCAAATAGGCTAATGCTTACATGGTTGTAGTTACTCACAAATTTTAGCTGTTGCTGCGGATTATTTACTTTGGTATTTAGTGTTTGAAATCTAAGGATCAGTATTTTTATAAAGTCAAACAGTCTGAGTCTTCTGAAAAATTTAAATTCACAGATTTCTTCAGCCCTGCTCAATTAGCATAATAAAACTTGATTTCTTTTGTTCACCAGTCGTGCAGTTCAGAAACACCTTAGTTAATGTAGGAAAGAAGTATCTAGTACTTCTGGTAGCTTTTATTACTGATAGCAATCTTCATTTAATAACATTTTCAATTATTTTTTTCCCATCTAATATTTCAAGTTTTTTGAGTGAGTTTTTTGAGATTTTTTTACTGAATTCCTACTTCAAATACAAAATTTTGAAAGAATAGAAATGCTGCAGAAGGAATTGAACAGTATTTTTTTTTAGTGTTTAAAAGAGCCCTGGGAAATACTCTAATCTTGTCAAGGATTGGTGCACTTTAATTTTGAGGTTTAACTGAGTGGTAGTTCAGAAACAAAGGATTCATTCCACATTCTATATATTCTCTATTTTAAATGCTGTTTCACCTTCTTAGTTATCTATTATATTCTTAAAATCAATACTTTTTGATTGTGGAATTAATGCTACATTAGTGGAAAAAGTACATTAACTAGTTTAGGTCAAAGTATGCATAAAACAGAAGCTTTTTTTTCCCTTGGACTTTTTTTTTACCTTGGTCAATGACAGCAAATGTCAAAAGTACACACAAAACTTCTTATATGGAAATGAAAATACAGATATTTACCCAACCTTATTCCATATTCCTCTCTGTCTGGTTGAACAAGCTGCATAGTGTACTAAAGGCATACATCAAGTAAACAGTTTTTTGATTTCCTTCTTTTGCATTTCTGGACTTCATTTTAACGATATGCATATTACCATTGCATGCATTTACATGGGGTTCATTTACATTTAATAATTTCACAAATTCTTTGCCACTGCAATGATTTACTCTTTTTAGGATTAAATCGCCAGGGATGCTCAGCTTGATTCCAGTTTCCCTGCTGTTAAAAGAGGAACAAAAGTTGCTCTATTCCAACCTGAAGAGACAACCCTATCCTTCATGTTCTACAAATGTCTGCAGCTGGTGCTCCTTACCTCTGCAGGAGAGCTCAGGATGTGTGGGATGGAAGGAAGGATATGGGGAGAGGGCACAGAGCAGAGGTGGGAGGTGGTAGTGCCTCCTCCTCCTACCTGTTGAAAGCTTTAGGAGTCCTCATACCTCCTTCTAATCATAGGAAGAGGTTAAAGCTGCACTTTCAGGAAAATTTTTCTGGTCTTTATTTCAGCACTGCCATTTCCCCTGGAAAACAGTTTTCCAGGGTGGTTGTTACAGATTTAGGTTATTACAGATCAAGAGGACATGGAAAGGATGGACAGAAATTCAAGTCCCATTTAAGGAATGGGTGGAGAAATGACATTTCTGGATAGGAAGTGAGTTGGCAGGATTCAGAAATTCATGTTTCTATTGCTAGCTCACTGAAAACCCTGCTGACCCTTTCAAATCATCTTCTCCAGATAATATAACAAACCACTTTATATTTTCCAGCCACCTTCGATTCCAAATCCTCTTGCAATCTCAGTGGTCCTTTCTCCCTGCTTACTCAGTTTCCCCATCTTTTTCCCTTTACTCCCTCCTTACCTCTGGGCCATCACTCCCTCCTCCTGTACTCCTCTACACTTGAGTCCTTTTCCAAGGCTTACACAGCCTTGATTTCTGCTTATACTACTTCAAACTCTTCTGGGTGTAGAACTGATATCTGTTTACTCTCTGTGGTGGTCACTTTCATTTTAAATACCATATTAAGTTTCTTTTTGGCAGATAAAAACTGGCCATCCTTAACAAAAAATGAATAATTCTTTATTTTTAAAAGTAACACATATTTGGATTTTGTCCTTGATAACTTTGAATGACAATAAGAAGGCTGTCAACTCTTGTCAATCACTTCATTATATACTCAACAACCTTAACTCAGAACAGAAGAGAAAGAGACAAGCGCGGCTGACAAGTAGCAAACTTAATTCTAGATAAATAAAAGAAAATTACCCCACAGGCAAAAATGAAAATGCCAAGTGGACATTGCTGTATCTTTCATCCATCAGACATCATTTGTCAAATTTTTTTTGACAATCTAGGCTCAGATAAGTCAGATTTTAACACTTTAATGTTAATTACCTTTTCATTTTGCTAACATACTTTTAAAGGAATAGTTTTATATGCAATATGCAATATAGTGTAGTTTGTCTAAAAAAGCACATTGGAAATATGTACCTCAGAGATCTGTCTCATATTCTGGCATCAATGACTGATTTGGCAAAAGGCTGACCTGGGAAAACTTATGTTGAAATTTAAATTACTTATATTTTGCTATTCTGTGCCTAAATCAGGTATGGCTCTTCTCTGAAATTTTCATATCGGACTTCAAGGAGCAACTTGATCAATGTTTTTCTTGTGAGCTTTGGACATTTAAATTTCAAACATTGTGTGCAAATCTCTTCTGAAGAAATCTTTTCCAATTGCAAGAATATTAAACAATATTAGCCACAGGGGGATTTTGAAAATATGGTAAAATTTTCCCAATAAGTAATCCTTGTAAATTTAATATATAACAGATCTTGTAGCTATAAGGATGGATTTCAAGCACTGTCTCAGCATCTCAGGAAAGGAAAGACTTTTGAAAGCCAATCAAGTATTTGCTGTGTAGTAGTACTGTTTTTATTGGAAATAATGGATAATAAATCAAGATGTGATTTCACTATTGAAAGCATAAGATTTTTAGAAGTGTGGTTAGAAGTACCTCAGCTTTAGTTTTTGGCTTCCTCCTTGTACTACTGATAAGAGCTCTTCAAAGTATGCTTAATATAAGCAAACAAATAAATACAAAAGCAAACTTAGAGAAATGACAGGGCAGTTTACCGAGGCTCTAGTGAAGTCAATACCAAAACCATAGTTAGCTTCAGTGTAGTTAGATTTTCTAAGATAGGAAATTTCCTCTCCTATTCAACAAAACCATTTTCTAACATTCTCACCATCTTTTTCATATGTTCTTAACAGAAAAAATTCTCTCTCTTCACAGTTCATTAAAGGTCTAGGATATATCCTTGATAATAGCATATTATTTATGAAACAGTAACTCTTCTTTTGTAAGATTATATGTTTTTTCTCTACTGATCACAAGTAGTTTAAAATACTGGAACCGGAAGAAGAGCTCATTCAAATGAACATTTACAGCTGCACAAGGTCCTATTAGCTTTGGCTTCATTTGCTTTGAATTGATTGCTGTGTAATAAATATTAGAAACAGGCAATGTATGTCTTCATATTTTTTTTGTACATTGGAAACTACCAATTTTTGGTACCTGATGGATATTTGAATGTTTGATTTGGCTGATATTTAAGCAAAAATTGGTTTATTTTTTACTTGCTGATTTAAGTGAAAATAAAAATGTATGTCTAAAGTGATCTTAGTTTCTTGTCACACTAAAGTTAGTGATAATGTACTATTACTGCAGATTTTGTGCTAAACTTCCAAGTAAATGCAGCTTTGACATTAGGTATAGTGCTGTAAAGCCTAACTCTTGTGAGATGCTCTTGTAAAGACAGTCAATGCATTTCACTGGAAAAATTTTGCACTTCAAGATGCTTGGCAGGGCAGGTGGGAATAGTTTCTAAACAGTTGTTGTGGGTTAATGATGGCAGGCAGCTCAGCCCCACACAACAGCTTGCTCACCACCTTTCCCCCCATCCCTACCTTCCCAGTGGGATGAGTAAAAGAACCATAAGAACAAAGATGAGAAAATTGGTGGGTTGAGATAAACAAGTTTAACAGGTAAAACAAACTTACCCATGCAAGCAAAGCAAAGGAATTCATTCACCAGCTCCTAAGGGCAGGCAAGCATTCAACCATTCCCAGGAAAGCTGGGCTGGTTCAGGAGTAACAGTTTCTTGGAAAGACAAGCACTTTTACTCCAGATGTCCCACATTCATCCTTCCCCACAGCTTTTATTGCTCAGCATTAGACTGCATGGTCTGGGATGCCCCTTTGGTCAGCTGGGGTCAGCTGTTGCCACAGTGTCCCCTCCCAGCTTCTTGTGCACCTCCAGCCTCTTTGCTGGGGAGCAGCATGAGAAACAGGGAAGGCCTTGAGTTTGTGTCAGTGCTACTCAGCCACAGCTAAAAGATGCCTGTGTTATCAACACTGTTTTTATTGCAAATGCATAGTGCCACCCGGGCTGCTGTGGAGAAAGTTAGGTTCATCCCACCTATGCCAAATCCACGCAAACCTGGGCCCTGCTAAATAGCATTTTCTTGCTAGTTATTTTCATTCTTTGTAATAAGAATTTTCTTATTTTCCGGATGAAATCAATGGTTGCTATTCTAAAAAGATCAACTTCTGATAACATACTTATTTATGGAAATTAAAACAAAAGGTGCCACCACTCAGAGTGTGGATCTAACCTCTCCATTTTCATTTGTAAACCAGGCAGTAGAAAATAAGCCAACAACATTCTTTCCCTACTATTACAATATAAATTCTATTTTCTGCAATCTGTCTCTGCTTCTGCTGTTGAACTAATGTACTGGAGCAGTCTTTGCCATTCCTTCCAGTGAAAGTGTTGGAAGATAAATGATAGAAATACATCCTCATGCACATTCTTTTAAAATTATTTGTGAAAGACTAATACCAGAAGATGTGCATATCTAAACATGTTACAATCAACAAACCAGTGCTACACCAATAACAGATTTTGATTTTCTTTTCTAATTCCTTTTTGTAGCCAGAACTTATCTGAAATTATTCTTTTACTAAACTTGAAAAGAGAATGAAAATTTGCTGTTCAGCCCCGACTAAGAATGAGAAAAATAAGCAACCAAGAATTTGATGGTAAAATAAATAAAAATGGCACTGCTTCCCTCACAAGTTAAATTATTTTTAAATCAGTTTATTGAATAAAAATTCTTGTTTGTGCAATAAAAGAATAAATTCTGATTTCTCTTTCCTATTTACAAGAAGAAACAAACAATTTTCATGGCCCAATCTTTTCATGATTATCACCAAATTTCACTTGCCAAGTGGATTTTCACCAGTCAAGGTGCTTGTGGTGTACCCAATATCTGCTACTGTATAGATCTAAATATTTTTTTTTCCTCCAAAGCTGCTATTTTTTAGCATCTAAGAACACAGAATACTAAGAGAGAGCTAGTAAAATTATTATGACTTCCCTTATTTTCTTGCATAAATTTCTCATTTTGTTTTTCTGCTAAATTTCCTTTTCTCTGTCAGTTCTCTTGGGTTTTTTATTATCTCTTTTTTATTGCACATTGGAAACAAGAGAGGATCTGCAGTCTTGCAGGAGCAGCTATCTCATCCTGTGTCCTGTCCAGTCTCAAAATAAAATATTCTGAATCACATCCAACCTCAAAGAATTCTGACTGCAACTTTTTGCAGTCCAGCTAGATGATTAACTGTGCTGTATCGATGTATGACCACCATAGCCAAATTGTTTTCATATACTGTATCTGCAGGTCATGTCTTCACAGCTAATAATTTCATCTATCTTCAGTACCTCCAGGAAATTTCCTTTTCAGGACAGACAGCTGCAATGGATAGATAGTGATTTCTCTGTGTGGGGAAAAACTACTATATTTCATCTCCTCTAGAAGTACAGAAGAAGTTTACAAATTTCTGATAGCCAGCAGAAAAACATACTTTGGATAAAACATTTCACTCTGCAGAGTGGTAGGGTTTGCAATTTCAGGTGCTTTGCATGGTTTAAATTTTGGGATTAAATTTAGGGATCTTCTTAGTTCCATTTCTTTGTGGAGAATTTCCTTGTTCTTTCCTTTTCAAGTACTGGGAATAAGACATATTGGAGGGAACAGAATGATGAAAAGCACACCAAGTTTTAAAAGTCATTATGTCCGTGCACTTTACAAACTGCACAAAGTCTGAACTTGTAGGTTTACAAGTAGTTAGGAACTCTAAAACTGCACTTTTAGAAGAAAGACGTCCTTTGTGTACTGGTCTGTCCTGTGTAAGGATTGTTCCCTCTCCATAATATTTCAAAAATTTTCCACAGAGGTCAAGAGTTATAGTTGTATCAATTTTCCAGATTCTCGTTAAAATCAGATGTCTTTTATTTGCATACTTTACTCTAAAAAGCTGAATTTATCTCACCATTTTTTTTTCTGCACTAAGGTAACTTCAAGCATGGGCTAGGGATCAATTATTTTTATTCTCACACATTTAAAAGATCAGTCAGTACACATTTAAAAGATCAGTCAGTTAATGTAATAGGGGAAAGAATTATTATTTTATTTAATGATTAAATTTGCATTTTTAGAGGCAGGTGCATAAAGCTGTTTGTCCACTAGTACAGAAAAATTTTAGTGATAAACTAATTTTACACTACTTAAGCCACTAATGAAATGGTCTTTAAATCGAATTACTTCAGGGGGTTATTTTGTACTATTTTTCATAAATCTCTAAGACAGGAAGGTGTATTTAAATTCTGTAATTCAGATGTTCACTGAGTGTTTTATTTCTATATAGAGATAACTAAAATATTCAGAAAGATATCAAGCCTTTTCATCTGTTATGTCAAAAAGAACAGTGGTGAGAGTTTCCTTTCCTTGAATTTTATCCAAATTGATTAATGTCTTTATTCAGGAAGTTTAAATACTGGCAACTGCATTTTTACCCCAGTGGATTAGGTTCCAACTCAAGATGGCCACAGAACCATTTATAGCATATCTTGGATATATTCTTATAATATTGTATAAATATCTAAAGTGATTCACAAGAATGCTGTTGACTGTACTAACGGACCTGCCATCAAGATCTAATGCTTACTGTGATGTAGCTGAACTTTGATGTATTTTAATTAAGTCTCCTCTGACCATTCTTTGTGGTGATTTAGCTTGTTGTCCTGCTCCATGAATGGGAATATTCAGAGCTGAATGTAGTGGTTTTAAAATTGCTAATTTGATTTTCTGGCTAAATAATGTTGTGGGTTAAGAACCAGCTAAACTCACCAGCGCACGTATTCATTTTTTATTGTGAGATATGCTTTTAGGAGAAAGGAAAACAGGTTTAAACTTAAAGAATATAAAGGAAGTTTTATTAACAAAACTAAAAGAATAGGGAAAAAAAAAGGAAAATCAGAATTAAATTTTAGAACTACTACACAAATTAGTGTTTCTGCTCAGTTTAGAAAAACTCTGATGTTGTGAATTTTTTTTTATTTTCACAATTGAGTTAATGGGTTGTTATCAACTTATGGGGTGTTATTTTTAACGATGAGCTGTTTAAAGGAAAATATTTTTTTCATCAATTTTTACAATTATATTTCTTTTTAAGAAACACAAGTTTTTTGGTTTTTTTTCTCTTTGAAACGCAAAGATTTTTTTCCTCTCTTTAGAGTACTACTGTTTTTTTAAAGATTTGCTGTCTGGTTAGGTTTACACTGAACCCTTATCTTCTCATATTTGTTTTTTTATGAATTAAAGGAAATGTTATTGTTATTATAGTTTATCTTTATGGTACTCCTAAAAGAACTTTCAGTTTTAATACTATGATGTTTCTTCATTTCCTTTCTCTTTATTTTGATACTTAAATTCTTTTTTAACTGATTCTGTTGTTTTCATGTTGTCACCTTCTGGGTTTTTTTCACTTAAGGGAAGAATTGTGCTCTGCGGATCTCATCTGTGCACTGGGAGGGTTAACATTTCACCCAGGGCAGGCACCTAATCAGTACATGGCTTAAGGACTGTTGTCATTGAGGAAATGTTAGCCTTTTTGATCATGGGGTAGTTTATACAGAACCAGCCTGTTGGAGAAAGATGGAATTCACTTGTCTAAAAGGGAGAAATATTTGCAGTTTGCAGACAACACCAAGCTGGGCAGGAGTGTTGATCTTCTGGGGGACAGGAAGGCTCTGCAGAGGATGCTGGACAGGCTGGAGCAATGGGCTGAGGCCAGAGGTTCAACAAGGCCAAATGTCAGGTCCTGGGGTCACAACAAATCCAGGCAGAACTGCAGGCTGAGGGAAGAGTGGCTGGAAATGTGCCCAAAGGAAAAGGACCTGGGGGTGCTGCTCAACAGCAGCTGAACACAAGCCAGCTGTGCCCAGGGGGCCAGGAAGGCCAGAGGCACCTGGGCTGGATCAGCAATAGGGTGGCAGCAGGAGCAGGGCAGGGATTGTCCCCCTGTGCTCAGCACTGGTGAGGCCACACCTCAAATCCTGTGTCCAGTTCTGGGCCTCTCACTACAGGAAAGGCACTGAGGGGCTGGAGCGAGTGCAGAGAAGGGCAGCAGAGCTGGGGAAGGGTCTGGAGCACAGGGCTGATGGGGAGCAGCTGGGGGAGCTGGGGGTTTGGCCTGCAGAAAAAGAGGCTAAGGGGAGATCTTGTCAGTCTCTCAAACTACCTGAAAGGAGGTTGCAGCCATGTGAGGGTCTGTCTCTCAGGCAATCAGCAACAGGACAAGAGGAAATGGTCTCAAGCTGAGCCAGGTGAGGTTCAGGCTGGACGTGAGGAAGAATTTTTGCACTGAAAGGATGGTCAGAGGTGAATATGCTGTCCAGGGAAGTGGTGGAGTCACCATTCCTGAAAGTGTTCAAGATGTTCAAGTCCCAAGCACTTCATGCTATGGTTTAGCTGACATGGTGGTCTTTGGTCAAAGTATTGCCTAGAATCAAAAGAAAAATTTTTCGAAATGATGTTAAACTGCTAATATAAAAAGCAGTTTTTAATGAAAGCTTTCAGGTGCACAAATGCAGCTATGCATGCAAGCAATATAGGATTTGTACAATTTCTGTAAGGTTAATTAATTAATCTAACAGGTACACCCAATAGAGAACAGTTCCCCTGGTGACCTGCCCTTGTGCACCTTGGAGTGTCTCCAGGGTATTTTTTTTTTGTCTCTTAAATCCTGGTGCAAAACAAGATCTCCTTGATAGAAATTCTTTTCTTGAAAATAAGACTAAACAGAATTTCAAGAGTGACATAATTTGTTAGAAGGAGTTAGCTATTGTTTTCAAGTATGAAAAAGGGTAAGAAAGTTCTAGAAACTATAAAATATTAAAAATCTACAAAGCTACAAATAAATGAAAAAGCTAAAAATCTTTAGGCATCAAAAGGTTGGACTTGATTGTGGAGGTCTTTTCCAACTTTAATGATTCTATGTGCATGAATAAGATCCACCTCTGAGAATTCTCATTACAGGTTCTTCTGCATCTAAATTATGAGAAAAACATATTAAAATGTAGTTTTCTGTTATCAAGTAAAATATATATGGAGATTTATATCTGGTTATTTAAAAAACGTTTATTTGAAATTAAAAGCATCCAAATGGTTTTAGATTTTAGATTTATTATATTTGCTTGTTATACGTTACTGCCTTTTCTTGATCAGTAAAAGGAAACTGCTTAGTGTTTCTCTTTTCCTGTGAATAAATTATCTTTATTTTTTTATTTAATGTACTGTCTTGCTAAAAAGAAATCATGAAACAACTTGAAACTTGAAACAAGAGGTTTTGAAACAACTCACTATATTCATTTCAAAGTTATGGTTTTTTTATTTGAATGATGTAATTAATATTTCATTTTTACATTATATTTCACTTTGGAGACACAAGTTTAATTACCTGGAGCTTCTCCTAGTGTCCTTGCAAAATATGTCCAAAGGATGTAAGCTCATGGGGAAATTGGTCCCAGATGTGTTACCAATGTTACCAGAGAAGGTGAATCGGTGCTTGTGATTCTTAATATAGATCAATACTCAGTCAAAAATGCTGCTGATATCCTTATAGGTAGTTGACCAGACCTCCTAATATATATGCGGCATATGTCAAACAGCCTGTCTGTGTCTGCTAGGGTAGTTTCCATCCCTTGAAATAACATATGCCAAGCCATCAAGCTTTATCTTCCATTGGCATACACACCAGAAGTTTAGTCAATATATTGGTTTCAGATAAGGAATATGAATTTTCTGGGTTCTGAGTTATATCAATAGACTTCCTTAGTCCAGATGGGGCTGTAGACAAGTCCTTGTCACTTTTTCAGCCTGTGACTTTGTTCATGAGGTTGAATTGGCATGTTGTTGGAAATGAAGAAGCCACTGTGGCTTATTCAGCAGCAGGCTTTCATCAGTTTGGATGCACTACTTTAACAACACTGAAAATTCATATAGTGCGTCATGGAAAAAAGGTAGCCTCTGATCCTTGTTTACACATGTTTGAGAAACAGCAGTTTCCAGTGATGATGGATTTTAATTTGCCATATGTGTGAAAAGTTTAATTAGCATATTCATCACCCAGCCCAGAAGCAGGATTACCATTGCTTTCCCAGGCAGTTCATAAATTGTGCAATTCCAGCAGTCAGCTCTGTCTCCCAGAGACAGCTCTGCATCCTCCCACAGCAAGCAAAGTGAGTGTGAATGAGGACTTCGTCAAGACTTTAAAACAAATATAACTTTGTTATTCTCTAAAAACTGATGGAAATGAGCATCTATAATTCCTATTAGCTTTAGCAGTAGTGTGTCCTGTGTGATGAAGATGAGAGGTCAGGCTCTGCTCTAGGAATATGCTCTTCTGTATCCTGCACAGCCTAGACAATAACTTTGGTCTTTTTCATGTGCAAACTATGGGAGGCTATATTGTGGTCATTACCATTTTCTTCTCTTAGGGAATTAAATGATTGAACAGAATTCTGTAACTACTCTCTTGCCTGTCAACCCTAATAATAGGGTGTCACCAAGGAAATGGATTTGAAATTGCTGGAAACTTGTTCACTGGGCAGGATTCATCGAGGGGCTATCCCATCAAGCAAAGAACAGGGCAAAGAGCTCCCTCAAAGTTACTACAACAATTTCATGTAGATGTGCACTTATTTAAAATAATTTTATGGTTTTAATTGATGTTGGGATTAGTGAGCGACAATCCAAATATTTGCTACTCTGGCAGATAAGATACCTGTTAATTTCAGCAGTGTCCAAATGAATGCCAAGATATTGAGAACCTCTTTCTCCCCTGTTGTCTTACCTCTATTCTTATTGCCACCTGTATCTCAAAGGAAGCATTGTGCTGTATTGGAGAGACTTGTGCAATGTGTTTTAGTTTGAGTCAAAGCCACTTAATTTTAAAGATCAGACCACATAAGGTTAGTACATGTAACTCCAGAAAACTGCAGAGCAGAAGGAATCAATGATTTAACATCTCAGTACATTACACCTTCCACGCTAGTTACAGCCTGAAAGAAAATTATGTCTGTGCTCCTAGACCAGTCCATGGTGGAAAACAAAGTCCAGTGAGGGGGAAGATTGAGAAATCCACTTGAAAGGCACATTCATGCCACAGGTTAAACCTCAGCATAGGCACATCCACAGTGCTCTTGGTATTCTTGGACTCCATAGGGAATTGTAATGTGATTTTCCTGCTGCAGGATTTGTTATGACAACTGATACTGTCATGAAAGAAGACGGCATGCATTTAAGACATGTAGAATTACACAACAGGAAGTATTGGCCAAGTACTGCAGGTGGCTTAGTTTAAGAGCTGTCCAGGGAAGTGCCAAAACAAACAGTCTGAAACAAGAAACAGTGAAACAAGAATGAAATAACAATTATTAAAATGCCTAGCTTTCATTAAGATTGGGAGAAAATTACCTCTTCATTAACACTCCTTGATTATTATTTGTTCTTTATGTGCTGAGTAGGGAAGTAGAAAGTTAACATAATTTTGAAACAGAAAGAAAATAAAACTCTAATGAAGGTTTTATCAAAAGGTTAATAAACTCTCACCCGCCTGAATATCCCAATTTTTCTGTGCGTTGCTCTTCAGTGCTCATTCTCTATGAATCTTTACAGTTATATTTCATTAACTTTGAAATG
This sequence comes from Anthoscopus minutus, assembly GCA_013399455.1. Classification (NCBI taxonomy): domain Eukaryota; kingdom Metazoa; phylum Chordata; class Aves; order Passeriformes; family Paridae; genus Anthoscopus; species Anthoscopus minutus. The sequence goes on along the minus strand of VWYI01046106.1, from coordinate 5,138 downwards.
CATAATAAAAAGAATTAAATTAAAGCATTTCAAATATCGTTGCAAGAAATCAGACAAAAGTTTATTTTAATCCATTTGTTGTTGACCAGTAGTATTTGAAAAGAAAAATGAAAGATTACATTGAATTAACTAAGCCTTTATTTTCAGTGATTGTCCATAAAATTTTGCAAGTAATGTTTCAGAGAGCAGTGTAGACATACTTTATATGTTGAGTTTAAACATAGAAGCAAAATGGCCCCTTCTCAGGGCTTAAAATTGCATAGATTTCAGCAGGTTTATTGCGGTAAAAAGAATTTCACCAATAAAATTCAGATTTTCACCAATAAAATGATGTGTTAGCTCAAATAGTGACATGCCTGACACACAGTCTTGTCTGCTTATCTGCCACGTTAATGACAACCCGAGAATGTGAACAGAAAACTAAGTTGGAGTTAGTGGGTACTCAGCAATACTGATTAGGACAAGATATCCAACCTATATAGTAGGCTCAGTAGAGAGGAAAACAGAAGGACTCCAACCATTTTGAAAACTCAGGTATTATTTTGCTTATATTACTAGAATAAAAATTAAATAAACCATTAATCTTGGAACTTTAGATATAGTTTATCTTTTCTTTTACAATTTTCAGTAGGTTTGGACTTTTGTTTGTTTTGGTTGGTTGGCTGGTTTGGTTTTTTGTCTTAATTGTAGAGTTTCATCCATTTTTTATTTGGTCAGTGCCTGACAGAATGAAGCTGCCGTATGTTGAGAGAGGTTATTTGGAATTTCCTTATGTTAGCACATGAATTACATATTTCCAAATTTAAAATTGCTAGAGAGTATGCTGTTGTTAATTGTAGGATGTTGTTGCTAATGTTTGGTATCTCCCTATACGTTTAGGAACTGTCATTACTACTGCGCTTTTCTTTCAAGTTAATTTCTCTAAATGTTTTTGCTACCTCAGTGGTAGTTTAGTACTCACAGTTACAGTCTTCTTTTAAAATTTTTAATCTTTTTAAACTCAGTATTGTTGTCGCATCTCATTAAACAGTTTTAATGCCACATACTGTATGAACAAAATGTTAACCAGTGCACTTTTCATCAGCTGGTAGTGTAAGACAGACAAAACAACAGAGTCTCTTAAATGAGATTTCTCACACCTGTCTTTCTTACCATGAATTTTTGCTAGCTTTTTATTCATTTTTATTGAAACCTTTAAGATGAAGTGACCTACCATTGTTTATTGTGGTAGCATTACTCTCTTCCATCCCTCTTTGCTTTTGATTTTTCTCATGATCCTCTTTGTCCTTGTGCTATCCTTGTGTTTTCCCCCACCAATTCTGAGCAGAAATTTGTCTACTGGTGTTTTGTGGCTTCCCATGGAGTTTTAGGACTATTCAGTCTTACTGCTTATGCTATGGTTAGTCTAGACTGACTGTGGTTTTCTTTTTCAGGAAACTGAAGCAGCAGTGAAGGCTAAACAGCCGAATGTGGAAGAGGTTTTGTCTAAAGGGTGTCATTTATATAAGGAAAAACCAGCTACTCATCCAGTAAAGGTAATGAAGCAACCTTTAGCAATACCCATTACTGTGTAATAGGTTATGCTTCCCCTGTTGTACACTTGTCCTTGATGTGCTCTGCTTAAAATCAATGAAAGAACCGGGCAAATGGCATTTGTTCTGTTACGCGATGGCATAGCCAGGAAAAATGTAATGTTCCCAGCAAGAAATTTTTGCATATTGTGATGGGAATATTGGTTTTGACATTAAGGTTGTTTTACTCATTCAAAAGTAATTCACACTGAAAGCAAATGGAATTTTTGGTGTGTAATTAATAGCAACATGTAACTTGTTTAAATGCCTTTATTTTAAATTTCACTTTTAGAAATTTTGTCAAATAAAAAAAAAAAGAAAATTTTCTAGAAAAGGTCAGAGTTAAGTTATAAACAGACTACTTTCCTTTCATTTATTTTTTCCATTTTGGAGGAAAGAACACATGGCAACATAGAAATTTCTCACTCAATTTCTCTGCCAAATTTTATCTAGAATGACTGACTTGATTGTGTTTTAGAGCAGAGGACACATTGTTTGGAAGGCTATGCCTCCCAGAACTTCTCTTTTAGAAAAATATACTGTAGAATCCTTTTCCTCAGTTTACAAATGAAGGGATATTTTACACACTTTTCCTAAAGACTATGAGGACCTTTACTGAGACTAGAGCATCATTTGCTATCCTGTGGAATCTTAAAGTCATCAGCAAGCATCCTCCCATGTCTGGTTCAGCTGCTTTTCAAGCAGGAGACCAAACTAGTGAGGTCAATACCATAAAACCAGAGCTTGGTCTGTTTTCTAGTATTATAACTGCTAATTAAGTAGCTGTAGACATGATGATTAAGAGTTCCCAGAAAGAGTAATAGTGGCTTATTGATTACACTATCTATTACAATTGTTTCTGACTGGGCTGAGATAGTATACTTTGTATTTAGAGGTTTTCAAAATCTACAGCATTCCAAAACCACAAGTGGCAGAAAAAGGAATTCTTCACAAAGATGCCTGTAGCTGATCTCTACAGTGAATTTCTTGTTTTTCTGTCTCTATCTAGTCAGCATAGTTGGAAGATTATTTTCCTACTTCCACAAAATTTCCTCTGAATTACTTGTAAATCCCACCAACAGATCTCCATTCACAGGAACATATGAATGAAGTGATGTCCACTTTAGAAATAATGCATATTTAAGAATAATTTGGTTTCTTGTCTTCTGTCCTGAACAGAAATGCTTAAGAGTTATTTTCCCCTTTGGTATTATGTGCATTTTAATGATCAGTTCTCCTAAACATGATAAAATGCTAGAAGAGGTAAACTCAAGGTGACTTAAGTGGGCAGAAGCAAGAACACTCTGTTGGGTGTTTTGCTTGGCCAAAAAGCCCCTAGTTTTGTTGGGAACTGAAATGTCATCTACACACTGAATGGATAATGGAATAGGAATAATTCCCCTATAACTGCATTTACTCATTTTGTGTGACTTCAGCTGCAGTCTTTGGGGACCTTATTTCACATTTTAACAAGCAGAGCACTCAAAACAACACCAAGCTAGAGGTTTTGGCTTTCTAGATTTTTTAAATTGCATAGAAAGAATTGTAGAATGAATGCTGGTATTTTCAAGAGGAAGAGCTAGTACTTGTTTTACGTAAGAATGAGAAAAGTATAAATGATGAAATTATTCTGTTTAACCCAAAATTCTTACATAGAACTATACTCTGTCTATATATTTTAAGTGTTCACATCAAAGACTGAAACTTGACAAATTTTTCCAGATTTACTGGAAAAAGATGACTCTTTAAAAGTTATAACATTCCTTGAGTTTTAATTTTGACAACGATATTATAAGATACATCTATGAGGAAATTAGTAACTCGTGGAGTAGTGCATATTTACTTTTCAGTCCCTCTTTCATTGCATTTTACGTGTTTCTTTACATTCTGTAGTTCATTTAATTGTGCAACCTATGAATTTCTGATTCAATGTCTTTCTAGGGCAATAAGCCATAAAGCAGTGGTTATCTGCTGTCAGGACTGTTGACTTGTTTTCTTGATGCTGTAGGTAGATTCCTTAAGTCATTGTTCTTCCTGAGTTACTTTCAACAAAGTCTGCTATTTATATGTTTCAACACAGACTTATTGATTAACATAAAAATAATTTTCTGTACAAAAGGTATTTTGTGGAAGTAAAAATAATTTTTACTCAAATTAAGATGGTTTTGGAAAGATATTGCAAGTTTGCAAAGCTAAGAACTTAGAATTTTAGAAAATTCTTTAATTAGAGCTGCTCTGGTACTCTTGTTTTAGGCTGAACCCTGCTTAATTCAGTTCAGGATATGGGCATCACTCAGAGAATTGCAAGCAGCAATTCAATACTTAGACTCATAGTTCTTGTTTAGTGTGTGGCACAGAAAAAATGATAAAATTACATGCCCTCTTTAAAAGCATTAATTACTTGTCTAGCATTGCTTGACATATTTGTAGATTATTTAGTTCTCTGGGGCAGCCTTTCTTTTTTTCCTCCATTATTCCCTTAATTCACCACAAATCTTCCCATTCTTTTCAATAAATGAAGTAGAGGTCCTATTGACTTACTCTCACCACAAGCCTTTCCTGTGCTCAAAAGCGGTGTGTGCCAGGAAATTAGAGATATCCCTGCAATTTATGTGCATTTTATCTGAAATAATGTTCATAGTTAAAATTATTCTGGCATTTCCTAATATTCAGCTGCTTATCTTTGCAACCTTTAAAATATATTCTCATTATATTATTTTGAATGTAAATTAAATCCAATGGATTTATATTGACATGTACTTAATCTTATCTCATAGTTATGTTACCAAAATAAGTATATCTTCACACCTTCACTAAGCATACTAAAATAGAATTTTGCAATGCAAGTCTGTAAAAACATTTTTGTTGGCAAATGAAATCCTTGTATATGCTGATTCAAGAGTCAAGAATAGGATGAGATGTGTGATCCTTTAAGCACTAGCACTTTAATAATCAGACCTATTCACTTTTATAAAATGGATTTCATGCTTTTGAAATGCACTTCTGTAAAGCTTTTGAAGGTGAGGGAGAGAGAGGTTACTGCTGGTGTCAGTGGCAATAGAAAGAATGTAAGCCCCAACCTCATGATTAACAGCACTTAATCAGAACAGTTTATTCAGGAAAGGATTTCTGTGCCAGTGGAAGAGCTGTAGTTCCCTTGCCACAGCACTCAATTTGTCTTTTCCTCTGGTGGGTGAGAAGTAGTGAGCAATTTATTTTCATTGTCCTCAGTCTTGCATTTAAAAGACTACATTTCTCTCTCTAAATATTCATATCTAATTTTAGTGCTGTCGGTAAGATTAGTCCACATAAGGATGTCAACATCACTTAAATTGCACCAGTGCTGACTTCGAAAGAAAATCTATAAATTTTGTGCTAAGTGTAACATATTTGGATGTTCATGCTTGTCATGAGAGCTCTAGAGTTGCAACTACAGCAAAATTTAACATTTTTATGCATCCATGTTAATTTATGCCAGATGCAAGATCAAACTGTAATATTAAATAGATATATATATTATAATAATATAAAATACGCAATATACATTATACATTATATATGCATTAT